>VWZE01002952.1:173100-275119 GCA_013396675.1 Eubucco bourcierii
AAAGGGACAGAATCCCCTCCCTTGCCCTCCTGCCCACGCTTCTCTCGATGCAGCCCAGGACTCCGTTGCTGTCTGGGCTGCACTCACACTGCAGGCTCATGTTGAGCTTTTCATCCGCCCAGACCCACCTCCACGTCCTTTTCCTCAGGGCTGCTCTCAGCCATTCACCACCCAGCCTGTATTTGTGCTTGGGATTGTGCTTACCCAGGTGCAGGACCTTACACTTGGCCCTGTTGAATCTCATGAGATTGGCCTGGGCCCACCTCTCCAGCCTGTCCAGGTCCCTCTGGATGGCATCCCTGCCCTCTAGCAAGTCGACTGTGCCACACAGCTTGGTGTCATCTGCAAACTTGCTGAGGGTGCACTCCATTCCTCTGTCCATGTCACTGACAAAGATGTTAAACAGCACTGGTGCCAGCACTGACCCCTGTGGGATGCCACTTGTTAATGGTCTCCAGATAGATAGATAAAAGATAGATAGAAGATAGATAGAAGACAGAAGATAGATAGAAGATAGATAGATACTCTTCTCACATACCAGGCCTCCCTGTAAGATCTTCTTCAGGAAGTTCTTCTCCCTGGAAGTTCTTCTTCTGCCACTGCAAAATTAGCATTTGCCTCAGTAAGTGAAAAACGAATGCCACAAGATTCAACAAGTGTGACCAAACTTATTAGGTAAATGAAAAATAAAATAATCTCAAAACCTTTCCAGTGTTCCAACCATGCTGATCCATGCTAATGTAAATAACTCTCAGATGCCACCAATATAAATATGATACGTTACTCCATCTTCATTTTTTCTATTCCACTGTAAACCCATTCAAACAATATCAGGTTAAATCTAACTCAGCCTTTTCAGAGCTATAATAACCCCAAAGTAAATTACATCCTCAGTTTGTTGACAGGAGTCTTAGGGGTCAGAACTCTAAATTCCATCATTTTGGTGTAGTGCCAGGGATTTTTGAAAGAGAAAAAAAAACTAATGACAATTGAATAACCTTCATATCCATCTTAACAGATGCAAATAGTTTTAATCTAACTAAAGTGCTGCCTGGGACTATGTGCACCCTGGAGTCTCATCTGTGTTCTATTCTGACATGTAAAATAAAACCTAATGGAAGTTACCATAGATTTATGAGAAGAGAAAAGAGATTCTTTGTATTTCATTTCCAAATTGTTGTTGAGCCAGTAAGGGATAAGAATGATATGTGCCAGATACTATGAGTTGCAGTTTAAACTGTGGTTACTGAACATTGGTCATTATGGAAAAGGAATAACTTTAAGGAATCTTCTGGGTTTGCTGTACCCTGAGTTTCCAGAAGAGTTTTTGCAGCCATTATCAGTTTAATTATTATTTACTTACTAATTCTTAATGATTCACTATTACAAAGCAGAGCTCCATTTTTTCATTATGATGTATCTCAAGAAAAATGCTTATGTCTGTAGGTTGGTAAACGTTCATGAAGAAAAGGAATCTGAAAATCAGATCACTTTGCTTGAGATGTTTGTGTTTGCCATAAAGCATCAAACTTGAGAAGCTGAATTTCCAGGGTTTGTTTGGGTTTGAGTTTGGGTTTTTTTTCTCTCTGGTGATTTAACACTGGCATGGACTCTTTTCTGATATTCCTTCTTTTGAGGTCCCTTCCAGCCCCTGACATTCTGTGATTCTGTAATTTGTCATTCAGCAAACTGCATTTTCCATTACAGTTGCAGCTGAAACTTTACAAGGTGATTCCCTCTGCTTTACTCTGGTGAGGCCTCATCTGCCCAGCTCTGGAGTCCTCAGCACAAGAAAGACACAGACATACTGGAAGAGGTCCAGAGGCCACAACAATGATCAAAGGGCTGGAACATCTCTGCTGTAAAGAAAGGCTGAGAGAGTTGGGGTTGTTCAGCCTGGAGAAGAGAAGGCTCAAGAGAGACCTTATTGTGGCCTTTCAGTACTTAAAATACTAGAAGAAAAATGAGGACAGACTTTTTAGGAGGGTCTGTTATGATGCAACAAGAGGTGATGGTGAGAGGGAGATTTAGAATAGATAGAGAGAAGACATGTTTTACACCAAGAGTGGTACACCTTGCCCAGAGAGGTGGTTGACGTCCTGTCCTGGGAACCATCCCACATCATGTTGTCTGGGGCTCTAAGCAACCTGATATAGCTGAAGATGTCTCTCCTGACTTCAGAGGTGGTTGAACTGGATGAACTATAAAGGCCCCTTCCAAACCAAAGCATTCCATGATTCTATTATTTCCTCATTTACCAGTGTGTTTTGAGTCTCCAGATAGCAAAGACACAATTTGCTGTAGGTAGCAAAAAAAAAAAAATATTTTAAAGGGTAAATTCTGTGCAATGTTTTGCTGACCTAAATTGTCAGTAGAGGGAAATGCAGGGCACTGGGATTCAAAGCATGGAAGCCAATCCATTGGACTCCATTATTAACCAACAAGTTCTTCCTACTTCCACAATACAATCATTAGAGCAGAATGTGAAATGTGAATACCTTGTCAGATATCTCTCTCTAGGTACTGTTGGAAGCATAAAGGAACTATAAGTTAGGCATCTCAGTGATATGTGTAAATGGAAATGGGATCAATCTGGTCCATTGTTTCTAAGCACGAGGGCAGAAAGCGAGGGAGTCTTGTCATTGTAACAATAGCCCCCACAGCTCTCTGCAGCTGTGAAATGGTGGAAATAATTTCAAAATGCCACTTGTTTTCCAGAAATGTCTTTAAGAAGGGGGGAGCTGGGATATCTTGGGGATTCTGGTATTGGAGTGAACTGTGGTAGATTTCTGTTCTCAGTTCTCATTTGTACAGAATAAGCCAAAGGAGAGGTTGATTAAACACAGCAGATAGAGAGCAATGATTCTTTTTGCATGAGACGGTTCCAAGATTATCCATTCCACACAGCTTCCCTAAAAGGAGAAGAAGAGAGCATGCAGTGCTCTCCATAAATTGCTTCCCAGGGAATGGTAAAGGAGTGTTTAGGCACTAGCAATTGTCTCCTTCCTCCCTGAACAGGGCAAGGTCCCATTTGCGCTGGCTCAGTCTGACTCTTCAGCACATTTACCTTGGTAGCAGCACTGCTTTTTTCACATCCCTATTTTCTTGGGGGATCAGTGATTTGGTTGTTTCAGTTCCAATTTTTCTTAACATTTTCTTTTCTTTTTTTTCCTCATCCCTATGAACTTTGATAAGTAGTCCTTCATTTGTCAGGTCCTGACTGATTATTTTCACCTGGCCGACGACTCCATGCCATGATTTTTTTCCTTCTTTGGTAAAAACTGCGTGGATTTAGAAATTTATTCCCTAGTGGAAAAAACTTCTCACCCTAACTGATTAAAAAAAAAATATTTTTAGTGTAGCTTATTCTTTAGTCAAATAAACAGATTTTTTTTTCCTGATTAAGTCAGAGCTATATTTTGTCTGCAAATCTCTAACTGCTCACCCATTTAACCCATCCAAAAGTGGCCAGATGATCATTAGTGTGGCGTTGTAGTGAGGTGGGTGTTGGTCTCTTCTCTCAAGTAACAAGAGGAAATGGCCTCAAGTTCTCCCAGGGGAGGTTTAGATTGGATATTAGGAAAAAGATATTTACTGAAAGAGTGGTCAGGTGTTGGAATAGGGAGGTGGTGGAGTCACCATCCATGGAGATGTTCAACAAATGCATGGGCATGAAACTTCAGGGCATGGTTTTGTGGTTCTTGTGGTGTTGGATTGACAGTTGGATTTGATGACCTTAGAGATCTTTTCTATTCTTAATGATTCTGTGATTCACCATCATGCTCAGTATAGCACAGGCAGTGAACTGTGGCTATACAACTGAGTGTTGCTGCTTCAGTGGACCAAAACACAAACCTCTGACTTCAGTTGCCTCTACACACTTTTTTTTTTATGCTTTGAGAGCTACCAAAACAGGAACCAATTCTTAATTATGGAGTTTTATTTGGTCTCCCATACCTCAAAACTGATAGTTTATTATTTTCATGTGTATGAAATCCTATTCATTTTGAATTCAAATTGTACTGATTTCAGCAAGAATTGAGTTTCACCTTTAAAACCTTTTAATAAGGTATTAAACTTTTAAATGGAGTTCCTTTCCTTCAGTTATAAGCAGTTATAACTGTTGGGTTTTTGGTTTTTTTTTTCCTCAGAGGAGCACACAGAGATGCAGTCAGCCTTGCTGGCCATTAGAAATGAGCAGGACTGTCAGGCTCTGCTGTGAATTACTTCATACATCCAGTGCCAGCGTTGACAGGAGGATGATGGAGTGTGTCCAGAGGGAGGCCACAAAGATGATTGTGGGGCTGAAACAGCTCTGCAATGAGGACAGTCTGAGGGAGCTGGGGTAATTCAGCCTGGAGAAGGGAAGGCTCCAGGGATACCTAATTGCAGCCTTCCCATACCTGAAGGAGGCTACAAGGAGGCTGCAGGGGGACTGTTTGCAAAGACCTGCAGTGATAGGACCAGAGCCCAGGGTTTGAAATTAAAGAGCAGAATTAGATTGGATGTTAGGAACAAGTTCTGAACCATGAGGATGGTGGAACACTGGAACAGGTGCCCAGGGAGGCAACTGAGGCCCCTTTTCTGGAAATACTCAAGGTCAGGCTCAACAAGGCTTTGAGCAACCTGATCTAGAGGAGGATGTCACTGCTGACTGCAGGAGGGTTGGATTACAGGCCTTTTGGAGGTCGCTTCAACCCAAACCATTGTATGATTCTATGATTTTATTTAAGACATTGTGATACTGATGAATACTGAGAAGCATTCAAAGGTGAGTTAGAACTTCTCTGATTAATCCTCATAGAAATGTTCCATTTCTAATTTTCCAGTATCCACTCATATTCACACAGGATTTTTTATTGACTTTGTAGTGAGATACTTCATGTTAGTCAGTTCAAGAGTAACTTGAACTCCAAGTTGTTAAGAAGTAAGAATGGCAAATCAAAATTCACTCAACAAATATTTTCCCAAATATCCTGAAATATATAAGGACAGCAATAGTTGTAAGACAACTGGATGGTGATACTCTGCATGTCTTGAGTACATCTTGAGGACTGTGTCCAGTTCTGGGCACCTCAATTTAAGAAGGACATTGAGGTGCTTGAGCATGTCCAGAGAAGGGCAACGAGGCTGAGGAGAGGCCTCGAGCACAGCCCTATGAGGAGAGGCTGAGGGAGCTGGGATTGTTTAGCCTGGAGAAGAGGAGGCTCAGAGGAGACCTTCTTGCTGTCTACAACTACCTGAAGGGTGGTTGTAGCCAGGGGGAGGTTGCTTTCTTCTCTCAGGCAAGCAGCACCAGAACAAGAGGACACAGTCTCAAGCTGTGCCAGGGGAAGTTTAGGCTGGAGGTGAGGAGAAAGTTGTTGACTGAGAGAGTCATTGGCTACTGGAATGGGCTGCCCAGGGAGGTGGTGGAGTCACCATCCCTGGAGGTGTTCAAGGCGTGTTTGGACATGGCACTTGGTGCCATGGTCTAGTCTTGAGGTCTGTGGTGATGGGTTGGACTTGATGATCTTTGAGGTCTCTTCCCACCCTGGTGACACTGTGATACTGTGATGTCCTTGATTCCAAGTTATACCTTTTCTTCTCTGAATTTCCCTTCGCCTTGCTGCAACCACATGGATTGCTCTTGCTTTTTTATTTTTTCTTTCATTTTCAGATGACAGAAGAGCAACCAGGAAGTTTTGGTTACTTACTTTCAATCTTGCTTTTTTAATTTTTACATATAGCCATATTTTCCTGAATACTCCACATGGACTTGGCTCTACTTCTGCCTATTTACTGTGAGTTTCAGAGTGAAAACATTGTTCATTTTAAATGAGATTCTGAATCAGTAGTATGGAACTGCTTACAAATTTTGGAGATTTATTGTTTTTCTCATCATCACTTCAGAGTTCCAGTGCCCTGAGCAAATGAAGTGTTCTACTTTGTAACTTACTCTGCTCAGAGATCATTAAAAGAGCTTTTTCCTCCCTGAAGTTCTAAGGTACAGAGTGCTCAATGAGCAAAATACTTACTTGAGTATGCTGGGATTCAAGCACATCTTGCTGTCATCTATTTATGTCTTTATTGGGACTCTGTTAGATGTCTTTTCTCTTGCTTGCTTACCCAAACTTAATCAACTGATCCTTTTCATCAGATACGAATAAGTCAATAATAAGTTGTAGTGTTGTTTACAACATGGAGTGCATTCAGAAAGGCATCCACATCTTAATCCAGGATGCCACACGCCGTCAGTTTTGGAGTTAGTTGTAGACTTGGAGAATGCCTGGGCATGCTCTCACTCCTCATTTACACAAAGGGCAACTGCATCATGGCTTAGTGTATTTGTTATAGTAGCAATCATTTTGGCACACACTGGCACTGGCACCGAGAGCAAAATAATGTCACCAGAGGCCATTTCCTACACACTGCACTGGAACTGATCAAAAATCTCAGCTGGAAAACAGCCTGCTGAGGTCTGAGACCATAAAGGGCTTCTTGTGCATAAATGACACTAGCACTGGTGCTGAAACCAAGTGCTTAAACCCTCCACCAGCTCAAAAAGAGCAGGGTGGGGGGGGGAAGGGAAATAAACCCAAACAAACAAATGAAAACCCACAAAACACCAAACCAAATCAAGCAAACAAACCAAACACAAATAAGCAAAAAGCAAACAAAGGAAATTTAGACTTTATTGTGTCATTTTAGTTTTGGGGTTTTTTTCCCCCCAGCCTATAGTCTGCACACAAATGCCACTGGATATGATCTGTGTATAGAAAGGGGGAGGAATAAGAAAAAAATCTGTATAGTCCAAATTGAAAGCAGAGGGTCCCTTGAAGCATCCTCTGCAGTCGCAATTCATCTTGCATGCTCAGCTCCACATTCAAAATGCTATTTGTATTTTCCTAAAGTAGCTGTAAAAGGCAGGTCAGAGGATGCATCTGTTCATCTGACTCAAAAGATGTGTAGGATGAGGGGCTCAAACAGTACATGACAACAATTAAGCCAAAATTGTCAGCTTCAACCTCAAAACCAAAACAGCATTTAATGAAACCCTGTTATTCAGGCATCAGTGTGGGTCAGGGATGCTCCAGACCAGACCATCACTTAGATACACACTCACAGCCCCAGATAACCACATGCGTTTCATAAAAGGATGAAAAAGGAAAACTCTTTTCTTCATTTTACTCAGACAAGAGTGATGGTGATGTGACTTTGATATAAGCCTCCAGTGGAATGAAGAATCAGAGGATGTTTCCCCAGCTTGCTGAATGCAATATATTATGTCCAATCACTTTTGAGAACTTGTATTGATGGAGAGAGAAGTTCCCATTCACAGATTCATAGAATCATAGAATGGTAAGGTTGGAAGGGACCTCAAGGATCATCTAGTTTCAACCTCCTGCCACAGGTAGGGACACCTCCCACTAGTACAGGTTGCCCAAGGCCTCGTCCAACCTGACCTTGAACACCTCCAGGGAGGGAGCTGCCACAACCTCCCTGAGCAACCTGTTCCAGTGCCTCACCACCCTCACTGTTCATAGGATGGAAAGGTCTCATGAGGTCACAGTTGTTTAAACCCCACAAAACTATTAGCATAAAACTTATTTCCTTTCTTTTTAGTAACTTAATACATGTATCCAAAAGCCTGTTCTCTTTCTTAGTGGTTTACATCACCCTATGTGATTAAAAGCCAGTCATCATAAATACAGTGAGGGTGAGGTGGACAAAAACTGGTCATGATGACTGATATTAGAGGATGTTGGATTCAAGAGCTCAGTGGATGTGAGGTTGCCTCAGTTCCATATCTGCTCAGCCAGCTGTGAGGCTCGCACGTGCTCCCAAGAGACATGCACACACCCCCACAATCTCTACTTCAGACCTACAGACTCCCCAGCCTTCTGATCCCTTCAGTATTCTGCCCCAGGGCCACGTTCACTCCCATGCCTGGCTCCCAGACCTCTTCCCTTTCTCACCAACCAGTCTAGTTGGACGTTTGCTAACACGTTTTGCGTACTCACCTGCACATCCACACAGAGGACTGCAGTTCCTTAGCCTAACAGCCACACATCCTGGTCTCTCCACTTCAGGGCCCCCATGGCCCCTTCTCCAGTGCTGGCACTCAGACCCCATACACATATGTGGATGTAGCATAGGGAGCCCCTTGCCCAGGGAAATACTTGGAGATGGAGTTCGATAAGAAGACAGGCCAGGCTGAGCTGGGTGAGAATAAAGTACATAAAGCAGCCCTGCTTTACATCTGTTGGACTGTTTTTATCTCTTTATCCAACTGATTTTGCACGCTTGCTCCTCCCCACACCACACTGATTGGTCCTTCCTCCAAATACCCTATAATAATCTAAAATTCCCACAAAAACACCCCCTACAATCCTCAAATGCTCCTCCCTTGCATCCCACTGAGTCGTGTTCCTGTTAAGGCTTACAGCTTTCAATAGTACCTGGGAAGCAATTCTTGGGCCAAGAGAAGCCATCTCAGTGAGGCTGAGCCCTGACCATGGGCTGATCACCCTCCCTGGGCAGTACTTCGTCAGAGTAGTGTTGGCACTGATTACATACCGGTCTTCCTCCACCTATTGGAGTTCCTCAGCTCCTTGATGAGCCTTTGTGTTAATGGTGATTAGCTTTTAATGACATATGCTAATAGATTAGGGAAAACCCCTGCCTGCTACCTAGTTTATTGATCTTCTGGCCAGCTATCACATGGAACCTGGCACTATTTGCCCATCTGCTAATCCAAAAATGCCATGCTCTGCTACTTCCCGTTGACCAGACTGTGTTAAGTTCCTAAGGTCTGGGGAATCCTATCTGGCCAACATCTCATTGTGCACTCTTCCTTTCAGCCACCCTATATCAATCATCAGCTTCTCCTCACCCATATCTGTGGAGGTTTTGAGATCCTATAAAACCCTTTCTGATATACAATTTCTGTCTCATTTGTTATTGTGTGCCTTTCCCTTTGGCACCTTCCCTCCAATTAAGACACGAGTCTTTCCTCCGCGTTTCCTTCTCATTCACTCTGAGTCAAGTATGTGGTGCCTGTGACTCTGCCCTGTCCATGTCCCTACTCCTTTTGCCTGGAAGATTCACCAAATCAGCTGGTGAGACATCTTCTCCCCACCCCACTGTGAGATATGGGGGCAAGAATGAAGAGTAAAAACCAGCAGATATTCTAGATCTTGCACGTGGGTTTTAAAGTTTAAAAAGTCAATTTTGAGGTAGGTTTCAAGGCAAGATTCAGAGGCTTTCCCTCTCCTAAACTTAATAGCAAACACAAGAGTGCAGAATCTCCTCTGTCCAGACTCATTTCAGCAGCCATAGAATCTGCACAATTCTTCTGATGTCCTCAGGACTGACTACCATCAGCACAAGGCAAAGAAAATGCTCCTTGTTCCAGAGCATGCAATTTAGCAGCACCCCAATATGCATTCCCCTAAGCCAAAGTCAAAGAATCCACTAAGGGTAGCTTGTTCAGTTTCTCTCTTTCTTTTACCCTCCAGTTTAGGGCATTCTTTCTCTGTACTCTGATGCTTTACCACATGAGGCTACGCTCGGAAGGTGTGGCAATGGCACAACCGGACTGAAGTCAGAGGATTTACGCAGTCTGAAGACCTGGCTCTACATTTCACCTTGGCCTTTCCTGTATGCTGATTTAATTTAACCCAAGGCCAGGAATTAAAATTTTAAAAAAACCCAAAAAACAAAAAACCCAACAATTCATGCCTGGTTACATTTGTGCTTGTGACCTACGCCTGTCCGAACAGGAGTTGGACAGGACAAAGCACAATGCACTTCCTTACTTTTATTGCTTTCCTTCACTTCATGTCATGCCAAAGAAGGTTGATTTAGGAAGTTCTAGTAATTAACTGCTGATGTTTTTGACTGCTGTTCCCAAGGGACTTCCAATGACTTGTAATGGTTGTTCTGAAGGAAACTCTTTCTGGAACGATTGTAGATAACATATATTCTCTGCATGGCTTTACTTCTACTTGATTATTTTTTTAAGCAAGGAACATAATTTTTCCTTTAATCAAAAGTCACTTGTTCCCTGCACCCGGAAACCTCATAAATCATTCTTCTCCTCTCAGGCCACGCTGATGTTGTGCTATCAGAGTCCACAAAAGAAAGAGGCTTCTTAATTCAGCTGCAGGTTAGGTACAGCATATGTAAAGTAGACAAAACAAGCCAGGAGAGCAAAATTCAACGCTGTCTTTAAGTTCTGCAGTGCCTTCCACTGCTCTTAGCACTTCAGGCAACTTGAAAAGAGGAAGCACAAGAGCAATGTGTATTGTAGAGCATAAACTATTAGAATAATATAAATCTAGGCTGGTATGATTAGAGGAGACTCTAACAGCTCCTAACGTGGTCTCATGGTTGTTAAGTCACTTTCCAGGAGCTGCCCAGGGAAGTGATGGAGTCACCATCACTGAAGGCGTTCAAAAATATGTATATATGCCACTTTGGGATGTGGTTTAGTGGGGATGAAGGTTCTCTGACGTTCCCTGTGTCTTTAACTTATTCTGTTAGAGATTAAAGGATGCCTTAGCTCTGTTGCATAAAACTTAACAGATTCCATCCAAAATGAAAAGAAATGTAATAGTCATTCTAACTCCTCTTTCTCTGCCCTCTGCTACTCATAGGCACATGTATTCTTCAAAGCATATGGCATGCAGCCACTAGACATCCATTTTCTCTCTTAGATGACTGAACAGTTGGGTATCAATAGCTACCTTTCATACTGTAAAAACAAAGGAAAAAAAAAAACCTGATTTTCATATTTTCACCTACTACATTTATCTGCTGCTGACATTGGAAATTCCTGAAAAAATAACAGCAGTGCAAGGAGAGCAGATTCTAATGTGTGCCCTGTCAGCTTTGCAAACTGGAGTCAGAACCCTAACAAACTTGGATTATTCCTTACAGAACTGGCTTGACCAAAAGCAGCTCAGGAAGGATATTGTGCATGATAGGAACTCAGCCCCTAGAAGAAGGATGTCAGTCATAATACAAGTGCTCTGTACTGAAGCGCTCATAAACCATCGACTTTCTTCACACGCCATTGCAAAGCATTACTCATTTGTCACACTATCTGGGAGTGACATTTGCCAGCTGCAATTTGCAATTGTGATTTCTTCCTCTTTTGCTTGTATTAACCCAATAGGCAAACAACATATGACAGTAGATTTGAAATCATAGTAAAAAAACATATTGCAGCCACTTGCAAACAGGAATGAGGAGATGTATCACAGACAATGAGACATAAAGATGCAAACTGTGAACTTCTCAACCCAAATGCAATAGTGTGCAAGAGTTGTCTTCCATGTGAGATCAATAAAACTGTGGAGCACACTGAAAGCAGTACTTAGCTGACTTGCACTTGGCAGGAGTTTGTTCCTTAACATGTTTTTCTCCTTAATTTCATAGAATCGTAGAATGGTTTGTGTTGGAAGGGACCTTTAAAGGTCATCTAGTCCAACCCCCCTGCAGTCAGCAAGGGCATCTGCAACTAGAGCAGGTTGCTCAGAATCCCAGACAACCTGACTTGGAATGTTTCCAGGGATGGTGCTTCCACCACCTCTCTGGGGCAACTTGGTCACCACTCTCACTGTAAAATTCTTTTTCCTCAGATCGAGTCTTAATCTCCCCTCTTTTAGTTTAAAAGCATCACCCTTTCTCCTATCACAAAAAAACACCCTACTAAAAAGACAGTCCTCACCTTTCTTACAGTGCAGATCTAAAACTGCAATGAAAAAAAAATATCTAACACTAAAATCCATGGTTTGTGATGTCCTGCATCTCTTGAGTACGATGATTTGCAACCTCTTTCATGTTTAGTGTTTAAGGTGGATTTTTTTTGTTTTGAGTTACTAAAATCAATTCACCACTGTATCTTCTACCACCACATGACACTTTTTTTTTCATGTTTAGGATTTAATCTGTGCCAAAAGGTCACTAATGTGGCCCATGTCATCCGCAGAGCTGAGTGAGTGGCTACTCAGTAACTGTGATCTTCAGCTGGGTTTTTAACGCCTCTTTGAAATTAGCCTCGCAGAAAGCTGGATGCCCTCAGGGGAGCTGCGCCACACAGATCTTGCACAGGTAGAGGCTGTGAACCACTCCCCTTCGCCAGAACTTCTGTTTTCCCATTGCTCCCTGCAGCAATGATCCAGAATTCAAGGTCTGGAGACCTTGGCTGGTATCCACACCACTTAGCAAACCAAGTACATCTCAAGCAAAAGGTATGTTTGTGGAACATAACTTTTAACCTCCTGCTCTTTGTGCATTGTACAGAGAGGAGCTGAACAACTTTATTCTTTTTTTGGTTACTCATTTCTTGCTAATGTTTTGTCACTTAATAAATATTTGCTGAATTCCAGGGCATGGAGGATTTTTGCAAATGCCCAGAATATTTCTTAGATTAATTTGGAAGTCCTGGCCAAATGATAAGATATTGATAAGAAAATAAGCAGAACACTCATACAAGGTGCAGATATTTGAGGGGGGGAAGGGGGTTATCAGGATCAGGGATTGTGGCACAGTCCTAATGCTGTTATACAAGACATCTATGCTTACAAAATCTCATGTCCACAACACCTTCCAGGTGTCAACTCTGATATGCCTCCTAAATGCCCATATAAGTAACCAAATTTTATCAGCACCTCCTTCTCCAAACCCTCCAAATTCCTGTTGTTCAGTCCTATGATTTATTTCACAAATAGATGTTTCTCTGTCTCACAGCTAAAAGCTGTGAAGTGGAAAACAGAGCTAAGAATGGTGCAGGAACCAGAAGGAGTCTAACCCATCATTTCACTCACTTGTTTTGTCAAGTTTATGGGTCTATAAACACAGTCTTCTTTTTTTTTTTTTTTTTTTTCACTTTGTGATTCACACACAGTGGGATTAGTGTCAATCAGCTGTTCCAACCTCAGTGTGATCAGCAGAGATCCAGTCAGCAGCAGCAGGGAAGTGAAAAATGCACTTTGCTTAGCAGGCACTTAAGGTCAGGTGGCTTATGTTCATATTGTACCTATTCCTCACCAGTGGCTTTAAAGATTTTCCTGAAGGATTGCTTTACATGGAGATATCTACCCTATAGACACCACTGACTAGACTAGATGGATTCACAAATGACACTAAACTTCCTACACAGTAGGAAGATAACTAAACTTCCTAACGTAGGAAGCAAGATAACTATTGTCAAGACTAGTTGACAATGCTGGGAGTTTTTGGGTTGGGATGACCAACTTCAGACACATAAAAGACTCTTATTTTGAGATTGTGGATGCCTACAAAGATCTCCTAGAAAGCAATGAATGGACCAGCTGTGAAAAAGAAATGTGTTGCATCTGAACCCATGACTGTGATTGCATCTCAGCCAGTTAGCCTCCATAAAAGAATGAGGGCTTGTAAGCTTGACTTCAGAGCCATATTAATGCCACACTGCTGCTTCCACATTTACTATTTCTGAGCAGCTACATCTAGACTGAACAGGCATACCTCATCTGAAGCCAATTCATTATACTCTTTTTTCATAAATTATTTCAGGGTTTCCAAGCAGGCCTTGAAATTTGAGGTACCCAGATCCATAAGCTGCTAGGAGACATTTTATTCTGTGTGTACCAAGGACGTGCTAAGTGAAGCATGCTGTGGACAGCATGCAATGTGTACAGTGCCATGGAAACCACACACTAGCTGAACCTCACCTTGATACCAAAAGCCAGAGATGAAAGAAATAGTGCTCTAGCTGGAGGGTCTAGCAAAAGCCTCAGTGTTATCATTCTTAGCAATAGCTCAGAGTTGTGCTTTTAAACACAACTGCCATGAGGTGTCAGCTGTTGTGGCTCAAGCATAATTCTTTCAAGCAAAAGGAAAATAAGAAAACCTACAGCAGATGGAACTTGCAATCTCCGGCTAATGGGAAATATTTGCCTTAGGACAAGAAGTCACTTTGCATACTTGAGAGAGTTTTTCTTTTAAGTGTCAGTGCTTGTTTCCAGGTTGAAACAGTCAACAGCTATTGTTAATGAGGAACATCACAAAAGTTGGCTGCCTTCAACTGTAACAACCACCCTCCCCACCCTGGTTGAAATGACAAATAAAATACCTGATTGAAAATGGCCTTTTTCCTTCTTTAGTTTTATAAACAAAGCTGCTAAGGAGAAACTGCTTCCTTATTTCAGAGCTAATGTTGGATTTGTTATCTTTTAGCCAATGAAAACAAATAAATGGAGAGCACTAGTATATACAAAGTGTTCTTAATGGGAAGAATTTTCCTTAGTTTATGCAGCAGGCCAGCTCTGGATTCGATGGCCATACAGGGGCAATCATTTTCTTTCCATGAAGAAACCTGTCTCCTGCATGAAATTATTGATCAACCAAAACAATAAAACAATGCACATCAGTCATAAAACATCTTGGTGCTTGATTCTGAAGTTTTAATTTTGTATGAAGATGAACTGAAGAGACAGAGAATTAGAAGACAAGCTTTGGCGTGGGCTAACTTTTTATCACCCACTCCATGACAGCTGTCCATGTACAAGGTATGGTCAATGTGAAATAATTCAGGGCAGTTGCCTCCATAAGCCAATTTATCCTGAGACAGGAAAATGAGTTACCAAAATGATGGAAAACTACATTTTGTATCATTATGTCTTTGTTATCACAACCCAGATCATGCAGGCACTCCGAAGAACTGACCGTTTTACTCTGGAAAAAGTAACAGCATTTTCAGAAGCCACCAGTGACTTGAGGTCTTTGTGGTTTAATGGAGCTCCAAGGCACCACTAGAAAATTGTGCCTTCTTCAAGTACTTCAGTTTCCACAACTGAATCTTTAGAGCCCTCAGGCCACTTATCACTTACGAAAAACTTGGCTTATGGCTGCATCATTTTTCCAAGCTCTTCAGCTTCCCTCTAATTTCTAAAGTGACCTTTTCCTGCCTTTTCAAATTAGCCCATTAGATATATTAGGAACATAAACAAAAATGAATCTGCCTCACGAAGGTGAAGACTTGAAAACAACAGATTCAAGCTGTCATTTTTGCTCTACCGGGGAGCAAACACCAGAGAAACAGCAAAGATTCATTTGTGGCAGTCTGTCCTCAAAGCTGTCCCAGATTTGACCAGTATAGAGGAAGATGCTGTCTACAACTACCTGAAGGGTGGTTGTATCCAGGAGGAGGTTACCACCTTCTCTCAGGCAACCAGCACTAGAACAAGAGGACACAGTCTCAAGCTGTGCCAGGGGAAGTTTAGGCTGGAGGTGAGGAGAAAATTCTTGACTGAGAGAGTCATTGACTGCTGGAATGGGCTGCCCAGGGAGGTGGTGAAGTCACCATCCCTGGAGGTGTTCAAGGTGGGTTTGGACATGGCACTTGGTGCCATGGTCTAGTCTTGAGGTCTGTGGTAATGGGTTGGACTTGATAATCTTTGAGGTCTCTTCCAACCTTGGTGATACTTTGATATGTAGAAAAACACCAGCAGGTTCATCAAGCTAAGTCTGGGTTTTGCCCAATAACAATGATTTATTCACAAATATTTGGTGCTATAATAATAAAACACTCTCTTTCCGCTGTACAGTAGACCTGCTGATGGTTGAGAAACCTACTCAGTGTGTGCACATACTCATCCTGCCCCAACCCCCAGTCAAAATCTGCATCATGACTGCCTCTGCCCTGGTCTTGATGAGCATGGTGCAACTCCTATCAGGTGAAACGATGACAAGTAGTGAGGTCTTTGTCAATTTCACAACCAGTTTTCAAACAGAGCATGATGGACATGTACACATAGAGTCACACAGTACCTCATGCTTTAAACTAGCTTCATGCTAACCGGTTTAAGCATTTGTAGTTGTCTAGGTGTCTACTTTATCCCCCTCTGACTGCACTATGGTTTCTCTCAGACAGGAACCAACTTCTCATTATTCATAAGGCTCATGAAACATTAATCACCCAGATTAATTCCCACTAGCAAATTATTTTTTTAAAAATGAGGAGGAAATCTGGGCTCTTACTGTTACCCTTGCTTTAAATGTTTTATTTGTATGGGACATGCTGTACAAGACAAAGTTAAATATACATTTTGCACAAAGGTGATGACATTCGTGACACCTTATCAAAGCAGTACCTCTGCTTACACACTCATCTGCACATGCAAAATGCCATGTGTGTTGTTAGCTAAGGGGTCAGGTTACAGCAGAGGGTGCATTTTTTTTTTATGCCCCAGGAGAAAAGAGAACAAAATTAAGACATTATGCAGACCAAGTGCCAACGTCACTAGAGTGTCTTTTAATGCTTATTTATCAAACAGTTGCTGCTTTGTGCATTTCAGGAAGTCACCTTCATTGGGCAATGAAAAAGAAGATGAGAAACAATGAAGAGGAAAAATAATTTAAAAACAGAAAAAAAAAAAAAGATACATGCTACTGGAACAGGATGTGATTTTACACAGATCTGTGCAAAGGTTTTTGCATTGTCTTGTATCATTTTGCATTGCCTTGTTTGTTTAACTCAAAAAGCTCTGTAATGTCTTTAGGGAAATGACTTCTGGTGCTTTAGATCGGATAACAATATGTAAGCCTTCTTCTGGATGCAGAGATTGAGGTAATGTTCTGGTATTTTCCTGAGGAGAACTAGATTGAAATTAATGTTCTGGTTGCACTTTTTTTTCTTACGGAAGGCTGCCCTAGGAAATCTTAAGAGCCTTCTCTCTGGCCTAGTAAGGACACTGGCACTAAACCCTGATGAATGAAGATACTGCTCTTAGGTTCCAGGAATAAGGACGGTAGAAAGAGCTTAGCAGTGCTGAGGTTCTTGGTGCTTCAGCTTGATGCAATAACCCTATACAAGTGGTAGTCTGCTGAAGTACTTTATTTCTGCCTTTGTGAGGGCATAGGAAAACCTGGAGTTTGGCCATCTTAAACACCAGACAGGGGGACAGTGGATCTTGCAAAACAACATATGTGGACACAATGACACATAATTGGTAAGAAAGATTTGTTTTGTTGAGGTTCTGTTGTACAAATTAAGTTTAAAAAAACCCTCTTAACAGTCAGTGGTGAAGAAGCCACAAAATTCTTTGCAGCCTGTTCTGTAAAGAGGGTCAGAGTTCACAGCCTCTCCTCATCTTCATTTACCCTCCAAGATAAACAATAAAACAGAGTCTACTTCCAAATCCAATTCACTATACTTTTTCTTATGCCAAGAGAGAATCCCCTTGGCTCCCTCGGTACTCAGAATCTTACAGTCTGACTCACAGTTCTTCTCATCCTAAGGTGAAGATACATCATACTCAGATATCTATCTCCCTTCTTCTGAATGCAGAGCAGTTGCTCTGAATGTGTCTGCACTGCAGACATCCACATTTTAGCCAGATGCAATCTGGCCTGTCACCGGGCAGCTCCCTTTCCCCAGATGAACACTTATCTTTGCTGCTCTTCTACTAGGGAGTGGAAGGTTATCTCCAAACTGACATACTTTAAAGCAGTATTTTAAAGTAAATGGTCTAGGTTTACTGGACTGGAAAACCCAGAAAGGAATTTTTTTGTTAAACCTAGCTCCAAAAGTCCTCCACCATTTTTCATGCCTACACTATCTGCTGTTCAAATGCGTTCTGCAGGAAAACCCAAAAAAGAATAATCTTATTTTCCATTGTAGATGTGAGGTAGGTGGGAAAATCAAACTCTGTTGCTTCGAGAAGCAAAGTTTGGGTTATAGTTTATAGAAATTTGCAGAGAAGAAAGGCTTTGGATCTGGTATTTGTGACTGTTTGAGAGCTGCCAGTGCCAGGACCACTGAAGCTCACATTGAGGCAAGCTCTATGCGGGAAACTGGAGTGCCTGAGGTATGAATGATGAGTGTATATTGTAAGCAGTGTTGAGTTCACCTTTAGCTGGCAGTACAAAGATGAAAGAGGTTGCCAAAGGCCATGTAACATCCCTGTAGCAGAGGAATGAGCTCAGATCTGATGCTGCCTATGCCTCAAAGGTTGCATGGGGCAACTTAATCTCACAAAGTTTCATGAAGTTTGCCTATCTCAGCTAAACCAAACAAATTGCATTACCCTGAATTGAGTAACTGAAACTCTGTTACTGGATACAGATAGATTGATGTGAATGGGAAGCAAAGGGGGCAGCAGGTATTCATTCAAAGACTACCCAAACCTTTCTGGTACTCTGTTATGGCTTATACTTCAGCTGGTTTCCAAACCCAGCTCCAGCGTTAACTCCACGAGAGTTGTATTTGCATAGTCAGTTTGGTATCTGCACACCATGCACAGCAGGACAACGAATTTTTGTTGGAAATTGACTTTGGAAAGAGCAACTGTTTGGAAAGAGTCCTGTTTACCAGGACTCAGGAGTTTGCACACTGACTGGGAAGATGCTGCAGCAATAAATAAAATCAAAATGTATTTATTAAACTCTCGTGAAATATTCTCCCACAAGCAGAAGGAATACTTCTAGAAACTCCACTTATCTGCCTTTTTCCCAAGGCAGTTTTCCCCTCTTCAGTTCAGCAACTTCTTCTGCTTTTGGTAAAGTGTGGCCAAAATATGTCACTTAGAGAGAATTAATCTCAGAATACAAACTGCTGCTTCAGCACCTCCTGGCACATCTCCACAGAACATCATTTCAGTACATGCACTTTATTTCATCCTGAAAAATGGCATCTATCACAGATAGGCACCATTCAAATCTGAAACCTAACAGCTCTTCTGTTTTCCTGTTGTTATCAGGAAGCAAACCACAGATCTTATCTATTACTTTGGTGTAAATAAACCCTAGTATATAAGTAGTTAGAATGGTATAAACATAAAGATACTGATACAGCTATCTCTCATCCAGAAAGAAAATTGAGCTACATCAGTGTCAGGCACTGTTACACACCAGTTGCACCCAGTATAAGGAACGTACTAGTGTTACTATTCTGGTTACACAAAATCACAGTCCTCACTGCAAATTTTATGACACAAGAACTTTGAATAGATCAGGTTTTACCTGAAAAGCCACTATGGGTACCAATCTCTTTAGTGCAAAAGGAAACTTAATAAGTATGGAAGTGAATATACATTTCTTGGAAGATATTTTGCACTTGCACTGGAGTTTTGAGGAAGAGCAACAAGCTGGTACAGAGAAGGTATGTCCAGTGACAGAAATCTGGGTTCTACATCTTCCATCAGATGTTTTGAAACAATAGCAGGATACAGAGTGGATCCAGAAAGAGACCTCAAGGGGACATTGACGACTTCACTGCTTCATCTGTAACCTTGATTTCGTGGTGGAAACTCAGTTTACTCTCAGAAGCTGTATGATAAAGGCAGTGAAAAGGAATTTACGTAAGTGTTGTTTATATTATAAGCAAAATATCTGAAGCACAAGGTGATTGAGGTGAAACTCTTCCAGTCTGCACACCATGCCATTCTTTCTCATCATAAACTGCACAAGTCTGGTCCTACTTCCTGCACTGGTGGGAATAGGAATGTGCTAATTCAGTCATTTCCTTTTTGTCTTTACAAATAAAGAGCAGGTCGGGTCAGTCACAAGATTGGTTCAGTGCCATTCCAGTCAATAACAGCTCCTTGCCACCTAGAAATGAAAAGCAGTTGTTTCACATCAATTAGTTCATCACATCACTAGAAAGGTAACCCAACATCCCTCAACAGCCCAACAAACCTTACAGAGATGAGGATGGACCCATTTGGGGTAACTAAGCATACCTCAATGGGAAAGGAACAGAAGTGAGGTGCCTGTGCCTGAGTTTGGGGGTCAGTCTCCTCACTCTTCCTCTAGTCTCTTCTAGGCAACGAGGAGCTGTCAGTAGAAGGTGACTCAGAACAGGTACCTTCATGTTGTAAAGACTGAAGGGACTCCTCAGGGTGGGCATAAGATTTAACTACATCTAGCCAAAACGCTCAGTTTCAGCTGTCACTAGGCAATCTGCATCCTCCCATACAGGCAAGCATCTGATTAGGAGCTCTGTGACTCTGAGATCCTAAACCCTCATCATTTCCTTTAGTAGCTATCTTTGCCCTGGCCTTGGTTCCTCGAAAGTATCCAATGGCTTAGTTTAATGACAATGTTTTGCTTTTCCTGTGCTGAGGTTTTGCTTTTTCTCTGCTGTCATTCCTTACTTAGAATCACACTGAAGACGTATACTGAGAGAAATGTTTCCAAATGAATCACAGAATCATAGAATGGTTTGGGTTGGAACAGACCTTAAAGATCATCTAGTTCCAACCCCCTTGCCATGGGCAGGGACACTTCCTACTAGACCAGGTTGTTAATGCCAGCTGTGAATGCTTCCAGGGTTGAGGCCTCCTCAACTTCTCTGGGCAGCCTGTTCCAGTCCTTCATCACTCTCAATGAGAATTTCTCCCAAATGTCTAAATTAAAGCTAACTCCTTCCAGTTTGGAGCCATCACCCCTTGTCATATCACTACCTGCCCTTGTAAACAGTCCCTCTCCACACACACGTGCACCTTCCATAGCTTTAATTCCTGACTCTGCATTGGCTGCTCCTGCGCAGCTGCCCGCTCCAAGAATGCGACCCACATTAAATGCAAAGAAGGCATCGATCCTACATTTGTCACCAAATCATGTCAGAAGACAAAGATCTGAACTAAGACTTAGTGAAATCATGGTGATGCTCTCCAGTGACCTTACAGTGTTGACGTGAGTCAGCCTACTGTACGGTCAGAAACATCCACTGCATGAATCGCACCCATGTCCGTGGCATTCCTCATGTTTGCAAGTTCATGGCCCACGTGTTCTGAGAACTAAACTACTGCATTCTCAGTGTCACATATTTAGATACTTTGGAAATCTGTCTCAGAGTGCATGTGCACAGTAGTAAGACATTGGTGAGGGGGTGGAGGCAACACTGAGTTGCCAGAGTGCCACATTCTTTCTGTCACCGAGGAAAGAATATGTCAGCAAGGATAGGGCAGCTCAGCCCTTTCTCTGAGCAAGACTATTAAATGTAAAATAAAACTAAAAGCTGAAGTCAGGCAGCACTCAGTACAAAGTCTCAAAGGAAGTGACAGTCTGAAGGCCACTGCAACATTTTCCCTTCTTTTTTTTGTTTTGTTTTTTTTTCTTTCATTTTGCTGAGAAAATAAAAATAACAAATTTGCTGAAAGACTTCTATCTTCTATCTCACCAGGGAATTAAATACTTCAGAGAGATCTACAGAGACCAAAAGACATCAAATGAAATCTGCTCTGAGACTACACCGCACTGTGAAAATACTAACATGCATGGATACCATTTTTGCTGTTATGGTCCAAGGTGTTGCTAATCATCATGCATAGAGATTGGCCTTTTCTAAACCAGGCTTTTAATAAAGAGTTTAAATAGAAAAATGTATTTTGAGGTAGGATTCAAAATAACTTTCATAATGAGCCTTAACTCCAGTGTTTATTTTCAAGCCTTTTTTGCTGAGCCATCTGTAGACTGAGAAGCAGGCTTTGGGTGTTTGCTTCTGTGCAGGCAGGTCAAAACTTTTTCCACCTACTGAATCTGCACAAGAAAAGATGTTAAATTGTGAGGAACTTCACTCACAGGTGCTGAACAAGTCTCTTCTTCTCAGATAGAAACAAACTACCTGGACAGTTCTGCATGATCGTTTCCCCAAACCATCATACCACAAGGTTATTCAAACGAAACCCAGGTTCTAGCTGCTGATTCAATTATAATTTATCAGATTAACAACATGCAAACTACACTTGACCCATCTCCTTCATCTGCAACGTCACCAAAGGGTCATGGAGTTAATGGGAACCCAAGAGGAACTGGTTCGGGCCCTGAACAATGCTCGGTCTGGAATAACATTCAGAGAGTATCTCCTGTACTAATCATTTGGTATTGTTTTAGAGCACATCAATAATTCAGGATGAAATGTCCATGCAGTCCTCTTTTCTTATGCACTAAATTCCCGCTAGATGTCTGTCTTCAAAACCAAACAGATGAACTAATGTATCATCCAGCCCCACTACCACAGAGAAAAGCTAGAGGGTTAAGGGAATATACCACTGAATTCAGATGATAGCATCAGATCAAAGCTTTACTCCCCTCAGGCAGGGCTAACAGATGTTATTTCTGCCAGCACAGAGAGGCGCCGAGGATCACGACTCTGATATAAGGGAGGAATGGGATAACACGTCTGCACGGCATCTCCCAAACAACTCAGGGATGCACATTCCAGACATCTCTTGGTCAAAATCTGACTGCTTCTACAGATGTTTAGGGCTGAAAGCCACAGTAAGTGCTTGTATTGCCTCTTTGCTTGGAGTCTGCAGGTTAAAGTGATACCTGCTGGTGACTATTTCTAGCTATCAGGAGGAAGTTCTTTCCAGTGAGGGTGGTGAGGCACTGGCACAGGTTGCCCAGGGAGGTTGTGGCTGCTCCCTCCCTGGAGGTGTTCAAGGCCAGGCTGGATGAGGCCTTGAGTAACCTGTACTAGTGGGAGGTGTCCCTGCCTATGGCAGGGGCTTGGAACTAGATGATCCTTGAGGTCCCTTCCAACCTTACCATTCTATGATTCTATGATTCTATCTAGCTTTAAACCTTGCTCTCCTGACATTTTATAGAATAGGAACTAAAAACCTGAGCCTCCTCCTCCTGCAGAAGCAAACCAAGCTTTCTCCCTTGATAATAGTAACAAATATAACTAAATACAGAAACAATCTCTTACATACGCAGCTTTCCTTTTGGGAGAGGATAAGAGAACAAAGAGTAGACAGATGTTGGGCATATAACTCATTGTGCTACAGGATGGTGGTGTTCAGGTGTTGGATAAACACTGGCTAAGGCTTTTCATGGAGTAAATCAGAACTGAGTCATATGAATGAAAGGAAAAATTCCAATCAACATTTGGAAGCAGCCATAACTCTTCTCAGTTCTGATTGTTCAGGCTGTGAAATCCTCCCCATGGCAGTTTTGGATGAGAGGTTTGATAAGGAGCTTCATTGCGAATGCTTGGTCAAAACAAGCAACAGCTCTTTGCTTTCTTGATTGCTTTACTAAAAATTAGTTCATGCATGTTTTCCATGGTTGTATGACAGAAAAGACTTCATTTTTATCTCCAAATTTGTAAAATATTGTTTAGTTTGGTTTAACTTTTCCTTATATACTGTTTCATAATTAGAAGAAAAAAGTTCTTAAAAAACATGAAAACCCTTTAGCAAGGCCATGCTTAAATAAATATGCTCAAAACAAATGAAGAATATTGAAAACAAGGAGCCAGACTGATCAGGGTAAATCAGTCAGGCCTGAGAATGGAACAAACAAAATAAATTGACACTGGAATTTGCTGGTAATTTCCTTCTCCGGTAGATTAAAGCAGGGAATTTAAAATAAACAAACATCCCCCTTACAAAAACTGTGTAACTTTGATACAATGCCAGGAATGGAAGATGTTCTAAGAGCAACTTGAAGCAGTTGCATGCATTATTCACCCCCGCTGTGTGGGTTTCTGAGGCTATGTATTATTTATTTTAGTTTGTAGTCATGCTTATGTGTCATTGGAAGAGAGAAATCAATACAAGCTGTACATGCAGGGAGCCTGGACTAATGTCACAGCTGTCATGTTACAGGATGCCTCTTCTACTTCTCTGTAACTTTATAATGGCAGCCCTCATGAACACACTGTTTGGCAGACATTGTCCCTATTTTTTTTTTTTTTTTTTGGGGGGNCTGGGGGGGGGGTGGTGGTATGTTTTTAAAAGGACAAATTGTGGCAAAGAGAGCAGGGGAATTACAACAGAAATTTGAAGCTTTTTGGCTTACTGATTTAACAAATGTCATGGTCTTTGACAATGAGGCTTTTACTTCTTGCTCCAAAGATACTCAGAAGCTTTCAAAGTTGTGCTAATGGAATTGATATAAAGCTAATGTTTTCTACCTGGTTACATTTTTTTTTTCTGCTTCTTTCATGTTTCACTAAATTGAAAATGTTCTCATCAACTCCAGTATGACTTGCATAAATTGCTTAATATCATATGGACCTCAAAATGGTCATGAAAATCCTGACAGGAACTAACCTTGTATTTAAGAGCACATGATCTAACATCTGTCAAGGATGTCTTCCCAAAACACAGTCTTTTATGACCTTGTGAATCTCTGTGCTGCCCACAGACACATGGAAAGCTTGAGACAGCTGATACTGACGAGCACAGAGGTTTAAGCATCAATAATAACATCCAGGTCCCCCAGTGCAACTCCGTTTTTCAGAAAAGACTAAGGAAGATGGAAGAAACTTTTACTCATTATACTTCTATGATAGGAACCAGTCACTTTTGGGTATTTAAATTCACCTCTATTGCAATCAAGTTGTGCTCTCAAACTGAATTTGGCTTAGTCAGTTATTTTACTGTAATGAAGAGTCCTTTAAGAATGAAGTGAACATCTTAGCCAGTTTGATATTAACTACAGTAACACACAAATGTGTAACATATACTATCACAGCTTGGTGTATTCAGATCTTCTCTGATTTCTAAGTAGTACTTTTGCAAGATGACTCGCTGCAATGTTTTTTCCCACCTCCAGCATTGTATGCATTATTTATATCAACTGAACATATCTGTATGTAAAACTGGAGTTTCACTTACTTTGTCCTAATACAATGCTCCAGCGGCGGGGTGAGATAGTTCTCTTTATCTTCAGCACACATCTGAGTCGTGTCTGCAGAGACATCACAGACATTATTAGTGGTTGAACTCTGCTTCTGTTCACATAGAATACTGTACTATTTTCTGGGAACTCCACCTATGGACTGAAATACGCAGGAAGGTGAGCACTGCTGACACTTGAATACCATCCCATGCCCACGTTCACACCATCTGAATGGAGCGGTCACAGGCAGGGCCAGGGAAACTCAGAGTTGATACCATGACTATGGCTCCTTGCACATAGCATGGGCTTTAGACACAACCTTATGGTGGGCAGGCTAGCACTCACTGCTTTGTCATCTCTTGAACCCTCTCAGTTAGTGGTGTCTGCTGCCTGTTCATGTGATGGAAGGCTAAAGGCCTTTGGTGACTGAACATGCTGGAAAGGGGGTGACTCAATGCAAATGTTGTTGGGAATGATCCCCAGATTGTCTCACATATCAGAAGCTTCTGCAGAACTGTGCTCACTATTTCACAGTACAAGTGATCATGGGACAGTGTTCAGACTCATGCCCTGACCTAGGTGAGTTTACTAATAAATAGATTGTTTCAAGGAAAAAGATGAGTTATAAAGTGAAAGAACATGCATGAGGGCTGTCAGGAGGGTTTTATTCTGTAACTGATGTTGTAATTACTAAGAAAATTTTTTTTATTTTCACTTGTATAGGGACAGAGGTAGTCCTACTCTTGAATAAGAAGCCCAGTCCAAAGTGGATTAAGATTCTTTCACCTCTGTCTCTTGACTTTTGAGAAAGCAAAGCACAGAGAGGAGATGATGATGTTGTGTTGGATGTAAGAGAGCTATCACAGGCTGTGAGCATTCCTTCAGGATGGAGAGGCAATTGTGCTGTTCCAGGAAAAACAGAGAGGTCAGTGTCTCGGACACTGGATCTGTCAGCAGTGAAAGTAGTCACTGAACTTCCCAGGGAGAAAACATCCTGTGACCAGCTTGGATGTCAGTCTGTTCAGCTGTTTCCTGTTGTGGAGTGAAACATTTTACACTGCAGCAGACTAGATTTTTTTCTCTTTCTTTCTTCTTTTCTGTCTGTCATCCAGCCAATGAGTAGGTAGTGAGCAACAAATGATGCCAAGACAGGGCGCAGGATATGGCTTTGCTTCAGTGAGACTGATGTAGACAGGACAGGAGGCAATTGCTCTTATGTTCACAGCTGCCAGATATAGCTGGCTTCCTCATGTCATAGAGATAAGCTGGCTCTCCCTTGCTTGTTGATCTTGGTATCAATACATGCAGAAAACTCTACGTGGTTCTGAGGGCTGGAGTAGTAGGAAATGGACAATTTCCTACTAAATGGGGAGATTTAGACTAGATGTTAGGAGGAAGTTCTTTACAGTAAGGGTGGTGAGGCACTGGAACAGGTTGCCCAGGGAGGTTGTGGATGCTCCCTCCCTGGATGTGTTCAAGGCCAGGTTGGAGGAGGCCTTGAGTGAGCTGTACTAGTGGGAGGTGTCCCTGCCTATGGCAGGGGGTTGGAACTAGATGATCCTTGAGGTCCCTTCCAACCTTACCATTCTATGATTCTATGATTCTATGATTTAAAAGTACATGAAGTACTGGAAGTTTTCTCCTAGACCCTCAAGAACTTAGAGGTACACAGGAATATTTTAAGTTTTAAAGGACCTTTTTTTAACCTAATGTTGAAGACTTTATAATGGCTCATAAGAGCTCTCCAATAGTATTTGGACTTGTCTAGGAATTCTTGATACTGACATACTGATCTGCTCACAGTGTGAAGCAACAGCCAATGTCCACGCCATAGTACTGGTACCAGGATATCCATAAGGCATGCCTGCCTTTCCCACTCACTGCCAGCTTGCTGAATTTTGTCATTTTTAGACTTGAGTTATTTCACACAGGAGGGAAAAATAAATCCCTGCTCCTAGGAAGGAATTTCATACTTCCTGTCTATGCTTTGGCTAATGGTTCTGAGTATCAGCAGCAAGGCAAATTTTCAATACAAAGTGGCAATTGTTATTAACCCAAAAAACATAATTCTGGTTTTACATTCTGGCTGCTTTGCCTTGCTTACCCAGTGTAATTTCTTCAAGATTTCCAGAAATGTGGCCTTGATTGTAATCTTCTTAATTATAAACAAGATTCCTATTTCTAGGAATTCACTTTCTTGCTAGCAAAAAGAAAACAAGTTTGCTAAGTACCACCAGTGAGATGTGGCTGTGCAGCACCCAGAGCCTCCTGCTGTATCTCTAGGTGGCTAGCAAAAAGAAAACAAGTTTGCTAAGTACCACCAGTGAGATGTGGCTGTGCAGCACCCAGAGCCTCCTGCTGTATCTCTAGGTGACACTGCCTAAGAAAACAAGTTTGCTAAGTACCACCAGTGAGATGTGGCTGTGCAGCACCCAGAGCCTCCTGCTGTATCTCTAGGTGACACTGCCTAACCATCACAGCTTGTTGGTACTTCCACAAGGGAAATGCCAGTAATACTTGGCATTCTGATGCCTCCATCTGGTCCTGTATGCATGGCTTAGGTGTATGATCAATGTTACCTTTTGGATGTAAAGCAGTCTCTCCTTTTTTTTTTTTTTTTTTTTTTTTTTTTCCCCTCCAGACCTAACAAGAAATTACTGTGAAGCCAGAGCTAGGAATGTTTGTTTTTTTTTCTGGAATGATGAAATTATTTGCATTTTACAGCCTTTTGCATAATTTCACAGATAACAAAAGATTTACTAGGACACATCCTTGGAAGAGGTTATAGCCACAACAAAAAGATGTCTACCTCTCAGTCCAAGTCTAGTCATTGAGGAGAAACACGACAGGCTGAACAGTAGAGAGAAACAATTATACATACTCTGTGCACTTTCTCATCCAGATATCTGAGTGCTTAGGGGTCTTGATTTTGGAAATATTACTAATTTATTAATGATAAAATGACAGACAAGGGCACCTATTTTGGACTCTATGTTGCACGGTTCAACATCATAAAAAAAATGTGTCTTCATCTCTGTAGTCCTGTGCTGACCTGTATCATCTGTGTCACTTCTAAAGAATTTTTTATCTGGGACAGATAATGTGGAAACCAGATGACAATTATAGTCCTATAAAGGTTAAGCATTTCTTTGAGATAATATATAATGTGATCACTACTATTGGATGACTGGGATTTTAATTGAAATAAGAGGATAAAGAGCTGGCATAAAGGCGATCGAATTCACTACCAGATCTCATGAGGTGCTAAAGTTCTCAGTACTCCCACTGCACAAAGCTTTGCCTCATCAACCCAATTAGAACATACAACACCTATGTATAACTCATTCTGTCCAAGAACCAGAGTGTAGATGCAAACAAGGAATACAGACAGCTTGTTTTTAAAGAGTGGACTACAATAGAGTGGCTCCTTCAGATTGAGAAGGAATTTGATTAGATTGTATGAATATACTGAAGGAAAGAAAACAAAAGATAAGTAGGATATTATTAGCAAATCAGAGTTTAGTGGTCAAGAATGTCTTAATTTGGAATTAGATAGGGAGTTTTCTAAGCATCAGAATACTTGTCCACATGCCTTGCAGTTGGAGAGATATGCAATTACTGTAAAAGAAGCTGCAACATTTGGCATAGATTTTGGAATCTTTTGTGTGCATGTATTTCCAGGTAGGCTGTAAGTAGGTATGAGACTAGACTTTGTTAGCTGTTTACTGCCATCTTCTGAAGTATCTGGCTTTGCAGGCAAGGATTTCACTCTTCCTCACCCTCTCTGCTCCTTTCATTACTGGCACGTGGGGTTGAGGAACAGGAAACTTGCACTTTCTGCCTATAGGAACAACGTGAGAAGATGTGAAGGAGAGTGCGAGTAGTTAAATATGGTGTGTAGTCTTGGGAGCATGAACAGGCCAGGTCACAATCTGTTCTTGGAAATGAGTGTCACTGCAAGATTCACCAGTCTGTGTGAAGTAGCACATGCTCACTTTTAACTCTTTGTTTGAGTCAGTGCTCAAAATTTCCTTCTGAAAACTAACTTCCATTTAATCACCAAAACTAATTCTGGAAATTAGGGAACAGGCACACAAATAATCTTTAATGCCTGAGGCCATCATTGTATTACTGGATTCTTCCTTCTGACATGCTGCTGTTGCCACCACCAGAGATGAGAGGCATAGTTGTTGAGCTGCACATACCGACTGTTAACCGGATTTCTTCTTCCTGGTTGGCCAAGCCATCGTAATAATACAGATCAAATCTGCGCTCCCTTTTCCAGTCGCCTAGCAGATCCTTCTCCAAACAAAAGAGCACACTGAAGTGGCTTTCACTGCATACCAACCAAATTGGGTATTTAGGGGACTTCAAGTAACACCCAACCTAGAAGAAAGACATAAAACATTAGAACATCATGGGGGAACAGGGGGAGAAACAAAGCGTTGTGGAAAACATGAGATGTATAAGATCACTTACAGTCCACAAAGCTTAATGAAGGCTGATTATATATTACTGATGGAGTAGATCAGGATCATTGGTAAATTGTGGAACACACAGAGCAAGTATCAGACCTTGAGTTACAGACAGGTAGTTAAATCTGGCTGTAGCATTCTGTGGTGGTTTGAGGCTAATTGGAATATTTTAATGAGAGAAATGAGACCATTGACTGTAAAAAGAAAATACTGATAAAGTCTATCATTCATTGGTTTGCTGAAAGGGATAAAAAGACAAAAAGTAAATAATTAGTTCCTTTTGTCACCTTCTCTCCTAAGCACTGGATCTATTTGCTTGTCCTTTGTGCTGCTCTATTATCTTCCACTAACAGGTAACAAGTAAGTTTTGATGGTTTTGTCTGGGAGAGGAGGAGAGGGTGGCTTTGAGCCTCTTCTGGGTAGTTTCTTTCTTTCTTCTGGGCAGTCTGTCATCCAGCCAGTCTGATTTCTCTATTATTTCTAATTTGTATATAATTGTAAATACTTATAAATATATTGTGTATTTATGCTGGTAAATTTTGCTCTGCTGTAAATATAGCTTTATTTTACTTTCAAGGTGCCTGAGCTGGTCTGGTGAATTTCAGTGTGTGGTGGGGAAGTTTCTCAATGCACCACATATTCTTACAGCAAAAAGATCATATCCCAGATGATATGAGCCACAAGCAACCCTTTCCTTTGCATTAGCTATAAAATCAGTGAGTTTAGGTCAGGAGTGCTATACGAGATCATTGAGAGATTGTGCTTTTTATGCAACAGTACCTGGAAGCCAGACAAGAGATGTCATAGAATCCCAGATGACATGAGACATCCCTGTGTGGGCAACTAAGCCCCAAATGTATTCTTGGATTAAGAACATAATACATTGCCTTTACTTTTGCATCTTCTTCTAGCTTCACATTCCAGATACATAAAATATTTTCAGCTACGGAAGAAAATATTTCTTTGGATTCATTATTCTTAGACATTAAATATTCTCAGTCAAAAACCTCAATGCTTCCTTTAACAGATACCTTTTCTAAGCCTTTGCTCTGCTTTGGAAAGCTTGAAAGTATACTTATTTATAAATAAGCTAAATACTCCATGTGTAATTGCATATAATTATTTTCATACTCAAGACTCTTTGAACTAGAATACTCAAGAGCTTTAAATTAGAATCTGGGGAGGGGGGAGGTGGTACCAATAGGATTGTAGTAGATAAGTCAAGGGTTGGCATGGCATTACCTGAGAGTCTAGTGGGAACATTGACACTGCTCTTGAGAACACAGAGTACTCAGCAGTGTATGTGAAATGTTTGCCTACCAATGTGGAGTATGAGAAACAAACAGGATAAAGTGGAAGTATTGGTCAGCTCCCAGAGCCAGAGCATCCCTGGTATTAGTGAGACTTGGTGGAATGCTGTGACTTGAGTGCTGGGATGGAGGGCTACAGGCTGTTCAGGAAGGACAGACAGGGTAGGGGAGGTGCAGGTGTTGTACTATACACAAGGGTGAGGTTTGATTGCACAACCTTTGCATTTAGTGACAGTGTGGTAGAAAGCCTATGGGTAAGGATTACACGTTTGGAAAACACAGAAAATCTTGTAGGGGGTGTTTACTAGCGACCGCCCAGCCAGGACATGAGCACTGATGAGTTATTCTATAGGCAATCGGCAGACATTCTGGAAAGGCAGCCCTTGTCTTGTGGGAGACTGCAACTCCTCAGACATCAGCTGAAGTGGTCAGGCAGGCAGACTAGATGATTGTTGTAGCTCTTTCTGCTGCTTCACCTCATGGTCTTTAAGGTTGAAGTCCGTCAAAGAATTGAGACTAATTATATGTGTTATATTTAGGATGACATCTATTACTTCTCATGGAATGTATGCTTTATGGCAGGGCATATACATGTTTTAATACCTGCAGTGTGCTAAAGTGGAGGAATGAATCTATGGGTTTGAAACTCAATATATGCAGATATAAAATGAGTCATGGAAGTTTCCTGCGTTCTCTGAAGTCAGTGAATATCTTGTAGTATTTTCTTCACCTAACACGTGTTCTGAGAAAGACACCATCCTCCTATTGCAAGCTGCTGCTATAAAGCTGCAGTGCCAGTTAATGATATGAGCCTCTTCAGTAGTAAATAATTGAGTGAAAACAGTGATTAGATGGCTTAATGCAGCACACACAACTTATTTCTTCTGCCTGGATTTTAATATTCAGCTACAAAAGACTTTTACTATTGGCTATATTCCTGTCACTGGCAGCTGTATTCTAAGTTCAAACTACTACTTCTTGTTCTCCCTCTGAATTGTTGGGGGTTTTAGCTTTGATAAATTGTTCAGAGAAGCTCGAAAGTATAACTTTTTGCTTTCAGTGGAATGTTTCTGAATACAGCTTTGCTTATTAATCTTACAGCAGACAGAATTACTACTGCACAGGATTCTGTGCATAATCATCTTTATTTTACTACCAGTTTTATGTATCCTTTCCTAAACAGATGTTGCACTGCTGGCATGCTACCAGTTTGCAAAACGTGTAAGATCTGTTTCTGTCTCTGTAATACTGACACACGGGCCAAAGAAACTTTGCTAGTTTAAAGGCTCAGGTACTTTTGAAGAGGCTTGTGTAGTAATACAAGTGATATGACCTAAAAAATTACTGATGGCTGTTGATGCCTGTACCACTTCAGCAGATGCAGTGGGTGCTAGTGGAAACTGGAAGACTTTTGGCAGAAGAATTCTATACATGTTTTCTAGATACAGATTTGCAGAAACAGCTTCTACAGTACAGTCCTCAGTTCTTCACCTTGGGGCATACAGATATAAAAGTCACCTAGCACAATGCAAAAGGCAGAAGCCAACATACAAGCTTTTGTAAGCAAAAATCAAAATAGCATCTTAAGTAATATGGAGTGTGTGAGGTTTTTTGCTATTGAGATTTTAAATTTATATCTGAAGTGTTACGTGAGTACAAAATCTTCCCCAATGAGAATTTCTCCTGTTAGATAACAAGTCTATAGCTAATTAGGTAACTGTTCTCTGACTCATTACTTTGCTAATATTTATTTTAAATCCCCTTTTATACAACAGTTTTGCTTTTTTATGTAAATTCTTGGCTTAAAAGTAAAGAAATTTCTTTGCAAGCACGCTCATAAGAGGAGTTGTCAAGAAGGGAAATACGCAGATGCAACAAAACATGGCAGATTAGAGGAATAAAAGATCGCTCTCACAAACATTCATCTTTTAACATGCAGACAAATCAAAGCCAAAAAGGAACAGATAGTCTTCTCCTCAAAATGTGTGCTTCCTACATATGTCTGCTAAATTAACTCCCAAGCTTTGTCAAACAACATTTGACAAAACAAGATTGGAGAGATACTGAACTGTTTGAAAACTCACATCCACTCCGGGTCTAACTCACATGAACAGTCCCACTGAAGTCAGGACAAACTGTTCAGATGAGCAAGGTCTGCAGGAACGTTTTCCAAACACGTATCATTCTCAATTACAATGCTTGAAGAAAAGGGTGAGGGCATGAACTTTAAGACAATAAGGAGAGCATAAAAACATTTCAGGTCAAAACTTCATCTCCCATAAATGGGAAGAAGCCTTCATTTTGGTTACGTCAATTATCCCATTTGAGGAGTAGCTGCTGCCTTTAACACCAAGCTGCATTCCAGCTGGTGGATGGTCACTCCAGGTTTGGTTTTGTCCAAAACCACTGCCCACTCTCTCTGTTACAACCTTTGAGGAGGCTCCATTTTTAGATAGACCTCATATCATTCCTACACTCCCTTGGAGGTCAAGCAGCATCTATTTCTAGGCCCACAATTTTAGGCTGGACCCTAGTATTTGAGGGATGTCTTTTGTCTGTCTGTAAAATCAAACAAGGAAGCGGGGAATAGACATTGTCAGAAATTTAGATCACCCTGTTCATCAGATATAAATGGAGTTTGACTGGACACTTACCTGAAGCATTTTCAGCCTATCATAGCATCATAAAATGCTTTGGTTTGGAAAGGACCTAGTCCAACCTCTGATAAGAGACCTAAACTCCTGATAAGAGACTTAAACTCCTTGCTAAGAGACCTAAACACCTTGCTCCCTCCCTGGAAGTGTTCAAGGCCAGGCTGGAGGAGGCCTTGAGTGAGCTGTGCTAATGGGAGGTGTCCCTGCCTATGGCAGGGGGTTGGAACTGGATGACCCTTGAGGTCACTTCCAACCTTCCATTCTATGACTAATCTTAGATGAGATAAACCCAGATCCAAATGAAGGTATTTATAATGTAGGGAGATATGTAGAAAATATTTGACTTATTTTCTACTCTGTCTGCTTACAAAGCATGCAAAATTCTTTGAAACATAGAATCATAGAATGGTAAGGTTGGAAGGGACCTCAAGGATCATCTAGTTCCAACCCCCTGCCATAGGCAGGGAGACCTCCCACTAGTACAGGTTACTCAGGGTCTCATCCAATGTGGAGCTTGTTATTCTTACTGTGCTAAATAAAACCTCTTGTGATTCTATTTCATTTGGGAGGACATTAACAAGAAATCAATGCAAATATCCCAGCAACAGCAACAGGTCTCTGGGAATATAACTGTCTATGAATAGGTAGGACAATAGGACTTCATTAAAGGAAACATCAGTTTCAGGCTAGAAAGGCAGATGGAAAACCAAGGAATGAAGAATGGATATTTTTTAAATGCCAGATCTTTGTCAGCCTTGTTCCAGTCAAACTGGTATGTATCCCGTGGTTTTGCCCACAGTGGTGCTCACAAATACCTCACATAAATAGCAGGGTCCCTTGTCTAATTCATTTACACTGCACAGCATCTACCACACAGCCACTACTGAAAAATAAGTGGAAAACTAACCCAAATCATCAGTTTCCATTTTGCTCATGCATATTTTTGTGGTTGGTTTCTTAAACGAGATGGTTAAAAGCGTCTTACTAAACCTCCCCCCTCCACAACTGATGACCTGGCTTGAATCCAGTCCATCTGACTGTGAAAGGCACCCGTTTAGCAGACATAAGGTTATAGGAAGGATGTTCTACAGGGCAAATAAACAGATGAGATGCCAGAAGACAGAGCATGTGTGCTGAACTTATGATTCAAATAGGTCTTGTTATAGCATTGAATGTGCTGGTTCCATCAAAAGGACTACAGATAATATTTCCCATCTGTGGAATTTTAATGAATAGACTCTGTGTAGTTATGTTTCTCTCTCTTCTTGAAAAGAAATAGGAAACATGAGCATGACTTTTCTAACAATGCCATGTTCTCTCTTCATTTTCAGAAATGCAAAACTACAAGCAGAAGTTTCTTGAAACGCTGACAGCTCAGGCAGAGACTTGGACATTATAAAGAATGAGACCAGGATGAGTTTGGGAGGCCAGTTCATAGGCGGTTTAAGCACTCTAGCAGAATAGCTTAAAAGCAGGAGAGAATCAGTGAAGAAAAGAATAATTACAGACAAGATTCAATAGAGTGTAGTAACCTCCTTGGGAGGCTTAGATGGGGTATTAGGAAAAAAATTCTTCAATTAAAGGCTTGTCAAGCACTGGAAGAGGCTGCCCAGGAAAATGGTAGTTAGTGACCCTGGAGGGATTTAAAAGACATAGATGTGCTGCTGAGGGACATGGTAGACATGGCAATGTTAGGTTCATGATGGGACTCAATGACCTTAAGGGTCTTTCCCAATCTACATCATTCTGTGATTCTACCTTATGTACAACAGCACATATCTAAAGAGGTTTCAAAATGCTTTTCAGAAGGATGGTCAAATTCATATTAACTGCAAAATGAGAGATGCAGAAGACCTGTACTGTCTCTCCAGTTCAGCCTCTAGCTTGCTTGATGACTTACTGGGATAAACACTTTGAATTTTGTTCCTCCATTTCCCTCCCTCCTTGCCTGCCTCTTTATCAAAGCACGTATCTAATCATAGGAAATTAGGCATAAATGCTAGCTTGTTATAATTATTAGTTATAATTATAATAATAATTATTATACCAGCTTTTTTAATTTTCAGATTCATTTTCCCTTTTGTAATTTTTAGTCTCTTCAATGATCTGTTATAAATATAAGGAGTATCTGTCTCCATCTCTTTAAAAAATAATTTTGTAATTCAAAGGTTTTTTTCCCCAGCACTTTTAATACGGCACTTAGGGTAGAGACTCTGATCCTGATGCATGGACTTTCTCCCTCAAAACTGCTATAAATTTGGCCTTACCTCTTCTGTGCCTCACCTCTTTCTCTGGGGTCTTGTCCCTGTTTCACAAGCAGCTCAGCTTCCCTGAGACTGTTAAATTACTGCATGCTGCAGCCCATCAAAGAAAGGAAAACCTTCACTAATTTTATGTGACCAGCTTTTTAAATGTTTCCCAGGAAACCTAAAATCTCCATGTAGGTTTCTTAGTTAAATGTACAAGATCAGAAGGCATTAATATAGCTTAAATATGGGCTTACCACAAAGAAAAGAAATCTAAAGGTGTTCAACTTGCTTACTGAAAAGCAGCAGAATGAGACTTCTTTTTCCAACAAACTACAGAATCTAACCACAAAACTGAAAGTTTGCATATGAAACAGATTGAATGAACCCATCTGTCATTGTGGAACACTCTGCTACAAGCAATTACCTAACAAAAATTATCCTGAGTACGTTGATACATTAGGACTAAGAGTGATGATTAGACATTAACAATTCCAGACAAATTTCATGAAACACACATCTTTCTAATCAGCAAAGATAACACATTCAGCATGATCCACTGGAAGAGATTAATGGATCAGCAGCAGAGGGATTCTTCAGGCAACCACTGGGGAAAAAAGGGACTGATCATTTCGTTTTGATTTGCTACTGCAGAAGTTTGACAGAAAGCTTAATCAGTTCACATGCCCTCATGTTTCCAACTCAGAACACATGCCAAGGTCATTGTGAATTATATACAAACACTCCACAGATTAGACAAGGGAGATAAAATTTTATAGAAATCTTTCTTCATGTGGATTTACTGCATCTAGTCTGGAATCTTTCATCTCTCTTTCTAAATGGCTTGGTAAATTGGAAGAAGTCTAGAGCAGGGCAATAAAAACAAGCTCTGGACAGGATGCACTGATGAAAAAGGGAGGAACTGTTACATCAGCTTGTAAATGTCTAGCGGATGGGGATGAATTGTTTAGGGGGCAGACTGGATTAGAAGTGAGAATGAGAATCAGAGGAAACTAAGTAAACGAACAATCAGATTTAATATTTATGTATCCAAAGCACAAGCTGTGTAGTAGATACTAAAATTCTCACATTTTCAGGTACCTTCAAGTCTGTATGGCACTTCTTCACATTTTAAAGTAGAGACATCAAAGGAAAAAAATAAAGATCACAGTTATATGCACTACAATCAACTAACAAATGACCAGCTTAACAAAAAGGCAGGAGCTTCATGGATACACATTTTGAAAAGAAAGCTTACTATTTAACAGGACATAAAAATATCCTGAACTATCCCCTGAGAAACTGGCTGGATATGACCTAAAGGGAGTTTTGTGACTCTGATGTCTGTGATTCACCATATACCATGCTCAGGATTTTCTTGCTCCTGGAAACAAACAAAAAAAAGCCAACCAAAAATGACAATCTTTTTCCATTACTGGTTTCAGCTACCATCCTCATAGCCACAATGTAATTGGATGCTGAATCCATTTACTCAAACGCTAAGAGGAAGAAAAGAGTCAGTTTGAAGGACTTGCAGGCAAATGTTACTCTTAGTTCCACTACTGCAAAAAAATCAGTGACATTTATTTTTCCTAAATTGTTCCAAACTTTTATCATTGTAACAAAATGCAGAGTCTGGCGTCTCATGCTGAAGCCACGGTGGAGACCCCAGAATTCAAGTCTTCTTCAACACATTCACCAATGGCCTGGAAGAGGTGATAGTGTAGTCTCAGCAATTTTGTTGATGACACAAAACTGGGAGGAGCAGCTGACACACTGTCGGGCTGTGCTGCCATTCAGCAAGACCTGGACAGGCCAAGTGTTCAACAAGGACAAGTGTAGGGTCCTGTATCTAGGGAGGAATAACCCCGTCCACCAGAACAAGTTAGGAACTGACTCGCTGGAAATTAACTCTGCTGAGAAGGACTTGGGGGTCCTTGCGGAGAAAAAATTATCATGAGCCAGCAATGTGCCCTTGTGGCCAAGAAGGCAAATGGTTTCCTGGGATGTGTGAAGAAGAGTTTGACCAGAAAGTTCAGAAAGGCTCTTCTCTCTCTCTACTCTCCCCTAGTAAGGCTGCATCAGGAGTACTGTGCCTTGTTCCAAACCTGCCTGGATGTGATCCTGGCCAACCTGCCCTGGGATACCTTGCTCTAGCAAGGGGGTTGGACTAGATGATTTCTACAGGCCCCTTCCACGGCCTACCATTCTGTAATGCCAAAGCGCACCAGCATCTGACTTTTGCCCTAGTCCTTAAGGCAGGCAGCATACCATGTGCTGAGACAGATGAATGGAAATGCAGAGCACTCACAGATGTTCTTAATAAAAAGCAAGACAATTTGCATCAGATGCCTAACTAGTGCAGACTGAAATAAAGGAAACTACGTCTACTGGAGTTTCTGTAACTGATTAAGAGTCATCTCTTGGAAAACACATCAATGCTCATGAGTCCAGTTCCCATGCAACAGCATATGAGTAAAAGAAACAGGTCCTCTCCACTGTGTAATTTGCAAAATAAGTGGAGGATGGTGACTGATTCTCTGGGTAACTAGTTTTAGAGGGCAGATGGCAAAGAAGTAGGTCTTACCTGCACTGACTTCACTTACCATTTTGCTACCTAGAAGTCATTTTCCTCACTACAGAATGGAAAAAAAAGCTACAGTGGTGCATAACTAGTTTTGAGGTTTTAAGTGTTACATTGGTTTTAGAAAAGACAAGGAGCTTGATCTAGACACAGAAGCTGATTTCTTTTTAGTCCAGTTTGTTCTGAAGTAATCTGATTTGGATACACTGATAGGCTGTCTTGACTGAATTTAAGCCTTATTATAACTGTATGAATAACTTAAAAGAAATGCTTCAAATCAAAATAACAAAAATTACAATTTGTTAGTAGTAGGAAAATGTAACTGACTTTAGCCACGTGGGAAACAGCTGAAATCAAGCTTTGTCACATTTATATCAGGACAAACAAATTGTTTGCTAATCACTTTCAAACTTTTATAGAGGCATCAACTGCAAATCCAGACGGGACCATTGCAATTGTCTAACACGAACAAGAGAATAACATCCTTGCATCAAACATAAGATTGTCTGTTTGAGATAGAACATGTCTTTAGGGAAGATAGTCCATCTTGACCACAAGGTTTGTTGGTGGGGAGACAATCAAATCCTCACACAAGTTTTTCCAGAGGTAAATCAACGTCTGTCTCTTCTTTGAAATTTTTAAGCTATCTTTTAATTTTCATGGTGACTTCAGTTAAAATACTGATTTGCAAGACATGCTGAAGGGAACATTCCCATTATATTGACAATATCTATAATTACAAAATATAATTATATTATATTTTAAATTTTGTTTACTGCTAATACAGTACAATCACCATGACAGTAGGGAGCAGGGATTAAAATCAATCTGGCTCCCCATCACTTGTGTAAAACTGAATACTTACAGTGAATTTCAGCTTCTGATTCAGTTGCTTACATTTACATGCATAAGACAAAGGTGTCCATATGTGAGAAGGGTGTCTCGATTGACTATGATCAGTGGAGACCTAATGAATACTGTCAGAGAAATTTGTTCAGCTCAGCCTAGAGTGCAGTTATGTTTTGCCAGCTGAACAGCTTTCAGCTCCACAGACCACACCAAAGAGGTCCTAGTTCATGTATATAGATCTATACAGCAGCCACTTAAATAGAAGTGTTGCTCTGTAAGATGACCCTCACATCAGGACATCAGTTAGAAAACAAGACAGGCATGGAAGACCTCAGATGCTGCAGACTACCGAAGTCCCTTATCCAGGGGTGGCAGACATGACACAGGACTAGCATCCAGAGGGAGACCATGCTCTACCTTGGGGCATCTAAGACCTCTGAGTGAGCAACTCAGTCAAGTCCGTAATTTCTTCACTGTTATATTCATTTCAAACCAATTTTACATGGAATTGATCACTTTTTACTTAAAATTAGAAGAATGGAAAGCATACCTGACAAACATCATAGTGCTCGAAGAGAGACAGCAAACCAATATCACTGCGGCTTGTGATACCTTTCAAAATTGTGATATTGCCATTTCCAGAGTCCAGCTCTATCACATTGTTGAAAACATTGGACACAGCTTTGCCAGTCAGAAGTAAGTTCACCAATTCCTGTTTGTGATAAGTTTAAAGAACAAAACAGTAGTTACATGTCTTGTCTCAGTACAAGACTGAGTCAGGACTGAGAAAATTAAGCATGGAACAGACCCTTAACCCATGTGGTGGCTCTAAGTTTAGCTTTAAAATTAAGACTAAGATTTCTTGTAATTTTTTTTTCCAGGTATTTTGAGGAAAGTTTATTCCCAAAGTCAAATGAGGAAATATTAGTGGAGTTTTCAGTGTTCATCTTTCCAAAGATAAACTGTTGATAATCAATGAACTTTTACATCCAATTCTCAACCTCCTCATATTAGTGTTGGATGGGGTTTTTAAATGAAAATATTTTGGTGACTCTTTTTCACCACAGTGAAAGCCAGCACAGTACTATCTGATGTTATTTTGTACATTGGACATGATTTGTTAGAAGAGTTGGGGTTTTTTTCTCTCTCACTGACTTTTCTGGATGAACTCAAGCCACATTCAGTTAGACTTTCACCCATATGGCTTCACATCTGGTCTGCATCACTAATATACTGACACTTAGTACAGCAGATTGTTGATTATGTCCTCTCCAATTTAACTTTTGTTCAATGAATAGAGACACCAGACATCTTGCTTAGCATGAGATCCTACAAGAGCCAACTAGGATGTCACAGCACATAACAACATCTAGCAGCAGACTGTGCTGCAGCAGTGAACCAACTAACTATTAATAAATAACATATGTCAAGAAATATGAAGGGAAATAATAAGAAGAGTTTCCAGACAAAACAATCCAAATTGCCATGCCTGAAGACATGAATAGCAGTGGCATTGCCAGTTTGGACTTGACCTATGATTTAAAAAATACTGCATATATTAATAGCCTTATGTTTCTCCTGCAGGACTCCCCAAAGTTTGCAGGTTCTCACTGATGTTTTTAGGACTTCAAATCCATCAGTGATATTCCATCACCTTCTTAAGAAATCACCACATAAAGACTTTCATGCTGTGGTTCAGCAACAGCACAAAAGAAGAATATGAATATTGCCCTTTTGCAGACAAAATGCCAAGCTACATTCAACAGCTGTGGACCACATTCAGACCACACAACTGCTCATGTCTCAGCTTTAGGGGAAGCCATGTCCCAGAATTGTGGGACCTGCCCTGCACCTCTGTGTCCAAGGCAAACTGTTTCCAACTGGGAGGATACCTCTGCAGGCCTAAAGCCAGTATGAGACATTTGGTACAGGAAATTAGCTGGAATATAGACTATGTAAAGTTGTGGTCCTAAGTGTCAGACAGCAATTCAGACTGCTTATGATTTCAAGCACCATATGTTTTTCAGACACACCTATAATAAGTCAGTGTCTCCAGTCTGAAGTACCAGCTAGCTTCAGTCAGCATTAACTCAGTTAGCTGGGCAGTGGCCATTTACTGTGAAGCTCTACGACTGGACACACAACTTCAGTCTCCTTTCTGAAATGGCAGGAAAAACACTCAGTTTGCAGTCTCAGCAGTATCTCCACACTAAAAACAACTAAGGAGTCCAAAAGAGGCAGATGAGAGGAGAATGGACACATGCACACACAGGCATAGACACATGTGGGCCAGAAAAACAGGATAAAAAGTAGAGGCTCTGAAAGCAAGGACACCAATATGTCAAAACACAAGGGAGAAAAGAATAAGGGATGAGGGTGCTTGACATTGTGGGGGAAAATGGAAAATGTAAGGAACTTAAAATAAGAATGCCATTTCCTTGCAGAGGTCAGTTGGCATGTAGAGGTGTATGACATCCCCAAGTACACACACTCAACTTACCTGAGTACAGTAGCCATGGCTGCCAATCAGTCGGTTTGTAAGCACATCGAAATCGTTGCGCACCCTGGGAAGGAGTGGAGAATGCTGAGGTACATTTAGTTTCTTTCATAGAGTTAACAGCTCAATCTTGGGAGAGAAAAAGCCCCAAACTGTACACCAACTATAAATATAGCTCTATGCTTTGAAATTATTTCAAGTTGATTTTTTTTGCATTGAACCAAAACTACACTACTAAACGAAAGTTTATAAGGAAAGGGAAAGGGGAAGGGAAAGGAAAGGACTCCAGGTGCACATATTTGCAATACCATTGTGTGGCTCTTTCTATTTTATGACATCATAGTGAAAAGTCCATGTAATTAAAATAATGATAATTAGGGAGTAATATCTCCCCAAACCAAATTCTCTCTTCCATAACTCTTGGAATTATGGAATTAGTGACTGCTTGATGACCAAAAAGATAAAGGTTGTAACTGTGATTATTTTTATCCTGTAGATTCAATGTAATTGCAAACATTATTTTATACATAAATACATGTCTAATCTAGTTTTGAGAAAAAAGTGTACTATATTCTGGAAACTCTACAGATAATTCTGAGGCTCTTAAAAAAGCTATTTCCTTTCAAGCACAAAACATATTGATCTCAGTTGTTCTAGTTACGTTCTTATTTTGGTATTGATACGCAGGTAGATGGTATTGTTACACAGGTAGATGGTACCGTTACACAGGTAGAGAAGATGTTTAAATGATCATTAGTTAAAACTTAGTTTTTCTACATAAACCTTTGCCCAGGGAGGTTGTGGCTGCTCCCTCCCTGGAGCTGTTCAAGGGCAGGTTGGACAAGGCCTTGAGTAACCTGTACTAGTGGGAGGTGTCCCTGCCTATGGCAGGGGGTTGGAACTAGATGATCCTTGAGGTCCCTTCCAACCTTACCATTCTATGATTCTATGATTCTCTCATCTGACTTGTAAAATCTTTTATGCACCAATTATTTCTGTTTTCTGGCAATCAGCACAATTAACCTTTTTTTTCTTTTTTAAATGAAAATATTTTGTTTATTATTTGCACTGAGGTGTTTAGAGTAGAGCTAACTAGAAACTTCCCTTCATCACTGCTAAACAAGTTTTGTTAAAATTTTGATTTCTTAAGTAAAAACTAAAAGTATAAACACTTTATGTATTTATTTTCTTGTGGGATTTCTCTGAACACCAAAATCAGAATCCAATATATAATTTATAGTAGATTTCCAGCCCTAATGATTATTAAAATCATTCCAGAGATATCTCAAGTCAGAGATATTGAATCACAATTCCCTTTTAAAAAAAAAAAATTATTTTCATCTACAAGTTGGTCTCAGTCACAGCAAAGTGCCATAATAGCATCTCGTGCTGCTGTGAAATCAAAGGGAAAGTGCGCCTGTGATATGGAAAATTCTCTCATGCAACATTGCAAGCAATGGATGAGGTGATAATAATCTTTGGATTTGGGCCATTTCTTAGTTTTAGAAACAGTTTCATCTTGCAAACGCCATAACCTTGTCTGAAATGAGCGGACTATACAATATGCGTCAGTTAGGGACGGTGGGACATATGACAAAGACAATAGGAGGAAGTTCTAATTTCATCTGTAGGTACAAACAATATGGGAGTTCAGAGGTGTATCTCAGATTTTCAAGAAGAAGAACATCTGCCTTTCACATCATCTCTGCTAATGAGGAAACAAACGTCAGATGTATAGCGATGAGATTTACACCTATTGGAAATGGCTTCTTGGTTATTATTCATACCTGCCAAAGACTTTCCAGCTTCTGTGCAGGTGAATCTATTGTGTTATAATAAAACACGTCAACTTTTAAGTGCAAGTACACTTCATGCATGATAAAAATATCAGCTAATGATAACAATGTGTTGTTTTCTGCCAGGCAGTGAGGATACTCATTGATAATAAGCAATGCTGAAGCACTGCTGTCTCGGCTACCTGATGTCAAAAGAGACATAATGAATAAATCATTACTACTAACACTCCTTTATCCCTGCACAGAATTTTCCATGATTTTTAAATCACTTGAAAACAGAATATCCCATGTATTTTAAGCTGGAAGATTTTTAAGTATGATGGTCATCATCAGCAATGAGCTAAAGGTTTGATTCTTCTGAAGCCCTCGTTCTTAATCCACAGCCCAGTGCACTCCCTTAAATCCAACATCACTGTAGAGAATGAAATAAAAAGTTTAATACCAAACTGATCGGTGAGAAACCCTACCAGTAACCTTCCCCATGCTGATAACTCTGAGTCCCTTTTCTTTATCACCTTTACAATTCTTAAGAGATCTCTTATTTTCACATTAGCAAGTAACATCTAATTTGGCATGGCATCAAATACAAAATCCTCTTATTACCTCTCCAGTAACTAATTTTATTGTAACTTTTCCCTTTCAGTTTAAATAGCAATTCTCCATTTGCTAGCTACTATAATTGCACGTTTTACTGAAGTTCAAGTAGAATTCATCTATTTCATTCCCCACTTTAAAAAGCAGCTCTTCTAACAAAGAAGAATATTAGTCAGTCTGGCACGATTTATCTCCTAAATTAGACTCCATTCCCTGTCCTTTTTCATTCATCTCTGTAGTTAGTTACTCTCTCTTCAGAATTTTGCCTACAGCTTCTCAACCTGCTGAGATAAAGGCTGAGTTGCTTGATCTGATATAGTGACCTCTATGGTGAAAAGTTATTAAGCATCATTGTCATTGTACCTGTGATTTTAGGTGCTAGTTATGTCAACATTTAGAGATGGAGAACATGCATTTCTCCAGATGTACTGCACCAGATATGTGAGTCTGATGAATGTTTTAGTGGGGTAAGTGGTTCAGCATGCCAAAGAATGTAAGCACTTAGGATTGGGTCCATTCATAAAGTCTGACAAAGCCAGGAACAGCTCAGAAAGTCTTATGTAAGTTTAGGGATGAAATTCAGCAAAAATATTTGATTTTTTCTTCCTTCCTTCCTTTTTCAGGTTTGTTTCTACCTCTCACAAAATTAATGCAAGTTTCTATACATGGATTCCAATTATCCATCTTGACTTTGAACCATGTTCTCCTTACTAAAGTGCTGGAGCTCTTTTTTGTTCCTTGGCACTCTAGAGATCAGAGAATTCTTCAGAGAATGAGCCAATAACTTCCTTCTCTTCATGCACATTCCTCAGCTTTATGATTTATCCTGATCTGTTCTAGAAGGAAGTGGATGTGTCAAGGGAACGATTTGAAATTTTTCCCCTGTTGCCATAAGAAATCTTTCTGTTGCATATCCTCACCAAGTTTTCTGTCATCCAATATATAGTGAACTTCCCTGTCATGCAAACCAATGATGGTGACAGGTTTCCTGAATTTTCTTTAAAAAGTCAACAAGTCTCATGTCTCTCTCCATTTCTTGTGCAAATCCTTTTTTTTTCCCCCATTACCAACATACCAGTCTTATGTAGAAAGATGTCAAACAGAATCTGTACAATCACCTCTTTGTCTTCCCAATCCTTCCCTTTTTTTGCTGTTAGTTTCACTTTTTTTCACTTTGCTTTCCCACTAACTTGTTTCTTTTCTTCAGTGCAACAAACTTCTTCAAACTTAATTCAACTCCTCCTCTTCTTTGCTTTTGTGGTCATGTCTCCACCTGGGTCACATTCCTTATCTAGCAGGCTACAGAGTTTCCTTATTTGCAGATCTTATTTGACAGATGCCTATGTCATTTGTGTCAGGCTCTACCGTCCTTTCCTGTATCTTGTGTTCAAAATGTCAGTCTACCATCAGTCCTAACTTTATTCTGTTGTCCCTGGGTCCCCTCTTTCTCAAGTGGTGCAAAGTGACACTTCATACATCAACATATTCTACTGCATATCCACTTCTGAAATAATATAAATATCCTATCTTCAAATCTTGATTTCACATCCTACTTCAAATATCGCTAAAGCTGTCTCACTTATTATCCCTGCCTTTCTTTTGTTTGAAGGAAAAACATTAACTTCTTTCAGGCAAATTCCCTTCTTTATTCCCTTTAAGCAGCTGAAGCTGCCAATATGTGCTTCATTAAGGCTCTGTATGTATTACATTATTTCTTAATGTAATGAGCATTTCTTGCCCAGTGAACACTCCAGCTAGAAGGGCCTCTGTCCTCTGTCTAATTCACACCAGAGAGACAAGGAAGACAAGGAAGATCCTGAAGATTATGAAATCCATGCAGCCTATCAAAAGGAGGTACAGAAGTTCACTTACCCAAACAAACAAGGACTGGAATCTTCCCTACTAAGGACTGGATCCCATGTAAACTCTCTTATTTATTCTCCTCCCACTCGTTGGTAAATCTATTCTCATGCTTCCTCCATGTTGTAAAATTACAAATGGGTGTGGCAGAGGTCTGAGACTCTCAAATATGGGTTTTTCAATTAGATCAAGCTACTTTGTTTTTTAGCACTGTAATGCAATTGACAGCTGTTTCCCCTCAAAAATAGCTGCTTCCCTATCTTTTTCAAACACTGAAAGATGAAGCTGTAAAATATGTGATGACAGGTATTTCTATTACATAACATTAAACAGAGTTAAAACTGCTCCCACATGTAACTTTCCTTTGCTGTTGGTCTCCCAGGCATTCTCAAGTAGAGGTGAACTGCCTCTGAAGAAGTTTTTGCAGAAAACTATCTCATAAAAAAAAGTATTTCCATCAAGAACAGAGTATGCCCCATGTGACTGCATCCTGTGTGTGATGTTGTAATTGCTTTTACCATTGGACAGGCCAAATGGCCACTTCACAGAAAGCCTTGCATGAGAAGAGTAGGTGCATTTTAGGTGAACTCTAAATTAAGAGATTGGCTCTGAGGCAGGAAAAGGTGTCAGTTAAGGAAAGCAGATTCAGGGTGGAGGACACATTGTTCCACCCACAATTCATGCACCAACAGAGCATCACTCTCCTTTTCAATGTCCTACATGACAGAAAGAGTTTAAAAGGCAAGGAACCTGTCAGAATCTGGGTTGTAACACAGTCAACAATGCAAAAAGGGACACAGAAAGGATATCTGAGATAACTTTGTCTTGTGTGAAACAAGGATGAACACATTCTGCTCTCCATGTTAGTATAGACACAGATCTGCTGGGGAGTGGCATGCTGAGGTGACTCTGGATGAGACTTGACTCTTTCTGTCTCTGGAAAGGAGAGCTTCTGATCTTTATTACAGCCCATAGGTTTTATTGTACTATCAACACATAATGTGTGTATGTATATAAAATGTTTCTCCCACTAAAATGCTGTCCTGTGGAGATGAATAATGACAGAACTTTGTTATTTTTTAAAAGGAAGATTCTAAGAATATGTCTTGCAGCCAAACAAATAACTACAGAAGTAAAAGTTGACAAACAGATATATTTGAGGATAGCACAGGGCATAACAATGAATAGCTCATTCAACATCCCTGTAGCACTTGAAAAACAGATTCCCTAGATAAGCAAGTTTTCATTCAGGATGGTAAACTAGTTCTGTAAATGCAGCAGCTACGCTCTCTATAGCCAGAGAGGGATTGCAGTCACTAACCCTTTAGCCAGACTGAACAGGTTTTCTTCTCACATGAATTTCAAAGAAGTTAAAATTTCCATCCCCTATAACATGCCAAGGGCAGCTCAGCTTCATTTATTAGAGGAAGGATATTTTGGGGATGGAATAGCTTTACTGGACAGCTCGTCGATGCTTGTATGTGGTTATTTCAAGGAAAGATTAAAAGGAAAAATGAAGGAAGTTTAACTTTCCTAGCTCAGTAAAATAGCACCACAGAAGCAAAGAAGTGCTCACAGGCACAGAACAATGTTTCAATTGTATGAGTCTCCTCAGTAAAAAATCATTGACAGATTTCAGAGAACTAAATAAATTACTAATAACTAAAGGCAGACTTCTCTGGTACGAGAAGCCCTAGATAATTAAAGAATTAAAATCCAGGTTATTCCACTTAATAAAAAGGCACTGGATATTTGTAAAAATAAAACAAAGCACAAACAACAGAAAACAAACAAACACACACACCCCCCAAAAAAAACCCAACCAATCAACCAAAAAAAAAACCAAAGATAAAAAATCCCAAACAACAAAAATCACCACACTCAGAAAGGAAAACAGCACAAATAATTTTGAAACAAGGCTGTACACATTTCTGGAGTAGTAAATGTTATAAAAGGATATTTATTAGAGTTGTGGGATCACAGCAAGGAAAAACTTACTGACGTGTATCTTCCTAGGTTTACAAGCAGCCAGCCTTAATGAAGTATACAGCCTCCTGTTGGCCTGGCTTTTTTTTCCCACAGATAAAGGCATTGTTTTCTTTATTCTCACAGAATCACTTTAGAGAAAAAAAAAAAAATTAAAAGATACCTGAATGACCAATGCTGGTCTGCAGAATTACATTTGTGATCTGCTCTCAGTACGTAGTAACGTATCCCTAAGTCGACGAAACACAGTGCAGACACTGGTGTTTTGAGCTCACTGGTCAGCAAATCTGTAAGCAGCACAATGAATCTGTGTTTCAGGAGAGGCTCTATTTATTTTCTCCAGATAGTCTGAAAAGTGCTTTTGCACAAAGGAATTCGACCTTGGGAATTTCCTTATTTGTTATGTTCTGCGCTATAATAGGTTCTAGCAATGATGGTTTTCTTCAGTAAAGTTATTGCACAGATTAAGGAAAAATTGGCCATGAAAATATAGAGTTTGACTGGTTGGTAATGAGATGAAATTTCAATGACTGGGTCAGAATCACCCAGATCCCTATTTAGCAGTGGTTTTGCATGAGTAAGCAGAGTGAGGAAGGTGCCAAGTGTTTGAGGTGATGAGGCAGCATCAAGCAGAGAAAGCATGTGCTGCAGTTCCAGTATATGCTGTAACAAATACAACTGCTGCCTTCATCGAAGCTGCCATTACTGGCTCAGCGTAAACCTCTCCTGAGTATTCATAACTTTCTCACATGCAATGGTGAGGTCCACATGAGGCATTTGTAGCCCATCTTTTAAGCTCAGTCTCTCCCAGGTATGTGGAAAATACCTTGTAGCTCACAGGAAGAAGGAGTACCCATCACACACATTCAAGAAGATTAGTCCTCTGAGCTAGTACAATACACCCACTATCTTGTAACTTTTCGCTGTGTTGTAAAAAAAAAAAAAACAAAAAAAACAACCAAAAAGAAAGAGCCTACAATTGCTAGTGACTAGCATTCCTTCCTGTACCAGAAACAACAACACGTTCTCAGCAGCTTCCTCAGGAATTCGCACTCCTCGTTGGCCGTTTGTTATCAGTTCTACCAGTGATGATCGTCAGCGCAGGGAGTATGATAAACTCATTAGCACAATCTACGGAGCGGCGCAAAGCGCTGCACTTCCTGGCATGCCATCCCTTTAAACAAGAATCCCTCGACTGCCAGTGCTTTACAATGACTGCCCCGCAGACCTCGCTGCAATCTGCAGCTTCCCTTTACAAGAAAAATCAGTGATGATGTCAAAAGTATGGAGCCAGACCAAATGTCAGCCTGTCCCAGCTTCCCCTAGGCAGCAGTGGCAAACATCAAGGTAGAATGCAAAAACAGGGGACATGGAGATCACATCTAGACAGGTAGGGTTAAAGGTAGAGGTATGTTTGTTAAAGTACTTGGTCTAAATTTATTTGAATCTCTCCATGCTTTTAGCCGCCTCACCTCCCAGTGCTGATAGTTACTTATCCTGAGCAAAAAAAAGCACTGTACCTTGTTCTGAAATCAAAGGCCAAGCCCCCAAGTTTTTGGACTTGAGAACTAATATACAACCACTCCTTAGTAAACATTACTCATAGATTCACAGAATGGTTTGGGTTGGATGGGACCTGGAAGACCATCTAACTCCAACCCCCTGGCATTGGCAGGGACACTTTCCACTAGACCAGATTGCTCAAGGCCTCACCCAACATGGCCTTGAACACCTCCATAGAGGGAGCATCCACGACCTCCCCAGGTAACCTGTTCAGTGTCTCACTGCCCTTACTCTAAATTATTACTCTTACAATGGATGTCTAGATTTTTATACAAGTTACTCATTTTAACTGCTGCAAAGGAAGGGTTTCAACTGTCTTCATGCAGAAGCTAGTTCACACTAAAGGGAAACTTTTTTGTCTTTTTTTTTTTTTATATCACAGAAGATTGAACTGATATGTTTAGATATTCCAATTACTATAATATAATAATAATATACTCTCCTTTGTTTTGCAATAGCCTGGATAAAGCCCATCCTTAGGTAAGTATAGCTGAGACTGGTTTTTCATCATGTATGGTGCACTGTTAACACTGAATTTCATGTCTCATTTTAGTGCTCAATTCAAAATTAATTTTGTCAAGATGTTTATAGTGTAAAGCCTCTACAGGAGTAGGTTATTTAGATGTTCTTTTTATATAGGAGAGACAAGAAAACATTTCAGGAAAAGGACCTCGGGGTTCTGATGAATGGCCAGCTGAACATAAGCCAGCATTGAGCCCAGGTATCCAAGGCAGACAACAGCATCCTGGCCTGTATCAGGAAAAGTGTGGCCAACAAGAGTAGGGAAGTGATCATGTCCCTGTAACTTAGCACTGGTGAGGCCATAGCTTGAGTGTTGGGTTCAGTTCTTGGTTCCACAATGTAGGAAAGACATTGAAGTCTTGAAACGTGCCCAAGAGAACAGCAAGAGGGACAGTGAGGGGTTTGGAGGGCATGTCATATGAGCAGCAGTGGAGAGAGCTGGGGTTGTTTAGTCTGGAGAAGAGAAAGCTAAGGAGAGATCTTATTGCTCTGTACAGCTACCTGAAAGGAGGTTGTAGTGAAGCTGGTGTTGTTCTCTTCTCCCAGGTAACTAGCAATAGGACATGAGAAAATGGGCTCAAGTTGTGCCAGGGAAGGTTTAGAATGGGTATTAGGAAAAACTTATTCACTGAGAGAGTGGTGAGGCATTGGAACAAGCTGCTCAGGAAGACGGTGGAGTCACCATCCCTGGAGACATTCAAGAAGCATGTAGACATGGTGCTTCAGGACATGGTTTAGTGGTCATGGTAGTTATCATTGGACTCGATGATCTTGAAGGTCTTTTACAGTGATTCTATGATATTATGATCTAGCATTTTTAGTAAAATATGCACACAAAAATCAGGATAATTGAAAGCTCTATTAAATTTTCTTTAAAAAAATCACAACTCCACTAATTTTCCATTAAAAAGCTGGGACAAAAAATGTCTCAGGAAGAACCATTGCAGGATGAAAATTCCGTTGTCTAAACCAACTCTTACTTGCCTTCAACTATTTGTCCAGAACTATGCCAGTTATGTAAATAATTACTTGCAATGCTTGTAACACTCACTAAATGGTACATATTTCTTGATATGAGCAGCAAGTTCTTTGTCTTGATATTTGCTATATCCTAAGAGATGCATTATGGCATAGCTGCACAGATCTGTTACTCAAAGCTGCATAAACAAAATGTAGTTTGCACTTCTAAATAAAGTATGCAAAGGCCTGAAAACACATTCTGCTGTACCTAGTGACAAGGAAAAAAAATCCTGCTTCTTATAAACAAAAGATAGGTATCAATGCAAGTACCACACTAGAAGAGTAATGGTACTTTAAAACTAAGTTCTGTGAAACAGACATGAATCTTCCTTGAAACTTTATAAACAGTTCTGACATTGTGGACCAGAACTGTAAAAATATTTAGATACCTAAAAATGCAAATAGGCACCATAAGGAATTTTCATGTTCACTTTAGACACTTAACTCCCTCAAACACAAACAGAGATGATTGACTGGCCTTGTCATAATCCATCTGTTAAAAACCGAGAGGTGATGGGAAAAATAAGCTCCTTGCTTGTATTATTAAAGAATGTTTACCATTTTATAGCAAGTAAAGCTATGAGATCAATAGCAATTAGGAACACTGCTACTTCTTGTGATCCTACCAAATGCCAAATGTGTTGTTACTTGCTCAAATGCCTTCACTGACCTAGAAATCCTTGCTGTAAGTAGCTCAGAGAAATGAGGATGTTATATGCTATAACGTTACGACGTCATTTGCATTAGAGAGCAAAGTGGAGTCAAGCCAATGGGCTGCAGTGTCACTGTAAGCAAAAGAAAGGAAGAAAGAACAACAAAACAAAAAAAGCAGTCCATGAACTCTTGTAAGTCTCAGCAGGTGAGAGCTGAATGCATATCACAAATTTGGATTAAGCTGCTATTTATTTTCAAGACAATACAGAAACTGAAGAAACAAATGCTTACATAAATCAAACCCATGCTGCTTTCACATTGCTCTATTCATGTCAGTTGTTATTGCAAGCTATCAGGGAACAGTTCTTTTCACTTACAGGTAACTGTAGGAGATTTTTACAGAAGTGGAATTTGACAAAATGAAGATTATGTCCTGACTCACTCTAATATTGACAGTACCACAAAATAAGTTTAGTCTCTATAAAAGCACAATTAAAATGAGGCTAAAATTCAGAGAATTGCTTTGGTTGGAAAAGACATCTAAGACCACCAAGTCCAAGGGTCTACTTAACGTCACCATGGCCATTAAACCAGGTTCCCAAGTGCCATGTCCACACATTTCTTGAACACCCCTAGGGACAGTGACTCCACCACCGCCCTGGGTATCCTTTTCAAATGCCTGACCACTCTTTTAGTACATAAAATTTTCATAGTATCCAATCTAAACTTTCCCTGGCTCAATGAATAACTACTCCTTAGTTAGAGGTCAGCAGATTTATTACACTAATAAACTGAGACCAGACTGGTGTCCTACATTACTTAAAGCCATCTACAAATTAGGTGCCTAATCCTTTTGATATTAGCCTTTCTTTATCGCTATCACTGATGGACAGATTGGAGCACCACAAACAAGTTATTCATCCCTTCCTAACTAAGAGAGATACCTAAACTATATGACATAAACAACTCTCTAAATAAGTCTTGCTTTCAACTGTCAAGACAAGGAGTGTAGACAATAATCAGACATGACGTCTAACCAAGATCAGGTGAGTAAATCTACATAAATTCCCTGCATTTGTCAGAGTAAACATCAAAGATAGGTTAGTATGTCCAGAGAGTTAAGTACATCATGGTCATTGCCTCACTTTGCACAGCTTGTTTGCTTTGCAGTGTATGGAACAAAGACAGAGACATAAAGATACTCACAGATTGATAGATCTTGATAAGATAACAGACACAGTCAGAAGGATGCACCCACAGGGACCAGCTTCGAACTGAAAAACGAAAGGACTGGTTTCATTTTCTTTGTTGACTAAATTTTTTGCCCAATCCTAAAGAAATGCAAACCAAACTAAAAGTAGAAAGAATTGTTTACATTTATCCTAAAACTGAAATTGTTTCTTTGTGAGCTAAAATGCAAGAGGTGTTCATATAGTGTCAGAGGACATATGAGACTCACAAACTCAGAAAGACTGGAAGTGAACTGCAACAGTTTTTGTATCTTTTCTATACACAATACCTGGTGAATGTTCTGCTGAAGAAATGCAATCAAATCTTCATATCTTGTGGCACTATGTAGTATCAGCTGGGAAGAAATATAAGAACAACAAACAAAAAGTAACTGAAACAGTAACACATTTTTACAAGCTGAAAGCTGAACTAAAGCAGACAAAACTGACTGGAAAGACCAGAGTTAACAAAATGGAATAAAGATCCAATGATATCCAGCTCTTACTGTTGGTATAATATTTTGTCTCAGCACTGAATTTTTAAATACTGGTTCTTGTTGGTTTTAATTCATTGCACAGTTTGATTCAATTTTAAGCACTGATTAATCAAGAAAAAGCATTCCTAGAGAAAACATAGGAATAATGCACCTTTAGAATACACAGAATGGGTAAGTAGCTCAGGGGCTTGGCAAAGCACTTCTCACACTCAGGAAACTCTTATTTAACATCAAGTTCAGAAGAGTTCACAGACACAGGCTCTTACTTCAACATACTTTGTCTATTTCTACATCCTTGGATTTCAACAGAAACAATGGTCTGGCAGGTATGGAGTAAGGTTTGACCAAGCGGTCTGGCTTGTATTCCTTTCCATCACATTTTCTGGGGCTGTGTCCACATGACCTTTGATAAGCGGTATTTAGATGCAGCACAATGGTGTTAGTTACATGCCAAAATAGCCAGCAGCTCAGAATTATGTTAACATATTCATTAAATAATCTATCTTGTCTCTTGGGGCAAGGCTTTCTGCTGTAATTGCCCTGTTTCTACAGGTATTTGACTTCCAGTCTGAAAAGTTGCTGACGCATCCATTCCCCCATTTAAGAGGGTGGTAATATTTCCTTATTATCCCAGACTGAAGTCTGGGGTTTGCAAAGCCATTTGAGAGCTTCAGCTGGAAATAAAGCCCTAACTGGAAAGTATCTTGTCATTTGGAGCACCTGGAGGAAAAAATAAGGCAAAGTATTCTGCGTAAGACATGAAGAAAATGCTGCCTTTTAATGGTGATGGCAATGCTGCTTGGCTTGAAAGGATTCACGTTTCCTGTAACTGCATATCAATAAAAGCGAGCATAGTTTATAAGCTTGAAAGGTAAATGGAACATAAAGGACTTCAGAGAGCCCAACTGCCCACAGACACTGGGACAATTCAAGCCAGACAGAATACAGACTACATTTTTCCTATGAGGTTTTGAATCACAATTGAACTAATATGACATAAAATATTTTAAAATACTAAGAAAGCAATGGAAATCAGGTTTATTGTACTAAAATAAGAAAAGCTAGAACAAGATTATATGGAGAATATTACTGTGAGTTACACAGAGCCTTACAGTTTCTAAGATTCCATCTGCCTTGTATTTTCCTATGGGAGTGAACTGCTGTCTTCCTGATGGCCTGAAGAGGATATTTAGACAAAACCAAAACTCATGTTACATGAAATAAAATGGCATTGAAGAGAAATCAATATGTTATATGAACTGAATGATGAGCCAAATATTTTGATTATTCTTTTTAACCACTTTCTCAAAATAAGGTGTTTTCTGTAAGTTCATATTACACATCAAACACACTTTTATCAGTGCAGCATATACTTCAGCTATGCTGTGCTCTCAGTCTATTTAATTTGAATTACAAGTTTCTCTGTACAGAAAGAGGATAAATACAGGCTTATGATGTTAATGACAGTTTTTATTGGAAAGGCATACTAAAGCAATGACATTAAAACAAGTAGAAGAACATATGTACAATACTAAAACAGAGGGAGTATTTTATAGATGCAAAATATCACTTGAAATGGCTTTAAATTTGCTGTTCTATTTCAGATATGAAGAAGGACTTCTGTGCCCAAAGCTTCTCTGTTATTTCTCAGCTATCTTAGTTATCTAATAAAAGAAATTACCTCTTCTCATAAAATCTGTCTCAGTTAACAAGGTCATGTAGGACCCAGCATAGCTGAAGTTAGTGATCTAAAAGATGCCTTGTGTGCAAGAAGTCAAATTGCATAGCATAAACCAAAGAACTAGTAGGCAGCTACAGCAGAAGAGATAGAATCCCAGTAATAACATCATATCTCTCATTACAAAATTGTTGGAGTAAAACACTGTACCTGGAAAAATAACTCTTGGTAAGAATTTTTCGGGAATCTGAGCCTTGATGTAATCCACAGGACTTTTCACAGCAATTTCAAAGCAATTCACTATTCTGTTTCAGAAGCTGGGCCAGCAGAAATGAAATTTTGCATTTCTCCCTAGACCATTTCAAACTGCAAAAACACAACTTCCAAAACTTTCATTTTGTAGACTATAGCAGAATCATAGAGTGGTTTAGGTTGGAAGGGACTTTTAAAGGTCATCTGGTCCAATCTCCCTGGAGTGAACATTTTTAACTAGATCAGGTTACTCAGAGCCCCATCCAACCTGACCTGGAATGTTTTCAGGGATGAAGCATCTACCACCTCTTTGGGAAAGCTGGGCCATTGTTTCACCACTCTAATTATAAAAAAAGTCTTCCTAACACCTGATCTAAATCTTCCCTTTTTCAGTTTAAGACCATGACTTCTTGTCCTGTCACAACAGGTCCTTGACCCATCACAACAGGCACCCATCCTTCTCACTGGCCCTTGCTAAGTACTGAAAGGCCATACCTATGTACGTATATAACGGACATAAGCGCAGGAGAACAGCACAGTAACTCCAACTGCTTCTCCTACTTACAGTGCCACAACTGCTTTTTCACTGCCCCCTGCTCGCCACAGGATGTCTGCGATAGCCATGGTGAGGCATTTGGTCCTGTGAACTTCTGAAGGCTGAAGACAGCTGCGGTCCAGGAAACAGAAGGAACAGACAAGAATCATAGCACATATTGGGAAGTTTACTGGTTAGAATGCAAACTGCCCTGATTATAGCATAGGCAGACTCATAGCAGGTTTGTAGCTAGAAAAACAAGAGTATTTTTAGTGATTGTTTAGATGTTGTAATGCCAAAACATGAAGCTGTGGCAAGATGCCTCAGAAAACTAGCATTTGGATATCTCAGCTTCCTCTACAGTGAAGAAAAAGACAGCTTGGATTATCAACTCAAAAATTCCTGCGAGTTGAAGAGGGAGCTAGTACTGTTACTGAGATTATATACAGGGTATAAAGTGATAGCTGAATCCAACCTTTTCTCTGAGGATTAAGCATCAGATTGAAATACCATGAAAGCACTCACTGTGCACACAGTATGAAGACCTCTCGGCACTGGACTAAAGAGGTGATAGAAGGATGTGGTGCTGATTTATACGGAATTCTTAAAACATAACAACAACAATGAAGATGAAACAAACACCAACAGGGACTGCTTATACACAGATCTATAAACATACTCTGAAAACCAATCTTCTAATGGATGCTCTTTCAGAATATACAGTTATAATTTGTTGGACAAAAAATCCAGGTAAATATACTTTAGGGCAAAAAATGCAAAAGAGAAGCTAATTAATTGTTAAATCTGTACTTACAATCTTTTAGTATTCCATAATAGGATTGGGTTTGATACTAAATATGATTTTTAGTTTATAAATGCCTTCATACTTAATTTCTTTCTAAAGTTTTTCTTGTTGACAAATCTATACCATAATGCTCTTACCTACTATTAATCTGTATTTAAAGTACCATCTACAGTAAACATTATTCTTCCATTTCTTTAACAAGGGATGCCCCAATGTGGTGACCTACTGGTAACTGTCCCAGTATTGATTTGTGGAGTCCCATTGGTTTTGAACTATTTTCACTTAGCTTTGAACTTAGACAATGTTGTGCAAACTATGGAATATTTACAGTAGTCTGTTGATCCCACACATTTAAGCAGCACTAGCAATACACTTCCTACATACTGTATTTTCTGAAATCTCCAAATACCTCCTGTTATTCTAACCTCTAAGATGTGAATAAATAAAGAACCAGAAGGTCAAAAGTCACTTAGTGTAAAAAAGGCAGATTTAAGATTAAAGTCCTACATCCATGATCCTGAAGAAGTGGTCATTCCCCTAGGAAGAGAATTGGAATTTTCTCTAGTGGCTTCAAGAATGGCAGCTTTTGAAACCCAGGTATTAACAGTTTTAGAGTGTTACCAGTATGGAGATTAAGTCAAAACATGTTCCCAGCATTTAAGTAAAAGATCTGAGAATTCAAAAGACTAAACAAGAAACACTGAGCATCAAAAAATTAAACAGACTTTCAAGTTCAATGTCTGCCTTGAATGTAATATTCATTCAGAGAATGTTCCCTTCTCTGGAGGGTGTGAGATAGGGGAAATAATTGGTTAGTTTTCAAGTGAAAAAAAAAGTATCATCACAACTTTCTCTTATATCTGTGTTCTAATAAAGACACTCACTTATAGGAAGCATAGCAATCAATTTATGTGTCTGAGAGAGGTAGCAGAATAAGAAGGAAACATAATAAATATTTTTTGAATGTCAAAGAAGCCTGAAGTCAAACACTTACTGTGAAGTGGCTCATAATTTGAAAATTCAGGTTAGAGTTTGAAAGCAGTATTAATCCTCTGAGACTTCCCTTTCTTTCTGCCTAACCAAAAGTTTGTGCCCATGGCAAACACATCATAAGAAAAGTATGTTTATCTCATGAATAAAACAGTCCATCTTGCTATTCATTTTTAGTAGCCTACAGGCTTTTAGTATTTCTGTGCATAAAGGCAAAGGGCTCACCTGCTATCCTGAAATTCCTCAGAGACTTTTGCATACTTCAGCAGCATTTTTCATATACAAAATATGTAAAATCAAAATCTTTAAAAAAAAAAAAAAAACCAAACGTGGACAATAGGAGGGGAAAAATAGGAGAGGTAAATATTGTCAAGTAAACAGGATAGGTTGTAGCTGGCAAGAGTCAGGACACTTAATAGTTCTCCAACATTTATGATCACTGAACCATTTTAAAACAGAAAAATATTAACACCTCTGTTTCTATTGAGAATGACCTCAGAATCAAAGGCACCAAGGAGCAGGTGAGCAAAGCCTGTCCTCCAAGCTGAAACAAATTCTTGTCTTCCACAAGCAAAAATTCAATGAATTCTATAGAGATTCTGGTCATAAAAGCTAAATGCGTGCTTATATTCTTGCATGGAAGTTTCACAGGTTTTTCTTTTCTGTGGACAAGAGCATCACTCTGCCTTGAAAATTCTACTCCCATTTTAATCTAATCCTAAATAGTAAAGTTTTCACATTTTTAAAATAGCTAATTCAAATTCTGTTATGGAGGTTAACTGTGCAAGATCAAATATAGTAGGACTTTAAAAAAAAAAAAAAAAAAAAGGCTATTTTAATTTTTTTAATTTTTCACCTTCCCTGAGACTTAGTGTCAAAAAACTGCATTCATTTCATTGTCTTTCAAACCCTGATTACATCTGCTTTGGAATTGTATCTTCATGGGATCTCAAGAGTAAATACTTTTCATTGGCCTCAATTCAAGCTGTCAGTTTTTTGTCAGAGGTTTTGGGGTTAATCACAAGCAAGTAATTATACAGAGAAACCAGCAAGCTTTAAATTCCTACAGTTGTAAGGGAAATAAATACAAGTAAATCATGTGGAACTTTCTCTCTCAGAGACAAAGAGAAGTTGAATGGGTTCAAAATCAAAAAGCTCCTGATTAGCTGCAGCAGGGAATTATTTTCTTTTACTTCTGTACGGAAAATATTTTTCATGTAAGCTTCTGACTTACCGAGGGTCTTTATTCTTGTTACTGTCTGCAAAGATAAGCTGCTGTAGGAGACAAGCTTGAACTGCAGCCAGTACTCCACATGGGCCACCCTGAGAGCAATAATGCGACACTCCATGAGCAAAGAAATTTGTATTGTTTCATGGTGGTGAAAATTTTTGCAAGCCACGAGCTCCCACTCACACTTAAGCCATTCTTTCATATCTTTCTTTCCATCCCTGACTTTGTAGTGCTCTGTAGGTTGCAATTGTACAATGGATGGTTGATTTTTGGAGGCAGCTACATATCCTGTGCCATGTGTGTGGTCCCTGGTCTGAGTGCACGCATCAACCAGATGAGAAACCAGGCTGACCAGCTGCATCTGGCACAAGGAGCAGGAGTCTGAAGCACTGCAGTCTGTCTGCAAGCATCAAGTGCCCAGGCAAAGCTGACAGACACCACATCAGTGAGTCTCCCACTGAATACCCTGGACAAGAGTGACCTTTGTTACTACCAAAAATTTTTATGTCTCAAGTCCATGCTTTCCAGGCAGATTCTAGCCATGACATGCTGGTTTTACCAGTTCTGGTCACTAAAGGGACCTGCTGGAGACTTCAGAAATGGCCACTTGGTAGGTGATGATTTACAAACTGATGAAAACCTTGGGTTAGGGAAGAGCTGGCATCTAGTGTCTGCAGTCCAGAATTGCAGAAATACAGACGCAAAAGATGTGGTCCCACCAGCAGTCACAGTGAAACTGCAGAGGCATTTATTCCCTCTTAAATATTTCAGGACTGAACCTCGCCATGTGACCCCCATAGCTTTAAGAAGCAAAAGTCTCCTTGTGTTTTTCCATGCACTGCAGGCAGTTCTAGCTATGTCCCTTCATTTTAAGACAGACCAAGCCCCATCATAAGCTTATTAAACTCTGTTCCCATGTATCCTTTTCCTCTCCCCTTGATCTAAGCCTTTTTATTCTCTTACCACCACTGTTTTTCAGCTGAAACAGTTTGTCCTCCTCCCTGTGAATAACTCCCCATCACACACACACAAACACTTTCTGTAGCTACTTTTAACTTTCCATCAGCAATATTCCATCCAAATCTCCTAACAAGACTGGACAAGGTGGTATCAACTACTGATAATCATGGAAGTTAAAGATAGAGAAGAGTCTTTAGAAGACTTTTCTTTCTTTACTGTTGAAACACAAAACCTTTGTAAAATCAGTGTACAAAGCAGTGATCCCCTTCAGGAAGTAATTTTCAGTACCTTTTTCTGCACAATGCCATATTTTAACTGTGGTGTGTTGCTAAATGTAAAACTCTGTATTTTCCATTCTTCACTGAAGCAGCAAAGACTAGAGCCAAACAGAAGATTTTTTAATTCCTGTAAAAAAGAAAGACAAAAATAGAAAGAAAAAAAGTTATCTTTTTAAAACAAATCCAACACACAGGTACATTTTCAACAATTTGTAGAGAAGAAAGGTGGAGTGTGGAAGTGTAGTGACTAACAAACTGTAACCACCCTTTTCTGCTTTTTATGTACTGTAAATAGCAACACTCAAATGAAAAGGAGCAATTTTTTCCTTTTCCTGCAATATTCCTTCAACTCATAATGCTGGGTGCTGCTCACCATAGGAAACTGTTTATGCAGACCATCTGAGGCACTGTTTCCTGTGAAAGCACTATGGAATAATGTCTTAAACTTAACAGCTAGAAAAGCAAAGGCTACTAATGGGTACATCAAGGAGAAAAGGATCCTGCTGGACATAGTATGGAGAAAAGGCAGCACGTTTTGCCTGTCAAAGTTGCTGGTGTGAGATAAATGTTCCTCAAATGTTTAACTGTTTTATGTTGAATTGCATTATCAGCATATATCAAACTCAGATCTTGGCACTGAACAACTGCAGGCCACCACTATTCGGGAATGGCTAAACTGAACAAATTGTGTTTATGCCAAAGGAAATCTGAGCAAATAAGAGCAGACTGCTCAGCATTTGTATAGCTACCCAGAATTCTTTGATTTAAAAATGAAACTGGAAAACAAGAAGACAGTCTCATTATCTTTTTGACTTTTTTCCCCACTCTGTCTGAATGGGAAAGAAAATATTAAAAGTATTTAACAGCTCCATCTCTGCTCAAAGTAAGGAAGATAAGCAAGAGAGAAACAGTGACAGAGGATAATAAACTTTTTCTGAACCACTGTCAATTTAAAGGACTGGAGAATAATTAATGTGTCTGACTGCAGACACATTAATATAACTATTAATATGAACAATATAATATAAACTATTAATATAAACTATATAATATAAACTAAAATAATAGAAGCTTCATTAATTAAAGCTGTTATCTGTGCTTCCAGTGGGCTGATGCATATTGGCATGCTTTTCTAGTACTGCTCTGAATTTTGGCCAGGTATCCCTACAGCACTTTTTCACCTGAATATAGGGAATATACTCAGCAATGAATACAGCACATATTAAACTACACACTAACATGCAACTTAGAGCAATGCATGGCAGCTTTGACTAACTTAAGTGAGGTAACATTTTCACACCTCTAATTATATTTACAATCATTGTTAGTCTTACTTTTGCAAGAGAAATATCAATTGCCTTTGATACTACTTGAAGTGTACAGAGTGTTGGAAGATCCAGGTTCTTACTAACTTCTCCAGTTGTTTCTTCATCCTCAACATCAACTGAAAGGAAAAAAAAATCATATAACGTGTCAGATGCTAAAATCTGCTTCCCCCAGGCAGCTCAGTGTCAAGGGTTCATCAGTATGACAGCACTTCCTTGTCTATCTTTATGAGAAAGAAAATAGAAAGTTTAAAAGAGAAAGAAAGTTTTAGCCAGAAAGGACAAATAAAAAGTTTGTGAAGCAGCTTTTGCATGATTACTTCTCAATGCCTTCTTTGCACAGCCTTTCCCAAGAAGTTAATAGCAATGCAATTACTCTGAATCAATTAAGAGTTACAAAAGCAGTAAGTGATACGTATTTGGTTACAGCTGCTCTGAAGAATATGATGGTAAAAGCCAAAGTGAAGCTTGACATAACTTACCTAATTCTAGGACATCTTTAGTCTGGTCTTCTTTATAACAAATGGATGTTGGTGACCTCCTATATTAAAATTAATCAAAAAATGAATTATCAAATACTCAACGAGAAAAGTTGTTTCAATAAACAAGAAGAAATATGGAGTATTCCCCCACAAAAATATAATTTCTTCTCTGTGTGGACATACACAGCTGGAGTGTAAGGTGCTGTTTAAGGGCATGTGTTTAGAGAGAGATAATAAAAGATGCAGACAGATAAAAACAAATTCAGTGGCTTTCACCTTTAGCCTTTAAAATGTTCTGTACAAAGGAGATCAGTCTGACTAACAATTTTACATGAAGAAATAAATGGTGTTAAGAGCAAAAAAAAAATTCAATGGAAGAAAGCTGGATTTCAGAAGCTTATCAGGAGAAGCAGCCAGTGGAAAGCAACACACTACAACTGATTCAGAATTGCAGTCCTGTTTCAACACCAATTTCACTTCATTTGTGTATTTTCAGTATCTGTCAGATCCCGCAAGTTGATATACAGGAAGAGATTTTATACTGCCCTGAATTTCAAGTGAGGGTATTCATGTATATGTGAGAACCTTTGAGTGTGAAGGACCAGGACACAGGATCAAATTTACATTCCTGATGGGGATCAGGATGAGATGCACGTTAGTCATTAAAGTACTTGAAATACCCACATAATATTAGTGAGAATAGGTGTTAAGACTGGCTTCCATTATCAGGCTATTCTTCTAATCCTCTAGTAAGTAGCAGTTGTTCAACTACCTTTGTTATTTACTGTGTTACATAAAGAACAGCTTAAAATTTTATATAAATAGCTACTAAAAGGGCTAAGCATTGAAAGTTGGCTGTGAAGTCAGAACTTAAACAGAATGGTAGACTTTCAGAGATGTGATTTGTTTATTCTTCCTGCTGAATTTGTACCAAAACAAATTCAGAAACAAGGGTAAGTTTCAAAAAACGGTCTTTTGTTTTGTTTTGGTTTGGTTTGGTTTACAAAAGAGCAATATTGCATCATGGGGAAAAAAAAGTCACTACGCTGACAGTGCTTTCAAAAATAGTATGGAATAATTCCCTCAGCAACATTCTTTGTATGCATAATATTAATATAGCAACAGCTCCAGTCATATCACATACTTTCCATTAACTTAATTTCCTTTTTGAGTGTGTGAAAGACAAATAACACCAGAACACAGACATATCACACCCAGGACTCCTCCAGTTTAGAAGAATGTTGGCACCTTTCTTAGTGATAGTCTTTGATATTATAAAAAAAAACAAAACAAAACTCCAACTGTTTCTTTTTCTCTATAAAGGATTTAGGCAATAAAATGTGGATGACCACAATCAAGAAAAGACAGAATGGAAATGAATCACTCATGTTATCAGGGGTTTGAGGTAAAAATAAAGATGATTCCCTGCAGGTCAACATAAATAAGAGGACCGAGAGGAAACGTGTGTCGTGGCATGAGCAGTGTTGAGCTTTCACTGAACATAACATTATTTTCATTTAAGGTTTAATGTAGTTGACTGTGGTATATTTTAACATACAGTCAGATCTCTCCTTGCTCCTTCTAATACTGAATTTCAGCTGTTATTTCTTTCTGCTGGCTACTTGCTACTGTTTTCATCTTGCCTGATCCAGAAAAGGGTCTCAGTGACACTGCATTTGCCAATAAAATATCTTTTAGCCGAGCACTCATGACAGTTAATTGAACTTAAACATAGCCACAGTTCTCATATTTGTTTTGCCTGAGATTGGACACCACTTTTTCTTGTTCCTTAGAGAATAATATGTTTCTTCCTAGATCAACCCATTTCAATTTAAATTTGCAAAAACAGAGCAGTAACACTTAAGAATGCAGCAGTACAGGTTACAGCATCCCATCCAGCCTCAGATGCTGTTTCAGAAGGGTTTGGGTCTCCTACAATAACTGTATCTTATCTCCTAGCTTCATGGACACCTTAAAACTCTTGAATAGCTCTCCTACATGTCTGCCTCTTGACACATAAGCTACACCCTACATAAAATTAGCACCCTTGACTCATTGTTGTCCCAAACACTTCTTGGGAGTGTTTCATCTGGAAGGTTCCCTAAGTGAAAACAAAGTCAGTGGTACAACTCACAGACAACTCATCTTGCATCAGCTTTTGTAGCATTACTGCCTTCTGGAAAGTCTAAAAGATTTTGTTTCTATATTGATTCCAAGAAGAACCAAGCCTGGGATGCAAAGTGCTTTGAATTCTCAAGCTACATGGAAATTCCCATCAAGCTGAGGAAAGTGCTGACACCAAAGATTGATGTAGGGTGTTTTCTGGTTAAGTGGTGTATTTTTGCAGGTGTAGGTTCCCTCCTTAAGTTTCTCAAAAGACTGTCAGGACATTTATTGCAATTTCTATTTTGGCAGATGGTTACTGTTCCAGCAAAATTTATTGTACATGTAAAACCATACAGTTAGAACACTCAGGAAGGGGGAAGTCATCTGTCACAGCAGAAAAATGGGACAGGAAGAAAATATGTCTCAGTGTAAACATACCATACAGTACTTTCTCTAAATATTTGGATGTTCCTATCTGACCTTGATGCACTGCAGAAAACCAAATTTACATAGAGCAGCCAAAGTCACAGAGAAAGCAGTTCTCAGCACAACAATGCCTGCATGTTCCACAATTTCCTATTTATACTGCCACACGCAGCAGGTCAAACAAACAAAGGGGCTTAAAAAATAAGCAGTGATCATTCTGTTGCTTTAGGAGGATTGTGCTGGTAAAACTTCTTTTCATTGCCTGATTACAAGAGATTTTCTACTGGACTTTTATCTTTCCTGCATAGAAAAGTGTCAGAAGGATGCCAAGAAGTCCTCCAGTCTTGTGCTGCTCTGCTATATACAGACATGTATGATACTCTCAGGATAGTGAGATCTGGAGAGTAGGTGAAAAAAAATGGACTCAGTTAATACTTGCAAAAGCATGAACAAGGAAATCATATGAAACACAGCATGTGACTGCTTGGGGGCAATATTATAAAACCAGAATCCATAGAATCATTGAACGGTTTGGGTTGGAAGGGACCTTATATATCATCTAGCTCTAATCCCCCTGCCACAGGCAGAGGCACCTTTCACTACACCAGGTTGTTCAAAGCCTGAACACAGCACTGAGCACATCCTGGGAGGGAGCATTCACAACTTCTCTGGACAACCTGTCCCAGAGACTTGGCATCCCCACAATTAAGAATTTCTTCCTAATACTGAATCTGAATCTACTCTCTCTAAGAAACCATTACCCCTTGTCCTATCACTACAATGCTCCAGGCAAAGTCCTCCTCCACCTTCCCTGTAGATTCTCCTTATGTACTGGAAAGTTGCTATAAGGTCTCTCTGGAGCCTTCTCTTCTTCTGACTGATCAACATCAACATTCTCTAGCCTGTCATCATAGAGGCTCCCTAACCACCTTTGCACTACGCCCTCTGAACCCACTTGAGCAGGTTCATCTCTTTCTTAAGCCAGAGACCCCAGAGTTGAAGAGAATGCTTCAGGTGAAGTCCCACCAGACCACAGAAGAGCAGAGCAGGAGAATCACTTCCTCCAACCTGCTAGCCACACTTCTTTTGATGCAACACCAGGATACAATCAGCTTTCTGGGCACCACCAAAGTCCTTCTCCACAGGACCACTCTCAATTCACTCACTGTCCAATCTGTATTTGTTATGGGGACTGCCACAATCCATCTGCAGGACCTTGCACTTGGTCCTGTTGAAGTTCGTGAAGTTCACAGGGACTCATGTCTCAAGCCTGTCAAAGTCTGCATGGTATCCCTTCCCTCAGTGTGCTGACCACACCACACAGCTGGGTGTTGTCAGCTGAGGGTGCACTTGATCCCATTGTCTGTGTCACTGACAAAGGCATTAAACAGCACCAGTCCCAACAGTGACCTCTGAGGAGTGTCACTCATCACTGGTTTCCACTTGACTGCAACTGGTTGAGTGACCAGTTAAGAAACACTATGTAAAGTGCTGAGAAGGGCTCCCAGACTTCAACACTCAATCACTTCACATCAGTGGAGGTGAATACAGCCCTCTGTTCTGTTTGTCATACATCAAGTACCCACTCTATCTGGGTTTGGCCTTCAATCTTTAAGCTATTTATTTTTAAGGATGTGGAATTTTCATGGTCTTACATACCCTGCCAGAAATCTCAGATTTTTAACAGTCCAAACCACTGTAACATGACAAATTCTAGCAACATAAATCTTCCTGAAAGCTAGTATCATGCATTAAATTGGGAGAAAACTTACAGTGAGGAGTGAAATAGTTCTCTATCTTATAAAAATAAAAATATATACATACAGATGACAGCCTATTGGTGACCACATTCACTGCAAAGAGTGATTTTACCTCCTGGGAAAGTAATCATAGGGAGAAAACACATAAGGAGAGAAAAATTTCTTGTGCTACCCCCAGACAATTGGTTGTTTTTAAGGAGCAGGTAATTTCTTATGCTGCTTCCTAGTGTGCTTACCTCAGTGCTCATATAGACACAGAGTGAAAGGAAATGGTGTGAAACTCTTACCAGCAAAAACAGGATGTTCTTGACTTTACATATGAGAAGACCTAGAGCTCATCTATGTTTGAATGAACAAGGAAAAATCTCAATTGACTGAATGTATTTTGGGCAATGGGCTGGACCTCTCCAGTTTCACACCCTCTCCAAAAACAAAGGAATTATAGAGAGGCCATTTGTTATTTCCAGTAATTGCAAAGTGCTTCTTCCTATCAGGTGCTGGAAAAATACTAAAATGGCAAGTGGCAGCACACACAGATGTCATGTCAGAGGCTCTAATGCCATAAATCCATTGGCACAAAACAAAAGTCCCAATAGTTTACCACTTTTATTTTAGGTTCTTTTTTTCCGCTCCAGGCCTTACGTTATAAAAGGTTTTACACAACTCCAGAGACTTGAAGGTTTTTGCTACTGAGTGACTTCGCAGCTACAATCTGTAGATGGGCTACTTCAATCCATATTCCCAAAAGATAATCCCATTTTCTTTGACAGCTGTTCTCCTGATTGCTAATTGCAAGAGTCAGATAAAGACTTCTTCCCCAGCTGGCAGCTGAGCACACTCTGGGAGGGTTTGGTCAGTCTCTCAGGGAAGGTAGCAACTGCACTATTCTTACTGTGCTTCCTGCCTACGAAGCCACACCAAAGCACTAATGAAAGCCTGGGACAAACCATGTGCCTCTTCGTGTGGCTTAAGGACAACGCCTGGTGCCCAGATCACAAATAGACCAAGATGGAAGGAAACATACAAAGGTAATTTATCAGCAGGCTGCTCCAGCTCTGCATTCCCTTCCATTCTTTTATCTGAAATGTAGCACTGTGACTAAACGCCTGTTTCCTAGAAATGCCACCACTGCCCAATATATCCTCTTCCTCTCAGAGTGGGGAAAATGTAATGAATTCCTCGGGCGTTGCTCACACACACTGCATGTCACTGAGTACACTGCCATATACTGAAATTGGAGTCTACTGAAATTGGGGCTTTCTGACTGATTTTAAACAGGCTCTGGTTTACAACAATAGGACTATCTGAGCTCAGATCTCATTTCACAGAACAAGGCTATCAAGGTGATGAGTACTTTTAACAACTGTCCAGCGTCTCGGAGGATCAAAACTTATTACTTACCAAAATGTTAGATATTACTTTAGACAAAGCAATCTCATCTGACACATCAATTGTCTATAGAAAAGTGAAATATTACAGCCCACTGGGCAAAGAGTACACAATTCACTATTCCTAGAAAACCTATTTTCACTCCAAAATAGTAGAAAAGACTGCAGCAAACCAAAACTGTTGGGTAAATAACGTACATTATATAACTTTGCCCAAACTGCTTTTCCTTTGAGTTGGACATTCAATTTTATTTAAAAGTATAATTAAAACTGGAATGTTCAATGTGGTTCTTTATGAAATCTGACATTCATATGTCATTAGATCCAGTCTTTTCCTGTTTCAGAAGCAGCTCATATTTAAAAAGACAGCAGCTGCTTTGGCTCTCTTATTTCTGTCATGCGCTCAGAATTGCCGAATAGCTGAGGTTGGAAAGGGCCTCTGGAACTCACCTTCTCCAACCCTCTGCTCTGCAGATTTAGCTACAGCAAATTTCTCAAGGCCATATCCAGTTATATTCCGAATATCTCCAAGGACAGGGACACCACAAATTCCCCAAGCATCCTGTTTGAAGATTTCCACCCTCACAGGAAAAAATGCCCTCATCACCTGTGTCAATGCAGCCCACAGGCCTCCTGGATTGTTTGTGCTCTATATTGTTGCTTACACTGATGGAGGGAACATCACACCTTGCTCTGAACTTGCTCAGAAACTCATGGCCAACATTCTCTGTGAATGAATTAGCTGTGATCAATCTCATATAGCTTTCCAGCGACTCATCAAAATATTTAGATGAGCACTTATGTCAGAGGCAGTAGGTCACACTAACAGAGAATAGAAGATCAAGACAAGTATCTGCTCCTACATTTTCATTTTTCATAGCTCAAAATGCTCAAGCACTCTGGCTAAACCCCAAAAGGCTCTCAAACACTGCAGAACTTGGCCAAAGCAATACATAAGTCTAGCAAGAGCCAGGTCTTAAATTGTAATGGTTGGTGTTTATTGGAGTCTTACTTCCACTCCCTTTTACCTTCCACTCTCTGTTACTTCCACTCAACTTCAGGCGTATCAGCAGTCCTGACGATTTTAGCGAGTTTTCAGCAGCTCAGAGCTCAGTATGAATTCAAACACTCTGCTGGCTTTAATTCAAGTCATATGGCCAGACCGTCCTGGTTCTGCTTTGGAACTAGATGACATCTCTGCTTAGGAAACAGCTCCCTCTTCTGCTCCTGCTGAAACCAAGCCAGTCCCCTGAAGGAGGGAAACTTTTTCAAACCACTTCCTACAGCAATGAAGCACAATTCTATACTGCACTGCACAAAATCATGCACAGACACGGCCCTCTATTTCAGCCCAGCTTCTCCTTTTCTGCAGTTACTGTGTAAGGTTAGGAAATGTCAACATATCCAACCACAGCTAAGTGAAATTAGTACAAGAGAAGAGATTTATTTCTTGGTCTGACACAATCTTCCCAAAGAATTTTGCCCAGACCAAAGTGCCTTTGACACTCATAAAAAATGTACTATATATTAACTGATTATCAAAGAGCAGGAATACATTTGCTCTTCTCAGCTTTGCTGAGGAGCTGTCAAAATCTCACTGAAGCTGCACTCTTCAATTCAATTAATGACTGGGCGTGAAGTAATAAACCACTCCAAAACTGGAAAGGGTGAAGTGATGGATTAGCACTACCTTATATGCTGTGTCAAGCTACATGAAACAAGAGTTGTATGGAGTCAAACCTCATTGCTTCTGCTTCCACAGTGACGTATGAGATGGATCTCTGCATTCACAGGGAATCATGCAAGACTTAAAAAATCCTTCTGGAAGCAGACTATGAAAGGTGGATGGATCTGCAGGTACCAGTTCCAGTTCTGCAACAGTTCCCCTCAATGGAATCAGAAGTCACATGTCAGTCACTCCTACCAATATTCTTACCTGTGTCCTGCCAACCAACACTCATTTTTCTTGAGGGATCTTTCTCTCTTCTCTCTTGCAGATCCTGAATGCCTGTGAGGGGCACTCACTTTAAAGCATTTTTCAATGCTGTCTGTACCAAAGCTTGACACTGATTTTCTTTCTTCTCTTTTGGTTTTCTCTCTTTCAGACAGCAGTTTAGCCACAGAGTCATCTGTGTCTTTGGGGATGCTTCTTGATTTTTCAGAGGCTGAACTGGTATGCAAGTTTGACAGAGTCTTTGATATCAACTCCACATTTACTTGTGTTGAGGATCCTTTGCTTTCTTGAACATCATTACTTGAGACAGTCAGGTCATTTTCTTCCTGTTCTTCACCCTTGAATTGTGATGTGCTGCTTATGCTAGCGGATCGTTTGGGTAGTCTCCTCTTCTGCAGATCCTAGGAATCAGTGGCATTAAAGCAATAGATTTTAACAAACATGAAAAGCAAGGGAAAGCTCTAGCACTAATTTCTGGGCAGTTTGTTCACTATTAGGAATCAGGTTCTATAGCAAATTAGATTTTTTAATTGATATTTTCAATAAGAGAGACATACACTTCTATTTAAAATCTGAATGGTATTTAAGACGCTATATGCCATAAAAAACTTCTTTCTTTTACACAAGAATATCAATAAAATGTCTCCTAAAAGCTTAATTTTGGGGCTGTACTCAACTCAGGAACCCAAGACTTGTATGACATTTTACTGGAAAGACTCCTTACTACAGGTATTTATTTCTAAATCAGATATATTTAGAAAAATTCTATTAATTTATTTATTTTTCATATTCTCTTCTGTATCATATGAATGGTATGGTAAAACATTTCATTTTCTTTTTATTCCAAGTCTAATTTTAGACAGGGTAAGCTCCTGTCTATATAAGAGTAGCATGAAGGAAAAAAGAAAAAAAATAAAGGCAAGAAGTTTAGAACTGCATTTTGAAGACATTTACTGATAGTCTGACTGGACCAATTTGAAAACGTATTTCTACTTGGAAGTAATTTTCTACTGATTAAACGTGGGGGTTTGGAGAAGCCTGAGTGAAAGTGACACCCAGGGCTAAATGACATCTGCAGATACTGCTAAAGTAAAAAAGCTATTTTCCTAGAAAAATAAAAATGCATCTGTCAAGAGATATGAAGAATAGAGGAGATTTATAAAGGAATTCTGTCACCTAAGACGACAGACGTGCAGCGGGTAGTTGCATGTAATGGTTTCATTTTATGAGTTTCTGAATTAACCAGAACCACTCCCCTAACTTACCACATGTTTTCAGACTGCAGATTTATTGTATTAGTATGAAGAAGTAATTTTAATATTATTTGAAAATCATTTTATCACAGAAGATTAGATATATAAAATCCATTGCCAAGTATTTAGTAAGGGTTGGAAATCACCTCTGGTGAACTTGCCACTGGTCCAGCCATCATTCCTCTGACAATGAGACTAGACCTGGGCTTCGGCTTCTCCTTCACTGTGGATTTCAGCTCTTCAGGAATTGTTGCTGCTTTTAAATCTTCTTGACTATCTTTTAGCTTCTTATCCCCATCAGAGGGTAAATGGCTGTTGCGTATTGTCCCTGTGTGGCATTTTTCACTTCTATGCTGATGTTTTCTGGATGCCAGGACTTTATCTAGTGGATTCTCAACATTATATCTACAAGTAAGAAAACCAGCAAAAGTTTCTTATGCATCTGTAAACTGAAGGGACAATGAGCAGGAAATCTTGAATCAAGAGCTCTTGGGACTGTCACTCCTGACCTGTGATCACATAACACCTAATTGTCAAAGGGCACAGCATGTCAGCTTAAAGATTAAGTTACAGACATTAAAAAAGTTCAGGAGGTCATCCAAAAGGAAAGAAGACATTTTAATAACAAAGCAGTGACCTCTCTAAATATACTTTCCACTCCTGAAAGCATTGTTAAAAATTATCCAGGTAGTTGAAATTAAAACTCATTGCAGGCACTGGCCAGCTGACCTGATAATGCCTGCCTCTATCTTGGATGGAAGGGATGAAAATAGATAGGATGATAGCAGAGCTGTGCTTTGCTACAGTGTTTCTCTCACTGGTTCAGTTTGTGGGATGATATAGGACTGAACCAAGCCATCAGTCTGTCCATGATAGTTCTCGTTAGGGCAACTCAGCAGGTTCTTCCTGAGGCCATGCAGCCGAACTGCATACCTGGAACAAGACCTGCTCCATGGGGAAAATGGAGCCACTCATCCAGGAGTGCCTACCTGTGCCCAAGGTAGGAACTGATGATTCTCAGTTGGTTTTGAAAGAAAATCAGTTACAATTACTGATTTGTATCCTGACAAGCCTCAAAACCCACATTCTCTTGTCACAATCACTGAGCCTAGTTTTCCTTCAGCAAGCTTTGGTCTCCCCCACCTCAGCAAGACATAATTGGTCAGGTTGGTACTTACTAAGGAAAGAAAATAAACACAAAATCACACAGTATTTAGATGGAAAAGTGTAAGTCAGAATAGGATCTTGCCCTCTGAAGCTGGCAGCTTTCAGTGTGTGGCTGGGTATTTCCAAGCTTGTACACAGTAAAAGATTGGTGACTGGAGCATCTCTTCTACAAGGAAGCTTGAGACACCTGGGTCTGTTTAGTCAGGGGAAGAGAAGACTGAGGGGGAATTTTATCAGTAACTAAAAGGTGGGGGTCAAGTAGATGGGACCAGACTCTTTTCAGTGGTTCACAGTGACAGGACAATGGGTGACAGGTACAAACTATATATACATAAAAGTTCCATCTGAATGTGAAGAACTTGAGTGTGACAGAGCACCAGAATGGGCTGCCCAAAGAGGTTGTGGAGTCTCATTCTCTAGAGACATGCAAAATCCGTCCAGATGTGATCCTGTGCAATCTGCTCTGGGTGTGCCAGCTTTAGCAGAGGGGGGTGATTACGATTCCCTTCAGCCCATCATTCTGTAATTCTCTTATTTATGTTTTTCTTTGATTTCCTTTTAACGTGGTTGTTTTGTTGCCTCCCCACTGACTGAGACAGCAAGGGGCAATACCCAGCCCCTCGAGAGCCCGTGCTCAGGGTGCTGTCGAGGGGCCTTTACAGCACCACCCCACGCTCATCCTCTCCCATCGCTGGCACACCTTGCTGCTGCACGTGGGACCTTGCTTCGCCTCTATGCATTTGTGTGCTCACCTCTGCGTATAACGAGGTGCACGGATGTGCAAGTGTGTGGATGACCTGGGAAAGTACCAACTCAACGATCACACTTCGCCAGCCTCTTCCGCCCGTGGAGGATTTGAAAACCATAGAGTGCGCTCCAGTGTAAGGCAGAACGGCACCCTAAGGCAGGACTTCCGGCGCAGGGACGACCGCTCCGCGCCGCCAGCTGAGCGCTCGCTTTGCTATTACTGCTCCGCTCTAGCGAGCTTTAAGCAGCTGCAGAAGCTGCCGACGCCGCCATTTTGTTAGGGGTCGGCAGAGGGAAAGCGGAGGCTGGGGAGCCCTTTGCGGTCAGAGGCGGGGTGTTAGCGCGTTCCGCTGGAGGAGGGAGCTGTAGTAAGAAAGATATGCAGGCACTGGAGAGGCTCCCAGGATTAATGGGCTTGCAGTGTTTAGGGTAAGAGGAGGCACCTAAGGCAGGTGCCAAGCTCAGAGGCAGGGTGAAGTTGGATAGTACGAAAGAGGGAAAGTCACTATAACATGCTAAAATCTCCTGTATCTGAGAAACAGAAGCAACCAATTATTCTTTTACCCCCTTTTCAAGTGTAACTTGTTCGCTAGTAGCATCACTTTCAAAATCTTGTCTTCCCTTATAAAGACAGACCTGCTGAGGCTTCACAGGCAGTGCTCTCACAGCATGCAGAGTTTAGGAGAGGGATAAAATTAGATCAACACCCTGAGAACCAAGGCTGGGAAGGTGAATTACTCTTCTGTGCCCATTTAAAAAGCTTTCTATTGAAGCACAGGGTTGTTACTTCACCTTTAAGCACTAAGAAATGAAGATGGAAATACACAACACTAACAATACTGCATTTAAGATTGTAGGCCTTGCTTTTGACTATGCAAGGCATGAATATACCTGGAGTTTGAGTCCAGTGGTTAGTTTCTGAATATACTTCAATGTGCAAGGCCTAAAAGATAAGATTTCTATGTGCTTTAGTGACTGAGAGATTATAACTCTTTGTAATTGATACAGAACACAAAAGAGTATTTTGGAAGGGTGGTTTGCATAGAAGGTTTTAATTTAAAGGGAATTTAAGCTTTGAATTTAAGCTTTAATAAAAGTGTAGCTGAAGGTATAAATGATAAAACTTTTAAGACTATTTCTCTTAATTTTTTTTTTTAATTATATACAGGGCAAAAAGAAATAAAACCATACCTGTCCTGAGTTTCACTTTCAGTGAGCATAATAGCACTCCTACGCACATGATCTTCATCTGAGAGATCAGCTGGATGAGATGTTGAGCTCTTACTTTGAGGAGCTGACAAAGCCGAAGTTGAACTGATGCTTCTGGAAGTCCCACGGTGCTCAAGGAAGTAATTAGTAATAATTTCAAGAAGCGTTTTCAGTGGGTTCTCCTTTGCCTATTGCAAAGAAAAACAAAGTTCCTGGTGATTGTTTAAACTCTTTTAGTCTTGCTGCAGCCTAAGAGAGGATATTCTTTTTCACTCTATGGGAGCTAAGCATGTCAATGACTAGATTTCTAGAGTTAGCTGCTTATGTATGTTCCTAGATGTGACTCTACAGACAATCCAGGAAACTGTAAGATACCAGCCAGAGAGTGTGAAGAGCTCGAAGGTGTTGCTCTGTTAAATCAAGTAAGCATGATACAGAAAAAAGATCCTGTTAGGGTAATTCCTTATTCTCATATTAGCTAAATGTTGCAAAGTATGATCCCCGTGCTAGAATACACCTCATGTTGTCTGGTCAGCTTCAGAAGAGTGGAGAATGAAGTGCAAGGATATTTAGTACCTGGCTTCAGTGTTTGTGGTTTGTTTTATCACACCTTGGTGAGAAGCAAGGGCTCCAGAACACTGTTTATGTGCTTGAGATAACTTAAGGCTAGGGGAACACACCAGCCCACCTGTCAGAGTGTTTTTCAACAGTATCCTGGAAGATGTGTCTTGTGTACATAAGCATTTCATTAAGCAAACAAAACCCCAACAAAACACACAAGAAAAAACAAACCAAACAAACAGTGTGGTTGTCTAGTCTCATGGTATCTGATTGCACGTTTTCAGGGAGCACGATCTGTTTCCTTACCTTGTTCTGTTTGTACAGGGAATGCAGATGTAGGACACTGCAAAGTTCATTCCTGTTACTGATGCTCAGTTCAGAACGTGGAAACTCTCTGTCCATGACAGTGATGGTTTTCTTCAAACCCTGAGAAGGAAAAGTGTCAGTTTTTAAAGTACTTGAGACCCTACAACTTAGCAAGGTTTTGTTTTTTTTTTCTTGCCTTTGTTGGATGTAATATGAAAATTCTGGGTACGTTAAAATGGCAGTAATTAGTAATGAGCTAACCCTTAGAATCTGTACTTGTACGGAACAATTTTGCTAGATCCCAAAGATGTGAAAATAATTAAGGCAGCAACAGTGTCTGTGAGGTGGAAACTATCAAACATTAAAAAAAAAAAAACCAAAACCCACAAACCTCCATGCAGGTGAGTTCAGCTGTTAAACAGCCTCATAAGACTCGACTGGTCTGTATGGAGGCCCTTGCTAATACCAGGGCTTCTAGTTCTGATAGTTCAGAAATAGTGAGTTCGCGTTTTCCATCATAGAATCATAGAATGGTAAGGTTGGAAGGGACCTCAAGGATCATCTAGTTCCAACCCCCTGTCATAGGCAGGGACACCTCCCACTAGTAGAGGTTACTCAAGGCCTCATCCAATCTGGCCTTGAACACATCCAGGGAGGGAGCATCCATGACCTCCCTGGGCAACCCGTTCCAGTGTCTCACCACCCTCACTGTAAAGAACTTCCTCGTAACATCCAGTCTAACTCTCCCCTCTGCCAGTTTAAACCCATTGCCCCTTGTCCTGTCATTGCAGGACCTTGTAAATAATCCTTCCCCAGCCTTACTGTAAGCCCCCTTCAGATACTGGAAGGCTACTATCAGGTCCCCTTGAAGCCTCCTCTTCTGCAGGCTGAAGAGCCCCAACTCTCTCAACCTGTCCTCATAGGAGAGCTGCTGCAGCCCTCTGATCATCTTTGTGGCCCTCCTCTGGACCTGCTCCAACACTTCCATGTCCTTCCTGTGCTGAGGGCTCCAGAAGTGCACACAGTACTCCAGGTGGGGTCTGACAAGAGCAGAGTAAAGTGGCAGAATCACCTCCCTTGCCCTGCTGGCCACACTTCTCTTGATGCAAGAGAAGTGCATGATATGATATGATATGAAATGCATGATGTGATATAGCTTGACACAAATGTCATTTTGATGGGTAACTGCAAAGTCTGGATTTCAGTGTAATCAAGAGTCTTGGTGGGCTAAGAAAATGTTGCAGAACCATTAGCATGAGTTGAAGTTATTTCAGTCAGATCTCTCTGGCTTCTTCTGCTTTGGAGTCTTCAAACTTTCTCAGCTACCTTGTATCTATAGCTGGCATACAGGGGCAGTTCAGAGACAAAATGCATGGATATCTCATTTTCTGGGTGAAATCAGTTAGATCCTAAACTAATTCAAATGCTAATACAGATCACTGTGTTGAGATAGAAATTCCTGATTTCTTCTCTGAAGGGCTATTGTTACAAGAAGGGGATTTTTTATATTTTTTTTCCCTGAACATTAATTGTCTGGCCTAGATTTAGGAAACAAGTTGTGGCAAATGAAAGATCATTATCACTGTTAGTTCTGATGTGTATTAAAGATTTGGGGCAAGCAAAGGAACACTCATGCAGAAGCATGAAGGATCATCGGTGTCTGCTGTTTTGATTCCAGAGTATAAAACAGATGTAGTAGTTAAATAAATTACATATTAATAAATAAAGTATAGGGTACTCATGTAGACCACATGTTTTTACCTGCAGGGCATTCCCTTCCCTTTTACACCTTTAATCAGTTTTCAGTTTACACATGTCTAAGTTAGAAATGTGAATGTCTTTCATTTGAAAATTCTTTGCAATCAATCGAACGGCCTAGAGCTTCTCAGACTTCTGGCAAGAAAATGGCAAATAATGAATTCTCCATCTGAAATTCTGGCAAACGTTTCCATTCTATTATTCACAAACTTTTTAAATGTGCACTTGGAGCCTGGGTACAAAACAGATGAAGAAAACTAAGATTTGTGTTGCTTTGACTTAAGACAGTGACTGTTTAATTTGGCATAATGTAATATATTCCTGACACTGGGAAACTGGCTGGGCTGGCCATCAGCAGTATTTCCTTAGGATTGAGCATCAATACAAGGAGGTACATTCACCTGGAAATGTGAAGGTGCCTTTTCTTCTGCTCAATCCCACTCCCCAGACACATGTACAATACAAAGGGTGGGGTTTTTTACAGCCATTAAGTTTGTGTAAAGTACAGTGGTCTCTTCTTTTCCTCTTGTCTCCTGCCCCTCAGACAGTCCTGCTGCCTGGCAAGCTGTTAAAAAAAATGAGGCAGTCACAATTCCTCTAGCACCATTACCTTTTGCCCTTTTTTTTTTGTTGTTGCTTTGTTTTGTTTTGTTGTTGTTGTTGGTTTTGGTTTTTTTTTGTTCCCAAGTATTCGTCCTGAAAAGTTGTGTAGGCCTCTTGTAAAAACAAGAACAACAGTGAGACAGGCAAGTAATGAGAAATATTAATGAGAAACTGTTCCTTGGTTTAATGCTGAGTTTCGAAGGGGCGTGCGGCAGGCTTTCTCAAAACCAGGAGGAAGGCGGCTTCCATATTCAGCGCTAAAAGGGCCTTGTGGGAAATGTAGTGCAGGTATTTCCCCGACAAGCTTGTGGTTCAGGTCTAGGTGCTTGAAGGTTGGCAAAAGCACCACCCCCCACACCCCTCCCAACATTCCGCAGTCGCTGAGCACTTAACATTTTTTCATGTGTCATTCTCATTTGTACTAGCTGGAGAAAATCGAGACGGGTTACCTTTCTACTGAGAAATTCTCTCACGAGTGATGCAGCCACTTCTTCCACATAGGAGTTGTCCATTTTTAGCCCAGAACAGGCTCGGGGGGCGGATTCTTTACTTCCTCTAAGAAATGGTTCACGTCTGCCGGCATTGCAGCTCCCGGTGCGGCGGTTAACCGCTGCAGTCCTGAGGCGGCAGCAGGGCTGAGGGCAGACTGCTTGCTGGAGCTATGTTGCTGTGGAGACCACGACATCGGAAACAGGGAAAACTCCTCCTCCTGGGAAGGAAGCCGATGAGAGACTTAAACTTAAAAGAGGTTTTCGCGTTACTGTACCAATCCCGTCCTCTGCCCTTCTCTGAACCCCAGGATTCCTACTGAAACAGACAAAATTAGCGTTTGCTTCTTTTCCAGTGCTCCAGTGAGGGTTTGAACTGCGACACGTTCAGAAAATTCAGATAATTGACGGGTTTAAGTGACAGATACAATACTTTGGGGATTTCTGGTGATAACTGACTGCGGCCGACTTAGCTCAGATGAACAAATCCTGGGTGTTGTTTGACACAGTTAAGGATGCAGATCTTAGTTTACTTCATTTATCTTTCAGACTTAGTGGGAGAAGGAAATGTGGCCTCAGGAGTGCTTCACAGAAAGTCATTTGTGCTTTTGCTAATACATTCCAATATGTGGTTAGGTGCCTTTACTGCAAATGTATCCTATTGACTCATTTTCAGTTTCTCTACCTGCTCTACAGGATCTTGTCCTGGAAAGTGGCTTTCTTGCATAACCGCTAATCATCAGACTCACAGATATCACAACTCCAGATTTCAGGGTCCCAGTTGGTGACAGTCATGGCCAACAGTGAACTCAGAGGCTGTTCGCTAAGCATCTGGGGTACCATGGTGTGTAGTTTAATTTGGCTGGTTCAGCACCAGTAGCTGATGAATATACGTAGCCTAGAAACATCATTCTGGTTGGGGGCTAAGGGAAATAGTGTCAGTAATGTGAGTAACAGCTCCAGCAAACCAGCAAATGTGAGGTGTGGAAAGACTTCTTAAACCTTCCCTTGAAGATTGTGGTGTCTGTGAATACCATTGTTTTCCAGAGTGAGTAGTACCAAGGAATGAATTACATTCTGAGTTTTAAAAGGCACCCAGAGTTAGTGGACATAACTTTTTATACAGAATTTTGGGTACAACAGAGTCTGATATCAATTCAAAGTAATTAGAACAAGTTCTGTATTGCTTGTGTAATTACACACAATTGTACGTGTTACAACTTGTTGACTCCTCTTGCTCTCTGCTCTGTGCTGTGGAGAAAGTAATCACACTTAAGCCTGATATTTTATATGCTGTTTAACGTGACCTTTGTCTAACCCATGTTCCTGTGGTTTTGGTTAAAATGCAAAACAGTGCATTGTATATTAAAGTAGAAGGTTACATGCATAAAGAATTTCAAAATGTGAAATGCATGAGCTATTTTGAGAATAAAAAGACATTTTTGATGATAGGATTTTTGGAAAGGGACTGATTTGTACAGGGAAGGACTTGACTGGTGCTAAATAGGAAAACGGATTGAGGGCTCCTTGTTGCCAGAGCACTTTTTAGTTTCTTTTTCTATTGCCTGTTTTTTTTCAGCCTTAGCTCAACCAGAGATGTGGGGAGAAAATTAATTAAAAGGATGAGAAAGAAACAGATGACTCAGACCTCCATAGGCACACACTCCCACAGAACAGAGAAACACTTAGCCAGGATAGTGGTTAGAAATACAGTTTAATAAGGAGACAGGGCAGACTGTGTTGGCCAGATGCAGCAAGAAAATTTACTGACCAGCCCTGGCTAACACACATCCAACTCCATCTAACTCCTTACCTTTCTATTTCCACATATCTATTATTTCCTAAATCATCTTCATACCCACTTTCTCCTGACTTTGGTTCTTTCCCTAGACATCCCTCGTAAGTTCTGAACAATCTTGTAAAGTTCTCCCCTGCATTGTGTAAACCCTTCTCTCAATCTGAAGGAAATATAAGAGAGACTTTTCACTCTCTCATTGATGTCTCCTGTGACAGCTTTGAGGGGAGCTGTGGCAGGGGCTTCTTTTCTCTGGGAAAGTTATTGGGATTCCCTTGCCTCTTGTTTCTCTCTGTTCCTTTAGCTAATGACTCATGTAATAGCCCAGAACAGTTGGTGCAGATTCTCCCATTTACCACTGTCTCTGTGCTTCTTGGAGTTTGAGCTGATATGATGTGGATCATTTCCTTCCTTCATCTTCCTCTGTCTCAGGCTGAAGAAAGCCTGTTTCCTCAGCCACGTGTGATCCAGTCCCGATGATCTTGATGACCTTTTGTTGACCATAGTCCAGCTGATCAATGTCTTTCTTGTACCAGGGATCCTGAAACTTACATGACCATGTACATGTGATCTAATGGGTACAGAGCAAAATGTGAATGAGCAGCAAGTGTCCAGGAGCTGGATGAACCTTTTCAGTCTGTCATCAGCATCCCTGATCCAAGCCCAGGGGAAGCAGCAAATCTCCCTGGATGAGGAGGTGATTCCTTGTGTTGTCATCTGTCTCCGGGGTTCTCCACATGAAGGCACCAGACTCCAAAGTAGGGACTCTGAGGTGATTTGGAGTCCTGGTCACAAATGCTATGAGCAACTATACCAACCTCCTCTAGAGGGGCAGTTTGATTATTGACCACTTACTGAAACGGTTTTGGAAACAGGATGAAAAAGACCTTTGAGACTTCATGGGAGGTCTCAGTTACTTTTCAATCTTTTTTTGTTTGTTTGTTTGTTTTTAATCATCCTCTAGGATTACTGATAAAAGTAAGAGCTCTGGTTGTTTTATTACTGAGAAGGCAGATTCTGCCTCTGATACTTACCCTCCTTGGTTTTGCCTTGGAACCAGCATTTTGTCTAAATGTCACAGGTGTGGACTGCTCCCTGGGATTTCCAAGTGTCTGTTTTGTGTTCTTGGTCGTTTTAGACCTGTGTAAAGAGAAGTATGTATTAAGAGTACAGATGTATCTGAGTTGGTTTAAAGAGATTTTTTGGATGCCATGGTAGTAGCTTGGCTGACTTGACCAGAATCTGCCGTGAATCAGATTCCTTTCTGCTTAAATGGAAAAGAAAAATCAAAAGTACTCTATGTAGGTATAATTTTACCCTACAATTCAAATCTCTTTTCTTTCTGTCACCTGGTATAATGGCTTGATCTTTACATGTCTATATTATATAGATATAATTTTCTCTCCTTTGTGATTCGTGTTCACTTATTCACATGAATAATTGTCTTCCCTTGTTCTCTGCAGTTTTTCCAAGATAAATTATTTCATGCAACAATACTTGAAATGCTACGTTTTAAGCATTCAATTAACCTTGGATGTGAGACACAGATCAGCAACATTGTATTAGGAAAAGATGTCTGTTAAATAATTGACAGATTCTTTTGAAGCAGTGCTTGAGATCTTGAAGGCTGTGACACCTGCTTCAATTTATAGAATTTGGGTTTGAGCAAAATGATGCATTTAGCTTGAACTTGGTTCTTTAGTGCAGATACTCATTAGAATTAACTTTATTTCAGCTCTGCAACCACACATTGTATTTGAGAATGTAAAGTAGTGTGTGTTGGCTGTTGACTGTACTACAGCTGTTGTGAACAGGAATATCGGCAATTGCTGCTGGTAAGCTTGAAAAGTATTAAAATAATTTTAAAACCCCAGAGTGGTTGTTCTAGGAAGCACTGTGCTGCACTTTGCTTGTAAGATGGAGGTGGTATTAGCGTGTTTCTAAGCATGGATGCTCTTTGGTCATGTCTTGGATGTGATACCTTTTCAACCATGAGGCCATGTAGCTTATTAATGAGGAGTTATTTCCAAATACAAATATATCTTGCCCATGGGAGTCTCTTTACTCAAAAACTAACTGATAACACTCATAGAAGCCCAGCATCCCAGTGAGGCTGGATTTGCTTGTGCTACTTCTCTCCAAATAGTGTATTTCTGCATGTGCTCAGAATTTGTTCTTTATTATGGATTCTGTCACTGACAAGAAGGTCACTTGTGAGCCTGTAATTCGAGGATACCTTCTGGAGTGCATCTTCTGGGTGGGAATTTTATTAGCAGCACTGCAGGCCTCTGTCACAGCAGCCCTTTGTAAAGGTGGGTAGTGTGCCTTTGCCTGCAGTTTTGCTGATTTGTATTTGGGGTAAAGCTGCCCAGTTCTGCTGATCTATTACCATTACCGGTTTGATCCAGTATTGTTTGTGTAGTGAAGTTGGTTCAGTATAAAAGGTGTCAGAGATGTGAGGATCTTCCCCAAGGTTTCTGTCAGAAGAGACCACCAGTGCAAGGAATTCCTGGAGTGTTTTTGCCACCCCTCAAATGCTCCTGTTGATTCCTTAGCCGGCCTCTTGCTTGTAATGGTTTTAAAGAATTTTTTATGATGAAGTTGAGTATCCATTGTAAAGTGCTGTTTGAATTATTTTCCACCTTCTTAATTTCCTGTTTACTTTCAACCTCCCATGTTATATGACTTTTCTGTTCTCTACGTGCGGGCAAGTTTGCCACTTATTTAAATTCTGACCTTTTCCTTCTGACAGCATTCTTAACTCCCTGTTGAGTCAAGCAAGAATTAATTGTTGGAGGGTTTTTTTATCGTTCCCCTCCTTCCCCCACTTTGGTTCTAATCCAATATTCTGTATAGTTTTTAGACCATTTATAGATTTGAGATTTCCTGCTTTTGGGGCCCTTCATCTTTTTCTTTTCTAGTAGCTTTGGTTTTACATTGTTCCATTTCTTCACACTTTTTATCTAGTACTTTCTTCACTCACCTGCTCTTTTCTATAGTAACCCCATTGTGTTGTGATCACCACGAAAGAGCAGTTTTTCCTGGTGATTCTGCTTCCACTAAGAACGGTTTCTTCACAGAAAGGGTTGTGAAGTCCTGGAACGGGCAGCGCAGTGAAATGGTGAAGTCATCCCTGGAGGTGTGGTGCTGAGGCACAGTTGGTGGTATTAGGTTAGTGGCTGAAATCAGTGATCTTAAAGATCTTTTCCAGCCTGAATGAAACAGTTGTAAAGTAGCTTTCTGCTGTTTTGTTGAATGAAACCATCAGACTCTACCTAATCCACATGTGGGTTCTGTTTATCTTGATATGTATCATTTAACAAACATGCTAAATCAAAAGGTTTAATGAAGGTTGTTTTAATAACTGTCTTGCTGGAGATAGTTTGAATTCTTCCAGTGTGGTTTGGCTAATACTTTCTTAAGAACTTTATTGATGTGAGATTGAAAAGCTCTTTCATTTTTTAAAAATGGGGTTTTTTTCAGCATTCTTCAGTCCCCATCAGTTTAAGGAGGATTGGAAACAAAGGTTAGGGCTTCAGAAAAGCCTGCTGCCTGGTAGCTTTGTTAATTCTCTAAAGGTCTGTGCAGTTCTGTGTGTTTCAAAGTTACACATCACCAATGCCAGATGCAGTTTGAAATACAGTAATATAAGCCCTTGTATAACTCATGAAGTGTGAGTTGTGGCATTGTTTCAGTTTCCAGTTTCATCCATCTTTTTGTCTTGCTTCTTTGAAAAAGTAGTACTGGTTTAATGGGAACCTCAACTTTCTGCTACAGAGAAGGTAAGAAACACAGGTAGGAATTAAATTTCTTAGAGGCACACTAAGGAGAGCAAACAATATCTACTTTTGTAATACTGAGTTTTATAATTGCATCTGGGGCCTTGAGAGTAAGCATCTGTGTAATTCTTAATATTGTTGTAATATGTCATAGAGGAATGTGATGGATGCCTTGTTCTTCCTCAACCCTGTTGTTAGGAGACTGCTGGGTATCCTGGAGCATACTTCGCTGTTAACTATACGTGTGTGTGTGTAATGATGTGTATCTTTTGGATAAGCTGCTGGTATTAGTTTCCTAATACCAGGTTGTCACACTTCTGTGAATATTGCTTTTTAAATAGTTAAAAACTAATTTAGTCACAATCTCTGGGACTATTTGCTAATGCAAGATGTTAAGCAGCAGGAGTCAGAGACAATAGTCTTACCTTAATGCCCGGAAAATAGTTATAAACAAATGTTCATCATTAGCCTGTTGAAAATGTGGAAGCAATACAACTTAACAGCGGGACTGTACTTGGAATGTTCACACAACATCTGATAACAGTAGGCTTTGTTGCTCATTCTTTGTCCAACTCTTATGAAGCTGGTAGACTATTTTTCCTGTATTCACCTTTTTTTTCTTTCATCTTGTTTTACTGTGCAACTGCCCTGATGCCTGCTGAGATTCTTACAGAACTTTGTTGTCCTACAGGTTGTAAAACAGCAGAAAAGAGAGAGCACAGAGGTCACAGATAGATGTGCTTTGTATCAACCAGCCTCTCTTCATTGCAGTCTATTGTAGATGATTATACTTCAACCAAACTCTTATTTTGTTTTTGTAGTATACACTTTTTGTTTGCCGGAGCAGTTGTGTGGGCTTAGAAGTATTCCTGAGCCCATACTGCCATGGAAACAAACTCCACTGGTTTGATCCTGCTCCCCAAATAGTGCCTGTGATCACCTCTGGAATTTGGCCATCTCTCACATAACTCCCCCCTTCCCCAAATGTGAAATCCAGCTGTGCTACACAGTACAGGGTATAATTTTCCTCAGCTTTTCACTGTTAGTCACATTCAGTAGTTTCAAATGTTGTTCTCCATCATTTACTTACAGACCTTAGCACAAGCGCTGTAAGTTTGGTGGGTCACATAACTTCTTTCTACAATGTTGTGTCTCTAAAAGATCCAGAGAAACTGATAGAGTTTGTTGGAAGATTTCACTGCTTCTAGATTGTCTCTTGTAACAGCAGTATGACTGTGGAAAATCAAAAGTGTATTTTGTTATTTAAATAGGCATTGGCACTGTTGTCAGGAAAATAACTAACTCAAGTCTGGTAGTAAGCAACAATATTCTTTGGCATATAGACTGAGAGATAAATAAAATGCAGAACTGCCAAGTCAGTTCTCAAATATCCTTTTCCTCTTCTGAGATTTTTTTCCCTTCAGATGCAACATTTGTTTAATGCGAGAATATGAATCACAAGAATACAGGAGATGTTTCGAATGTCTGTGTGTATCATCGTCGGCAAAATAAACAGTAGCCTTGACTCTGACACTTTTGCTTGTTTTTATGGATTCTGTAGGATTTCCTCTCCAGATTAACCTTAACTCTTACCTTCTCTCTAAAACCTTTACCACTGAGCAGTCACTTCTCACAGAATCCAGATATTCAGGCTGTGATATAAATAAGAGACTTTTATTTGGGATTCAGATCATCATTCATTATTTTTCTTGGGGAGGTGGTATTAGGAAAGACTTAAGATCAGGCAACCAGAAGACCATGGCTTTGCCCACTTTTGAGACACCTTTAAGGCTGTTCTGAATAAGCAGATGTTCTCCACTTCCTGTAGTTTTACCCTCCAATTTCTCAAATTTCAAACTTTTCCTCTTGCTCTGTGTTTGCAGTGATTTTTCACTTCAGCTATGAGCTGATCACTGTCATCTCGCACTAAAAAATGACTATTCTGTGTCTTTTATACACAGTGACACTGATGTATTGCTACAGTGAAGTCTTGGTGTGACACTGTAGTCCCTTTTTCTAAGGGAAAAAAATATCATAGAATCATAGAATTGTTTTGGTTGGAAAAGAACTTTAAGATCAAGTCCAACTGGTAACCCAGTAGTGCAAATTCCACCACTGAACCATGTCCTTCAGCACCACATCTACATGTCTTTCAAATGCCTCCATGGATGGCAACTCCATCAGTTCCCTGGGCAGCCTGAGATGTCTCCTGTATACTTACAGAATATTTTACCTGCCTCTTCAACCTAGCTGGGCAATCTATAGCAGACTCCCACTATGAATACCTGCATTATTTGCCTTTCCCTTGATTTTTACCCATAAACACTCAACCTTTTCATCACCTTTATTAAGCTCCAGAAATCAAAATGCTCCCTAACATACAGAGCTACCCCACATAATATCTTCATGCCTTTGGAGCACAGTTCTGTCTTAGGGAAATTACAGTGCCTGCCCCTCCATCTCTGCAGGGTAACTGTTTGAGAATGATGCTCCACATGCTGCAAAACACTCTCCTCTTCCCCTAAAATGTACAACGAGCTTCTAACTATTAAAGAATTCACCTGTTGTGTAGAAGACACTAATTTTTTTCTCTCAACACTAAGCAAACTGCAGAGGCTCTTGCATGTGTCCTTGAAAAGCACTTCCTGGTGTATTTTTCAAAGGTTAGATGTCTCCTTTTCCTTTTCTCCCACAGCTTACAGCCTGCTGCACACTTCTGTTGAAACTGGTGTGTGTACCATCCCACTGCTCACTTGGTTTTCCTCTTCCTGGGCAGACTGAAGAGATTCACTTTGCCAATTTGCAGGTGATAGGCATTGCTTTGCAGAAACCCTCTGTTGGTGTTGGGTTTTTTGTTTGTTTGTTTGTTTGTGTTTGGGGGTTTTGTATGTTTAGTTTTGGGTTTTTTGTTGTTGGTTTGGTTTGGGTTTTTTTTTATCTCAAATCTGGAGGGCATCATCATTAACAGCATCAAACTATACGCTTGAAATGCATTGCTTTATTTGGAACATAAAATTAAAAAGGCAGGAAGGGGAGTTAAAATCAGAAAGGCATCATGTAGCTGCACACAGATTTTATGTAAATGGACTTGCTTCTGAAAACCAGGTCATGAATGAATTTCTTATAAATCCCGCATGAAATGCTTCAGATTTTTAGCTATTGCATTTTTCTTCTCCTTTCTTCTTTCTTGTGTCTTGTATGATACTACAGAGTAAAATTTTAAGTGGTGATTTACTAGGAGGGTTGAACTAGATGACCTTTGATGTCCCCTCCAACCCGAATCATTCTGTGATTCCATAAATGCTGCAGTACTTATAATGTGCAAAATAATCAGTAATTGATCGTTTTGACCTTAACTGTTCAGCTGACTTCAAAATGCACATCAATATATTTTAGTATGCCTAATGTCTTGTAAAATGAGAGATACAGATGAGTAAGCATTTGTTAAATACTATCATCGAGTTTAGACAATGATTTTTGGCTTTAATATGGAAAAAGGCAGAACAGTGACATGATTTATGAAAATGCTGAGTGTAATATGAAGAAATTTTTAGTTCATCACTGCAGTCTTACTTTAAAACACTAGGGCGAGCTCATGGTTCGTGGTTTCTTTTTTTCCAGATGCTTGTTTGGAGAGCTGAACCTTCTCATCTTCTCCTAGCCATAAATAAAAGATAGACTTTAAACAAAACATTACCTTATACTCTATATTTTCACGATTTTTTTTTCTACTTTGAGTTGAAATAAAATTTAATATGGGGTTTAAATAATCTCAACAACGACTTAGCAAAGCTCTTTATTTTTTTACATATCCTCTTCAACTGCTTATCCAAACCCATATTTTTTTTTGGCCACTAACAGTTCCAGGTGTTTCAAAACCCTTTTAGCATAGACTTTTTTTTTTTTTTCCTTTTTTCCCCCTCTGCTAGCAGCATAGTATAATACTAGAATTTCTATCATGCATTTTTGAAATATTTTCACTGTCATAGTGGTCCCAACTATTCTAAATTTCCGTTGTGGCATTCGGGAGCATTTGGGTAAATGAACCACAAACAGTAGTAGCATTTCCGTTCTGTTGATTGGATGAGCAGTTCTGGCATGAATAACATACTTGTGTGTGTACAGATAGTCTCTGGAGCCTCAAATATGCACCCTTGAGATCTCAAAGCATTTCTTATGAGTATTTTTTTGCTAAAAAAAGGAATGCTTGGGTATTTGCTGACAGCCAATATAAGGGGATATCTGTCCCAGGCTCCTGTAGGAATTCAAACCCAGTTGCATTTGTTACACTAATTTGAATTGCTTCCAGCCCAGCAGTTTACAAACTTGTTTAGGTCCTTTTTTTTAAACCCAAACTGCAAATTAAGTTCATTGAGATCTGCAGAAATGACACAGTAATTGAAAATGCTTAATGTTTGGCTGAAGTTAGCCACAGCTTTGCAGGCATTTACTTTGTGTCGTGTGTGTGCCTGTGTTAAGAACAATCGTGGTTTCTGTGGCTGCTGTCCTGGATGTTTTTTTCATCTCTCAGCACTGCTACCTCCAAATACAAGGCAGCTGTGCTGTGTATTTGCAGCACAGCCCTGGTTTATGGCAAGCTCTCAAATGATCTTGTTAAATGTATTTGATTCAGAACTGGATAACTGATCTTGATCCTACTCAGGGTTTGGAGTCCAGCTTTTCAAAATAAGTCCATAATCTGGACTACTAAGAGGGTAAAATCATGTTTTTAAACTAGATGCATCCAGACCATACTGCTTTTTCAAAAGAAGGTGTGAGGAAATCCACATCCAGATCTGATAAAACCTTACTTCTACTCTTAAGCATACTTTTAATGGCACCGTAGACCTCACTTTGGCTGGATTTTCCTCTTACATTAACATCAGTTCTGATAGTGGGGAAGTCTGTCCATGTCTAAAAGCTGAAAAACAAAGATTCACAGAAGTGGAGTAAGGAATGAGTTTATTGAAGTCTGTGAATGGAAAGTGCTTTGAGTTGCAGAAGTTACAGCTCATCTGCATCTCACATGCATCAGCCTGGCTCACACAGGTTTTTGCTGCACAAGTGAGCCTCAGGAGGAGATGATTACTTTGGATATTACCATTTTTACCAGTCACCTTCTCCATAGCTTCTAGGAGACTGAGGGAGAAAGCCTGATGCATCTTTAGCTTTCAGCAGCAGAGGCTTCAGGGAACTGCTTTTAAGTGCAGGAAATCAGAGCATAATACTGTGTATTTGCTTCCAAAGAGGTGTTTATAAATTGACTTCTTTTCTCTGATTTTTTGTGGATGTTCTCAAGCTTTAATCCTCTGTTTATTGAGACCTCAACCCTCCTTATGTTTATGCATGAGCAATTATCTATTTACTCCAGAGTGGATGAGAGGCTGTAAGGTTACTGTTGCTGCTACCATTTCTTTGAATGTCAGTCCTTTGGATTGCTCTGTTTTTCAGGGTGTTTGTTTCTCACTAACAATGCTGTTCACTTTTTGAACAACTCTTTTCATTAGTGTTGTGTTGCTTAACAATAATGTCTAATTATTAGAGCCTCTACACTTCCCTCAGCATTCATCCAGGTGTGTGGGAAGGTTTTGTTTGTCATATAGGATTGTTTAGTGAAAAGCTTCATAGAAGTGGCATTGGATTAGAAAGTGGAGTAGAGATTAAATATCTGATTAAAATAAGCACATTTGATTGAAATTAGGCACAGAGAAATTCAGGAGAACACGGGGGAAGTAAAAATTATTTTTAATTGAGATTCTGTAGAAAAAGGAAGACCAAGTTTTTCCACTTAAGACAGTCTGTAATTTACAATAACCTACAATTAAACCTTTCAGATTTTATGAATGTTCATCTTCTATAACATCAAACTTCTGTTTTGACTCCAGTGGCAGTTTTGTTCTTCCCTCCTATAACAGACAGTCCCTGAACCTTGAATCTCCTTCAAATTTGAAGGTATTTAAAATCTGGATTTAAAATGCTTTTTGCCTGAAGGCTATTCCTACTTCACACATTCATCTTATTTGAATGAAGACCTTGAGGTGTGACCAACCCTCAAAGGTATTGGAATTTACTGTTCTGGAGAAATATTAAAATCTTTCATTGGGAGAAGGGAAAAGTAAAATGCCAATGGAAATTTTATCTTGCATTTCAAGCAGCCCTAGCAAGCATTTAACAGTCTGTTTTCATTCTTACTAAAGGCATGCCTTCAGTATTAGTATCTTGTTATAAGTGACAAACATCCATAAGGTAGCTTTGTAACATTTGTGGCTCCAAAATGTTCCAGTGTTCTCTTTAGGATCAGCACTGAAACTTTATCAAAAATATCTGCAGACTTATGTTCATGTTTTTTGATAGAAGCTAATTATAGACACTAGAAGGAGCTGAAGTGGAGGACTTTTTTTTTTTTTTTTTTCTGGTGGAGGCATAAAGCCAAGATCATCATTACAAGGTTGCACAGTTTGTTGCCTGCATAGGCCTGGGGAGCAGATGGAGGGAGGTACAGGGACTCTCTCGAGTAGAACTGGCTGGGAAACGGTACATCTGCTTTGTGAAAAATAGGGAGGGTTTTGAAATATGTGTGGATGCTAGTGTGGAGCTAGACGTGGTGCTTCCATGAGAGATGGGGAGGGAAAGCAGCCTTCCTGCAGCAGCAGGCTTTGCTGCTGAGGACAAGCTTATAGTGATGTCAGATGGTGCATTCACAGTGAGAGTTGAGCCCAGGTGTCCTCTCTGAGTGATAGTGGGGGGATAAGGGAAATGTGTTTGTGTGCATAATTTGTTTTAAAGCATTTTTAGTACTTCATTTTTTGAGCAATTTAAGGAGAACAGTGACTTTAAGCCTAAAATGTCACTGGAGAACTGCTCTACCAAAGTTTTTAATAAATTCTGACTGTAATTAGCTTCACCTCAGTTACACATACTTGATGCTGAAGAAACTTCAATGATCCCAGCACTGAAGACTGTTCATGTGGTTTGACATGTGAGCAGGAGGAAGTGATGTGGCTTGTCTCAACCTTGCTTCTACTTAGCAAGGATGTTAGAAATAGAGAATTACAGAATTCTGCTTGTTAGAATTATAGAACTTTAGATTAGAAGGGATCTCTGGAGGTCTGTAGTCCAATCTGTGCTCCAGGCAGGACTGATTTCAAAATCAGATCATGTGGGTTGAGGTTTTCATCAGCTGAGTGCTGAAAATCCCCAGGGACAGAGATTCCACAAACATTCCAGGCACCTGTCCTAGGGCGGCACCAGTCTCATTATAAAAATAGCTGTTCCTTTATGTCCTCTCAAAACTCCCCTTACTGCAGTTTGTATCCATTACCTCTCAGCATGCACTTCTGAGGATAATCTGACTTTGTCTTCTCTATATCCTTCTAATAGACAGCTGAAGGCCGAAATTTGATTCCTTGCAACAATCTTTATTACTTTGTGCAATTGGAAAAGAAAAGGAGGATGGATGCACCACTCATTTTAAGATGACCGTATATTCATGGACATTTCTGACTGTTGACCTATGTCATCCAATAGAATAGACATCATCAGCCTTCTTGTATTCCCCAGGCTAATTCCTCTAAGCAACACATACGGGAGAGTGGAATTTTCTTGCCTTTTATTTTAAATGTTCTAAATTAGATAATTACTTAGAGCCTTGACAGATTTACAAGAGTAATTGCCTAATTTTATGATGCAGCACGACTGAAAACAAAGATTACTTGATATAATTCATGTCTTGAAAAGGAAGGTCTTGCTGACTGTGTTTGGCTAACAGCTGAGAAATACAGTATCTGAAGTCCAGTCAGTCACTGGGGAAAAGCTAGCTTAGCATCTGGCCAAGCCAGCTTCTGGGAAGCAGCACAGAGGAAATGGCGATGCATGAAGTGTGAGACTCCTCACTACACACAGGAGGAAATGGGAGAAGCAAAGGACTGTGGAAGGAACAAAAGTAAGGCGATCTGGAAGAAGGATATAAGGATCTTGATGAATCCTTCATGCCAATCAGCAAGAGCTGAGTTCAATTTAAAACATTTTTTTTTAAAAAAATTTTTTTCTATTCTCCAATTCCAGTCATTCTAAACAGCTCTTCTTGTTCTGGCAATACTGACTGCAAGATGAATTTGGTCTACTATAGCTACTGCAAGGATCTCCATCCTGTCTCATGCTTACAAGTGGTAGGGTGCTCTAGAAGAAGCAACTATGCTAGAAAAAACTAACAACATACGAAACTGCAGGACATTTGTCTCTTGCCATTGTCTCACACTCTGCTAAAATGTTTTTCTGACTCTCCTCCCAATCATACAATGCCATAATGGCAGCTGTAAATCAAACAGCATGTTTTTGTGCTCTCTGACCCTTCTTAGGAAACTTGATGTGCAAATGAGAAGTCCCAGTTATTCCTTGCATATGGCATTTTGTCCACTTGCAATGATTCCAAACCAGAACATCACCCAGATAAATTTCTTGTCTTTAGTACTGCTCTCAACACATCAAAATGTTTTCTGGAGCTTTGGGTCAGTGTTACTGTAATTGTGTTGAATTATATCAGAGACAGGTTTTCATGTCATTTGTGGAATGAAGATACTGGGAGAACTAATGATGGGCTTTTGTGCACACCCACTAAACATGCACCCAAATCAAACTGCATTCAAAGTAAGAGGGCTTTTACACTAAGAGCTTCTCCCCTGAGGGCTGAGATCATAACTGTGCAAGTGCTGCAGTTTTTCTGCCAAGTGAATCGAGTAGACTGAGGGCACCACAATACATCAGAGAACTTAAGGAGTCACATAAATTTCCTACTACAACAGGGATCGTCTGACTTTGAATGAGATGCCAAACTTCTGGGTCACTGGAATAGACTGTGTTGTCAGTACATGAAGAAGTAAGCATTTAATGAGGGATTTGTGCCATCTGTACCAGGGAAGAATCTCAAATAGATGGAATAAGTCGCCTTATTGAGGTGCTTATCTCTCCAGTTACTGGTAATGGAAGTCTAGAGGGATATCTGGGACTCAATAGCTAGAGTCCTATGGCAAATTTTGGTGAGGCTAACCTATTAAACAATTAAACAAACAGGTTATGTCACTGAAGATTAAAAGGAAAAATGTAAACATTGCAGAAGAGTAGCAGCTGGTCTCCTGTCTTACTCAGAAAAGCGATTGTCTTTCTCTCAAAGCAGTCATTAGTAGCACTTACAGCGACAGAACTCAGAGATACAAAAGTGTACAGGATCTTTTGGTGTCACAGTTTTTACTGATTGCCAAAGAATTCAAAGTGACAACCTCCCATAAAACAGAACCCTGTGATGGTTAGGTGTCTTTGTCTACTGGGGCTCTTTGTCTTCTGCTGCCAAATAGCAGTCTAACCACTCTTATGATTTTTAGAGGATTGTGAAAGCAAGAAAACTTGAGCTCTGTTCCACCCTGGCTCTGGAAGATGAGGACAGCTGAGGAACATTGGCAGAGCCCCCTCTTTGTGTGGAAAGACAAGGAGACAAGGAGACATTAACAACTTTGATTTAACCATTCTGCTTTACTAACTCATATGTCTTCTTGCTATTGCTCTGATACTGTGTGCTGCTATGTCTAGACATCAAGATAGTGATCCTGCTGCTCTTTTAATACTGCCTACTGTTGTGGTTCCTCTGCTGAACCAGAGTCTTTTTCAATACCAACCATCCCACTGCAAATTGCTATGGCAATAGAAATTAAACACAGAAGCAATCTTTTCCAAACATATGAAGATTTATTTACTCACACTTTCTCATGAGTGTTTTTTGGTATCAGTCTCAGAACTGAATGAACTGGAAAAAAATGCACTAAATATGTAAAATATGGATGACAAAATGACAACTGCTAGGTGTCCAGGTATCCTGAGAGGATTGCCTTGCAAAAAGTAGGTGTTCTGCATCCTTCAGAAGCCAAAGATACTTCCAGCAGCATCAGGCCACTCAGTCACTGATGGACTAATTTACTTCTTTAGCAAACAAATTGCTCCAGGGTCCACTGTACTACCATAAGACATGTCTACACTGTCAACTAACTTGGCTCCCTGAATTCTAGGGTCTGTGCCTGACCACGTTAATTAATTCTCAGACCTTTTATAGGAGTCAAAAATGAGCTCCTTCTGGAGTGAAGCACGGGTTTGGTTCATTGTAGAATTTCCATGATCAGTAGAGACAGACCTGAGCTTCACCTGTCCTCCAATGCTACCCCAGCAAACTCTGCGTTCTCAAATCTTTGCCATGTGCCTTCCAATTTACATCTTTAAAACATCTGGCCAGCTGCTGCTTAGTCTGTTACCATCACTATTTTGAGTAGTGAAAAGCTGTTCCCCACAACAGGCATTACCTCACAGCCCCAGTAGTGCCACAGAGTCAAATACTCCTGAAGTGAACCCACACATTTGAGAGGAGTTTCTCTGAGTATCTTGGATTGCTTTCTGCATTTATCAATATAGAATTAGCAACATAGGAAAAATTCAGTGAAAAGCCACCCAAAACTCCTTTTGGTGTATTCAAAGAAGACTTGCTCTGTAGAAATTCTGTGCTATTGCTGACATGATAATCCTTCCAAATACGCTGCTGTATTTCAGATATGCTTCCTCAGCACTGCTTTAAGTCCTTTAAATCACCCCATATTGTCTGAATGCCAATACTGAATCACAGCCTGAAGCTTCTCTTTCCTTAAATCATCTTAACAGAAGTGTACTTAAAATGCTTAACTTGTGTACATTCTCTGTGAAAATAAGCAGCAGAACTGAGTTGTGGTCAAGCACTTTCTCTCCAATTAAATCCACCATGTAATTTATCACTGTTTATTAACAAACTCATATTTCAACAAGTGATTTTTCATATAATCTTTTAATTAAAGATGACTTGTGTCCCCATGGAAACTCCTGAGATAAAAAACAATTATCATAAGTCCATAATCAATCACTGTACCATGTGATCAGACCAATGACTGCAGATTTTATTTCCCCAACTACTTATTAAGAAACATTTTAAAATTTCCCTATTTACAAGTGAATCTCTGCACTGACAATGCATCTCAGAAATAACCTGAATCTAAATTCTTCTAGGTTACAGCCCAGGCAGTAGGACTATGATGGTATCCTGTATGGTCACTGGAAAGTGAATTTATACTGTACTTAAAGGTTGTCAGGAACAAAGAATGGAATACATTTGTGATTTGATTTTCTACTATGATCATTTTTGATGTTTTTTTTGTGTTGCAGTGGCACTTACTGAATTTCTTTCTATTGCTTTTTTCATCACTAGAATAAACTGACAGTAATTGGAGGATGGACAAATAAGTATGATTCCAGCAGAAGAGCTCATCTGACCGTGTGTGCAAAAGGCTTTTGAGAAAAATCTGCTTCTTTTAGTGATAAAGTAGTGACTTATGGTTCAAAGATGCACCAGGGGAGGTTTAGGCTGGACATTAGGAGTATTCCTTTACCAAGAGGATGACCAAGCACTGAAACAGAATTCCTAGGGAAATGCCCCAAGCCTTTCAATATTTAAGTATTTGGACAATGCTACTAATAACATGCTTTAACTTGGTCAGCCCTGAACTGCTCAGGCAGTTGGACTAGATCATGATCACAGGTCTCTTCCAACTGAAATAGTCTCATTTCTAATTTGTAGAATATTTTGTGTGTAACATGGGAAAGGTCATTTTTTTTTTTTTTTGTTAATGAGTTTGGTTTTTTTTCTTTAGTTTCCAAGTCCTTAATATCCTTAATAGGATTGCATGACTGCAGAACATGAGACAGGAAGGAGATCTGAAATCCTCAGTGTTCCTATGAGTTCTGTGAAAATCAGCGGCAAGGACCTAGCCCACATCAACTCTCTCATGAGTACTGGGAGATCAGCTCCATTAAGAGTTTCCAAAGAGCCTGTCTTGAGAGAAGAATGCTATGAAGGCCCTGAGAGCAGAAGAGCTTTGGTCAGAGTTGAGCCTTTCTTGAAGCAGAACCTGAATGAGGCTCCCTGTGACCCTCTACTTGCAATTACTTATGCTTCTCTTTTTGGGATAGGTTTGCTCTGGAGACAGAGTGCATTGAGATTGTGCATTAACTTTCTTCTTGATTGAAAGAGCAGCATTTACCCAGGGACTTGCACTTGCTTGGCTGTTGTAGGAACATGCCAAAAAGATGCAGTGCAGGCTGACTGAAGGGCGATTCATGTACAGTGAGTAAATAGGCCTGCCCATGCCATCAGCTATGTGAGCTTAGAGGACTGTAGCTGGACACGAACCAACATCTGTGTTGCAGCTTTCCTTGGCTGGTTTTGTAAGCTAATGAGCAAAATAATATAGCCAAAGACTGGGATTGTTAGCTGTTGAGTGACAGTTTGCCAAGCACACTGTAATAGTAATTAAGACACAAAAGGTAATAAAAATGTGGATAATTACATCATGTGCAACATGGCTTAACTGTTCTCTGCAGGAGCCAGGAAAAAATCTCTTCCCTTGTGAAGTGTTGTTTTCTTGAACTGGAGGTTGAGTCAGGTGTTCTGGTTTTCTTCAAAGGGTCGTGTTCTTGTCACTTCAAGAGGTGATCTATCAGACAGCAGTGATTCCTTCTAGGCAAATCGTGTTTCTGACATTCCCTGAGGAACACGAAGAGTGTGATACACTAGAAATGATCATTAGATGCTCTTCAAAGCTTGGACGATGAAACATCCATTTTAAAATATTGTAATAGGGTTGGTCATTGGCAAGTCTTGCTTTGGTTGAGGATGAAAACATCAGAAAATTGTTGGTCCCTTCCCCCCCACCCCCCCCACCCCGATTTGTGTCCTTCCTGTGTGTGGTGTATTTGCTGTGACTGATGTTCTGGCTTGTGTCGACCTTGGCCGTTTGAAAGCAAGTGGGAACTTTGTTCTGCTGCTGCAAATCTCCTGGCTGATCTTGTCAGTAAAAGCTGTGTAAGTAGCAGGTTTATTATCCAGATAATGCAATAATAGAATTGCTAATAGACAGTCCCAGGAGTTAAGCACTTATTGCCATGGGGCAGTAAGCAGAGGAAGGTGCTTTATGTCTTGTAGTCACTTCTTCAGCCTTTGTTTTATAGTGAGTGATACAAAAAAACCAAGTCCAACTCCTGACAATGGGATGAGATCTAATCCTACTTCGTGGACAGATGCTCTGTGGACAAGAAAGATGCTAGACAGCCAGTCACCAGAGCTTGACCTTAGTCTAAATGTGTACTACCAATAATATATTTGTATGTCTGCTGGTGCTAGACAAAAAAAAATGGATGGTCAGGAGCCAGAACACCTCTACTTTATAAAGGGGATAATGTAATTCCAAGTGAATCTACCTGTGAAGTGCAACAGCAGCTTCTCAAGCACTGCTTCTCCCAGGCATTTAGATGTCAAAGGATGAAGATTAGGATATTCAGGACTGTGATCTAGTCTCGCTTTACTCAAAGCCAACCACTGTGCCAGAGTGCTACCGACTAAGTACCTTGTGGCATAACCCTAGAGTTACATTGGTGGAAGACTTTGCAGCTTTCCTTAGGGTGTTAGTTTTTATGGTCATGGGTACAGAAGGATTTAACTGTAATTTGCCATCAACTCAGAGGAGGCAGATATTTTTAATTAGCTGTAATTGAATTTGGGAAGGATTACATCAGTGGTCTGAGATGATAAATCGCTCAGAGCAGCTAATTTTGCTACTGCCTGCCTCTGTTGTCACAACTGGTCTTCCTTTCTCTGCCACATTTTTATAATTGGGACTGGGATGACTGAGAATTTCCATCTCTGCCCTGGTGAGAAACTCCAGGAGGGCCTGACACAGAAAAAAAGTGGCTGCCTGAGGAACCGTATTCTCATTCTCAATGTGTTGTTATTCGGTGTGAAAACTGCCCCGACTCAGGGCTGCCTGCCCCATGGAGCTGACAGCTGGGCATGGTGATTGCAGTGGGATCTGGAGGAGGTGGAAGCAAGTGAACTGAAAAGAATAAATAAAACCAAGAATAAATCAGTCTCAGATGCACTAAATTTCAAAATCTCTCTCCTTGAGACCTGCACTTCTTTATCACTCTCTCAGACTGTGATATGGTACAGTGTACTAGAAGTTGTAATATTAGATATCAGTGGTGGAACAGTCCTGAGGCCTGCATAAAAAAATCATACTGTGGATTATGCTTCCTTGCTTTTCCTAGTATTCCCAATGGGAACAAAAAGGAAAAGACAGAAATCCATGCCAAGAAGTTATACTTTCCCTGAAGCTTGGGCAGGATGCAGAAAGATGCTCTTCAACCCTGTTAAGGAGCTGCGAGAATTACAGACTATCAGAGCACAAACTGTTGGTCTATTTCTCTCTCCACTTGCCATCCCACTGTAGCACCCCTCCACATTGCTCTTCTCTCAGCCAAGGTGAAGTTGCTGTGCTCACTTGGGTATTGTGTACCTCTATTTCCCCCAAGCCCATCAGTGCTCTGATCTATGCATGATCTCTGGGATGCTGTACAGGCCACAGGAAGCTTTAGAAACAGAACTGTTCACCTCAAGTGACATTGCTAGGGTGAGCAAGTTTGTTTTTCACACTAACTAGAGTGTGAATGCATCTATATGCAGAGGAAATGGGGAAGAAGAGTTGGTCACCTTGGCTGGCCTCTATGTGCCTTGTGTTCAAAGGAAAGTCTTCATACTGCATTGTCACTCATGGTTATGGGGCAGGAATGGGACTTGTGTGGTGTTTGTGACTGGAGCAACTACGTCTGTGGGTTGTGTTCTCTTTTGGGATGTTCCTGGTACAAGGGTGTGCTTTGGAGGGCTGTCACGCACTGGAGATGGTGCCAAGACTTAGTTGCATCATCGGAGAGGGTGGGTAATTCCTGATGTAGGTGGTTCTCTCACAGAGTGTCCTGGGGGATTTGTTTTGAAGTCTGCAGCTGTCCTTTTGTTCAGGGCATCCCTGTTCAGTGGCGTTCTCCCTGCAGAAACCACTTGTGCCTCCCACCATGTTATCTGGAAAAAGGAATCTTGGAGGGGAGATGCCACTGCAGAGTACAGCAAGCCTCTCATTCCTGTTAGTTGTTTTTTTTTTTTTCATTCTGTCATTAGTATTGAAGGTTTTGATAGTAAGTAACCACTTAGGTGCTCTTCCATTGCATGCAATGATTTGATTTTTTCTCTCGATGAATCTCATCTTATTTTTAGGCACCCCACTGGAAGTGGTGACTCGGAGTAAAACCATTTCATCTTATCAATTATTTCTTTTATGAACCATAACTACCACGAATTTTGTCACAAACATAAAAACTTGTTCTTACATCTTATGAATTATTGAAACTACAGTTTTAATGTTTCAAAATATTAGATGTCATCACTGCTGTTGCAATTTTCTTTAGCTGTATAGATTTTCTATCAATTCCACTTATGCAAAACAGTCTTCGCCCTTTTCTGAGAGAGAGAAAGGCCTAGTTAGATATGGGAGATTTTTCTGGGTTAGACTTCTTGACATGTCCCAAGTGACAGTCTCATCAGCACAGTGACCAAAAGCATTGTGGAAAATCTAATTTGTTATAGACATAGAATCATTTAAGTTGGAAAATACCTTTAAAATCATTGAGTCCACCATTAACTTCCAATTCTGCCACTAAACTATGTACTCCACTGCCACATCTACATGTCTCTCAAATCCCTCCAGGGGCAGTGGTTCCACCACTCTCCTGTGCAACCTGACAACCCTCCAAGGGAAGAATTTTTCCTAGTGTCCACTCTAAAATGCCCTTGGTGCAGCTTGAGAACATGTCTTACTGTCCTTTCACTTGTTGCTTGGGAGCACTGACTTTCTGTGCGTTTGGGAAAGGCATTTGGTCCTGTTTTCTGGTACTGTCATAGGCACCTTTGCTGAAGACCCAATCTGGGTCTGTGTGATCAAGAGAATAATACACCAGCCCTTAGGAGGCATCAGCATCTCAATGCTGTGGTGATGTTCCTACTTAAGTGTCTGATATCATATTGGGCCATTGTGGCCTATTCTTTCTCTGGGTTTCAGTTTTATCACTCATCCATTTGTTATCTCTCTCATATGAAATGTAAGCTTTTGGGGACACACTTTCTATCGCATCCTATGCCTGCTCCAAGCCAGAGACAGGCTCAAAACACGTTTGCAATGCAAATAACAGCGACTGCTTCTGCTCTTCCAGTGTCTTGCCATGGGGTCACTGGTTTGACCCCACTGATTTCACTGGATAATTCCTAATGGATTTCTGTAGGGGAGGGATTTGCAGCTCTAAACAAGGGTGTAATCTCTTAAAATATTCAAAAGTTGCTAAAAGCCCAGAGCAGGCCTGTCTGTTACCAAGGGCATGACTCTCTTGTAAAGCAAAGCACTTCTTCAGGCTTTGGTTATGGCAGCATTAGTAGAGGAGATTTAATAACATCAGGGAGAGAAGCGACTCTCTTTAGCTGCCAGGAGTAAATTGTTTCATCCCTGAGTGTGACATTTCTGTTTGTGAAATGCATGTTTCCTGCATATTTTGTCTCTTGGTTTGATGTGAATAAAGAGGGATGCACTAGACATGAAATACTTGCAGGTTTAGTTTAAAACAAAAGGCCACTTTCATTATATTTATGTTGGGATCTGACCAAATGAGATATTAATGTTTGGTCAAGCATAGTTCTCTTGATACCATGTGGACCTTTATTCTGTTGTAGGCCTTGCATATCACCTTTCAGTAGAGGTAGCAAATGTGGATGTAGAAAATGAAGGACTGGATTTACATCAAGGGACAGATTAGATATTCTCCTGTAGAAGCTCTAAGTATGGTTGCTTAAAGCATTCTGATGGTGGGGGAGAAAAGAATTAGATTTTTTTATGGTTCTGTAGAAATAGGTTGTTATTACTCAAATGTCAGTAAAATTTTGCAGCTGTGAAATGTGATAAATCCCAGATATTATTGAAAGGAAAAAATGGGGGGAAATTTTTAAGTAATTCTTGCAAGGATGAACTGGTGGCCAATTTATGATCAAATTTGGAATATAAATTTCAGACTGCCCTGAGAACAATGAATATAAAGAGGCAAAATTACCAGTACTAAGTTCACTGCAGTTTGCATTTACTGACAGGATTAGCACTGCATCAATTACAAACCCTCCCTTTGCTATTCCGGACCTCCTGAACACTCCTGTGGTCTCCCAGTGGGTGGGTGACCTTTCCTTTCTGCAGAAGGCTTTTAGATGTGACTGTGGCCAGTGTGTAAGTAGAGCTGGTATGATAATGTTGCTGTGCTGATGATGGTGAGTAGTCTGTATGTTGTGACTGCAGTGCTGGTGTCAGACACTTCTGTGTATTGTGTGAAGGCTTCAAGCAGATATGAGAGGGAATTTTCTGTCTGACTTGAGCAAAATACTCTAAAAAGCTTTACCAGATTGATATGGAAGACAAGTAACCTGCAGCTGCGAGACATCTGGATCAAAGACATCTGGACTTTGTTCTCATGTTGAAGATAGATTTTCTTGTGACCCTTTGTGGAAGCCCTTTAGTTGTTTTGCCCCTCAAGTCTTCTAGTATAAGACAAAAATAACCATCCCTTTCTTGCTTTCCTTGTCTTGTATACTTGCCAGTAGAAAAAAAGCAGGGAAAATGGTTCATAAATAAAAAGCTAAGCCAGATTGGTTTTAGCAGTCTTCCTAGGGAAGTGCACTGGTACTGAAGCAAACAACTGGGCAGATGTGGGCTGCATGAGCTGTTCTTCTACAAACATCCAGCTGCAGGTATAAAATTAGTAGCTTTTGACTAGAAACCAGAAATTGTTCTTCCTTATGGAAACCAGTCTTTCATAACAATCTCACTGTACAGTGCTTCTGGCTGGAGGATGATATTTAACAATGTCTCCCATGCTTTTCCAATGGAAGGAGAAGAACTGATAGACATCTGCCTAGAACAGCTCAACTTGCTTATGCTTTGGAGATTTGTCATCCTCCTGGCTCGTACTTCTTCCCTGCCAAGAAGGAACAAACCTATTCCTTATAACTGTTCAAGTACATTTACATGTCATAGCTGTGGTTGTCAGTATTTTTGGGTCATCACCAGTCCCTATCTGAATTCACTCAACCTCACCCTAATTATATGCAGAAATTTAAGCCCATGTATGCCTCCAGGTGATTTCCTATAATGCAACATTTGAGCCAGATATAGGATCTCAACTGTCTATTGTGCATTATTCTTTTATTTTGCACATGTTTCTCGTCCATTTCTGTTTTTAAAAAATCATACTGTGTACTTAAGCTGAAAGTGTGTGTGGAGTTCATGAACTTAAACTGATACAAAAAGTAGGAAGGAAAGTTAAGAATCTGGATGATGATGGCAAAGTTGCTGGAGTGAAATTTAGGAAAAACAGCTAATTCTTGATCTGTTTCTGCCAGGAATGATTGCAGAGGAATCTCCTGACACTTCATCCTGTATTATTCCTAGCAGTAAAAATGGCAATTCTTTTCTCATAGCTGGGGTCAATCTAATCTAATATACTTTCACATTCATAAAGCTGGAGCTTCTCAGGATCCTGGAGCCCTGAGACAACTGTGATGAGTATTTGTAAAATCATAAAAGTATTTATGTTGACAGTGATCCCTGGAGCCAGAGTCCCTTTGCCCAAATCTTTCTCAGAGCAGGAGGGCCCGAAGCAGATAGAGTTTTGCAGATGTGTCCTTACAAGTGCCACAACCGTCCCAAAGCAGACCATATTTTACCTGAGCAAAAAAAGGCAAAGCAGGTAGAAGCAGGGCAGAGCTTCCAGTTACAGGCAAGGTCACTTGTAAAACATCTGGAGGAGAAGAGTAATTTATTTAGTTGTTATCATTGCTCTTTATTTGACTGTGTCGCTGTGTTCATTTACACTCTGACTGCCTGAACCACTTTTTTCACCACAACTCGTAGTAGTTGATACAGCCCACTTTACCTAGCGTCCATCCGCTTTATGGGTTAGCTTTCTTGTCCTGATACAAAAGGCAGGGCGGGGGTAGGAGACAGAGAAAAGACCTGCAGAAGGGAAATAGTGAAATTTAAGAAATCCAAACTTGCCAGATAAGGTAAGCTCTTTATATCAGCTCTGGTATTTCAGGACAGAAAATATTTGGAAACAATTCAGTTTTTTTCCATCTCAAAGGAAGTTGCTGAGCTCCATGCGAGTGTGAGTAAACAAGCACAAGCTTCCTCCAACTACTTGCTATGTGTCGTGGCACAGAATATCAGGTCAGAAGAGCCCTCAGGGATCACAGAATCATAGAG
>VWZE01002952.1:275309-348809 GCA_013396675.1 Eubucco bourcierii
GTCTCCTTGAAACCTTCTCTTCTTCATCTAGTCCAACTTTTCTTGGCAAAAGCGTGGTCTGGACAAGATAGCCCAGCACCCTGTCCAGCTGAACTGAAAAAATGGCAAATGCTGATGACTCCCCCACTCCCCAAGGGAGGTAAATCCAATGACTGACTGTTCTCACTGTGAAAAATTTTTCTTTTGTGTCCAATGGGAATCTCCCTGGAATGAACTTCTACCCATTATCCCTCCTCTTTTCTGTATGGCTCTTGTAAAAATGGCGTCTCCATCTTCTTTGTAGCCACCCTCTAAATACTGCAACATAATTGGAGACTAAGGTCTCCCCTAAGCTGAGTAAACCCAGCTCTCTCAGTCTGTCCTCATGTAGCAGCTTCTCAAGACTCAGTCCAGCTTTGTGGCCTTTCTCCAGGCCTCCTTCAGTCTATCCAGATGTGTTTTTTTTTTTTTATAGTGAGGACAAAATCCACACCCAGAGCCTGTCAAATGATCAGCGCCAACCTGAGGAGAAGTCAGGATGCTAAAGGCCAGCATATCGAAGTACACTTCTGTTAGTTGGAATGGATTTTTCTACCTTTCCACAGTCTCAGAAGACTGCTCTGTAAGTCAGGGGCCTTGCCTGAAGGCTTACTGTCTCTAAGAAGTTACAGTTAGAAACATTTTTTTGTGTGTCTTTCCCCTCAGAACTGTGCTTCTGTCTGGGTAGCAGTTAGATTAGCTCACTGGGCCAGTGTACTAGAAAAGCTCAGAGTTATGGGCAGACCTGAGTTTGGGGAAGCAGATTGCTTGCAAGGACTACCCACATAGTTCAGGCTTATGGGGTCATGTGAAGGTATTCTAACGCCTGAGGGTCTGATAACATCATTAGGCTATTTCCCATATCTATTATATTATCAGAGTTGAAATTTAGGCCTAAGAAAGTATCTAGAGGACTAAAAATGCAGTTATGTTCCTCACACATCACTACTTACTGACATAACTTCTACCACCTGTTTCAGGACCGACTATTTCCAAACATCAGTTTTAGACCTAGAGCTTGTGAGAGAAGGATCACCAAAGATACTGCCTGAAAGTAGAACTTAACTTCCAAGTCACTTTAGTATTCTAGAATTTTCATCCTCTTTATGCTTCAAACTGAAAAATACCAGTCTCAAACACCCCCAGATTCCAGTTGGATTTCATTCCTTCTGACTGCTAGCATGAACACAGGCTCCCAAGGATTAGGCTGGAGCTGGTTTCATCTGTCATTAAGTCTAGATCATATCAAAGCAATCTATGGAAGTTGGTATTGCAGAGCTCATTTTTGTCACAGTTTACTTGTTCAGAGATTGCCCCTGAAAGTGAGACAAACTGATTAGGAATGGATTTATATACTTACCCATTAGAGAGAGGAGTTAAATGGAATGTTTTGGTGTTCTCAGATGCCTAAATGATGTAAAGCTAACAAATCCTGCAGTTCTTGATGTAGAAATAATAAAAGATTAAAAAACACTTAGAACAGGCCTAGTATATTGCAGGGCTAAATTAATACAAAATATAGTGGACTTGATTTACAGCTGACAAACCTTGGCTTAGTTCTTTTGGGTTTTGGGGAGCTGCATTCACTTGCGTTAGCTAAGAGCAAAATCAGGTTTGATGTAGGCTGGGATACAATTTTTGCAGCCAGTGTGTGCATGAGAGGAGCACAGGTTGCTGGTTAAAGCATTAGACACAACCCTAAAATCATCCCTTCTGTTCATGGCTCTACCATGAGCAAGGTGAGAGATCTTGCACAAAACCATTATACTGCAGTTCCCCTCTTTGTAAATCAAAAGATGCTGTTTGCCTGAAAGCTGTCTTTGAGCTCTTCTGATAAAAAGACAGTGTATAAAAGCTAAATGGCATGATAATGTATTTCTCACTCCATGTGGGAAATATAAAACTTCGTGTTGCTCTTTATAAATAGTACATGTGTGCCATAAACACTTGCTGTGTTTCTCAGATTTATAGGAAAGGTGGGAAAGGACTGAACAATTTTAGGGGCTAGAGGTCTTGCAATTAATAAAACTCAAAAAAAAAATTTATCGCTCTGACTTCATCAGACTCTCTTCTCACATCAGACTGTCTGTGTTTGGTGTGGTTTTGTATTTCCTGAGATCTGTATTTAAGAGATCAAATGAGGGTTTGCTTTTGTTGTTGGTTGGGTTTTTTTGTTTGTCTGTGGGGCCTCTAGCTGCTCTTACCATAATCTATTTAAACCCACCCTGACATTTCTAAATGCACTTCAGCAAAGTAATCCTGAAAACAATTTGTTCCTCAGGGTGATATAAAGCCAAGCTCAGGTAATCCTAACTAAAGCTGCTATCAGAATCTGCAGAGCATGGCCCTGTTGTGACTGAGCCCCAGCCTTTTTTTTTTTTTTTTATAGAAGCATCAAGTCAGCTGCCAAGAGTAACTTTAGTTCCCATCTATCAAAGGTGAAATAGCAGCCTTCTGCCCTTGGCTATTTGGCTCTTCAGCTGCACGTGGAATAGAGCCAAGTGTAACAAATGGAAAGATTTGAGCCAGGAAATGAACACAAAATAGACCCTGCCATTGCTACGGGGGGACAGCTGAGTAAGAGGGGCTCAACTATCCTAAACATGATGCAACAGCACTGCCAGTGACAACATTCGAGCTGCCTGGGCAGTATTTTCAACTGAGGTGTCTGTCTGGACAAGCAAGGTTTGTGGGAGTGGGCAACAGCCATCAGCTTCGAAGGACAGCCATGAACCATGTGCTGTGCCAACTTGTCACACCATCTTCAGTGGGCTATGTGCTATTTCTGAGCTGACGGCTACCCTGATATTAGCCATCTGTCAGATGGGAGTGAAATGGGCTGTCAGCTGCTAGGAGGACTTTGCCTCTGGCTGCTTGTGGTGGATCTGAAAATTGCTGCTGGCAGAAAAAAGCCAGGAGACTCTGGGCAGGGGTGGAAATGGTGCTGGGAAAAGGGTGTCAGTGTTGGTATTGAAATGCGCTCACAGGCAAAGGAGCTCTAATACCACCTCTGTCTGGCATGGGGTGGGAAGGTGGCTCTGTCCATGGTCTTGATACATATCACTCAACACAGAAAAGTTTTTCTGTTACAGAAAGAAACACTGATGTGAAAGGTGCTCTGCGATGAGATTAAACAGTTCAAAACCTAATAGATGCCTTTTTTTTTTTCCACTTGTGCTGTAAAGTGGTTTTAACCCTGACACAAACCAGCAGTCAACCTTGTGGCATGGCTTAAGCTCATGTCCTTTCCTAAATTGTTCTGACTTCCTGCCCTCATCTTACTCCACTGTTTTCTGTATTTCATCTGGACTTGACCTTGCTTAATGCTTTCATCTTCCCATATCCTCTTAATTTCTTCCATGTAATTCCTTTATTTTCCCATTATTTCACACCATTACAGCCCTCATAGTTCTCTTTTTAGTGTAGCAGCTTGTAAGAATGACTAATTAGAGATGTTGTTGAAGAAAAACATGTAATAGAAGAAACAGTCCAAATATAGTTATTGTAGAACTCTCTTTCCAAGCTCAAGAATTAGTACCTAGAGTGCCTCACCAGTGCTGTAGATGACTGATGCTGCTGTATGTCTCATTTGAGCTATATTTATGATGATCAGAACTGTAGCTCCTAGTTACAGCAGTTCAGAACACATGAACCAAACCTTTAAACTAGATGGCACTCTGAATTTCTGAACTGTGGAAAAATGTGCCCTTTTCCAAAGTTTTCTGGAAGACCAGTCTGAAAGACCACCTTTCAGAGAAGGTCACTGGGCTGGGTTGTAGAACCAGCACTTTGCTCAGAAGTGAAAATCCAGGTGAAGGCACATTGCTTCCTTGCACACAGGGGTTGGTACAAAGAAAGAACTCAAGGGCTTATCTTTAAAATCCTTATTGTATCGCCTGTGGATATAATCATTCTTCTGATTGGAAGAATCAGGAAAATGCTTGTAGATCATCATCATTCCATCATTCTTCTGAAACCCTTTCTCTAAGGAAAACATGTTATGCTTACATGTTTCCTAGTTACTCCTGTGTATCAGCTTTCTCATGGTCCTGCTTATGCACCAAGTGCAACTCATTTCTTTGCTAGAGCCACATTACAACTTTTGAAGGTCTTTTGACTTAACGTTTCACTGCACTCAAGCTAATACAACTTATTTAAAGTGTCTGTTCCTTTTACTAAAGGCCTTTGTGTCATCTTCTCTGTGTAATTATACAATCATGTAGCTTGACAATTATTTATATAACTGCTGGCTGAAGTGGTACTTAAAGCAGGATCAAAGTCTTACACAATAAGCTTTAGAGTATAGAGCATGGTGTCTTCAGGGCATGGCACAAAGCTTGCCTAACCCTCTGAGATTTGTTACACGCTGCATTAGTCTCTTTATCCACATATTACAGATATCAGAAGCTGAGTTCCTAGTACTTTACCATGAAAATTCACAGTACAGTGTTGTCTCATCTCAGCTAAGGATTTGTCTTCTCTTCATGGTAGATACAGGAAGGCTAACTGTGACTAGACTGGCTGATAGCTCAGAGGATAACTTTCAGTTTCGCCTATTTCTGCAGCAGCAAGTGTACTTCTTAATGTCTCACAGAGAAGAGTGTAATATCTAAAATGCATGTAATCCCTGAACCTTTTCCGGATAAAGATTCTCTTCCTTGCTGTGACTGCGGTGATGTTTGTGCTATTTGCGATGCTTTACAGTTACTGAAAAGTTATCTCCTGATTTTTACCTTCTTGTCTTTCATTATCCAGAGGCCATATTAAAATAATTTGAAGTTTAGAAACAATCTGTTCTGCAGGTTTCCTCAGCCTTGTGGTTGGATTTTAGTTACTCTGTTTTCATCTGAGGTTTTGAGAGAACGTCTTGTAAAGATAGGCAGTCCTCATGCATACTTGGGGTATGACAAGCTTGGCAGTAGTTGCCATGTAGCAGTTGAGTTCAGGACCCTAAGAGGACCACAACACAAACCCTGGGTTTAAGGAAAACAGATTTCACTTCTAGTGGTATAAATCTTTTTGTCTGTCTCTGGACCTAGGCCTTATCTACAGATCTGATTTTATTTCTACTGAAAAAAACCAGCCCAAACAAACACAAGAACAACCCAACAACAAAACACCAAAGAGGGGAGGTCACAAATACTTTTAATTCCCAATAAGTGTTTCCTACTCTCATGAGAAAGTCTTGACATGTGAGCAGAGCTTCTTAAAGCTCTGAGACAAAACTGTTCACAGTGAAAGAAGCAGGCTAAGTCATCCATAAATTCAGATATTTCTTGAAGTCTCCTTCCTGGTTATGAGTTCACAAGTTTGTGCTTACTTGAGCTTGCCCTTTCGGTGTGAAGTGAGTAACTGTGAGGATTAATGCAGAGGTAAGCAGAGTCACAGATGAAAGATCCATTCCAAATGCAATTACTTAAGTCATAATCTTATTCACAGAGTATAGTATTTTGGTCATTATGGTGATGGATATAAAATTATATAGATGGGTTAACAAAGTCAGGTTTGTGTTAAAGTGCTTAAGCAGCTGGTGAGTTGAAAGCAGCTTTTAATCTGATCTCCCCAGCTTCACTGCAGCTACGTCTGCCACAGCCCTTGTGTTGGAGCCCTATGTCGCATTTTGTAAGTGGATTAAGCTGAAACAATTGGAAGTGTTCAGGCATTTCATCTTTTCTGGATTCAATGGGACGTGTCATAGGGTTTTTGAGAACTCAGCAAGGAACTAATTTTAGATATTTAAGTATCAGCTAATCCAGTTAACTACATACTAGTTTATTGGATTTCCAGCCCCAGGCAGAATTATGGAAAAACTGATAGGAGATTTGATTAGTGAAGACACAGAGGATAACAATGCAATTAGAATGTTTGTCAGCATGGCTTTATTGTACATAGGTCTTGTTGGACACTTGATCAAGGGAAATTGGAAAGCTTTGTGCTTAAATATAACAAAGCATCATTCAAATGCTTTTAATTAGCATTGAACAATAGTTTGGATAACAGTGAGCAACAGATCATATAAGTAGACAGGCTTTTCTCTGGAAGCACTTTCAATGATTAAGAACAAGGGAAACAACATTCCTGTAGCTAACAAAATGACTTTTTGAGATGCTTTACTGGCATTTTACAGAGTTGGCACTGAGCCCAGCACTAGTCAGCAGTGTCATTAGTGGTCCAAAAGTAAATATGCAATCAAGTCTGATAAAATTCATGGGTGTCAGAATGATGAAACGCCTATAAATAATAATGAAGACAAGACATTTAGAGAGGGCAATTTTGACTGCAGCGTGGCCTGTGCAAATGGTCTTTTTATTACAGACAAATGCAATCTTCTGCCTTTAGGAATGCAGGTAATTCTTGAAGAATAGATGATAGTGTTCTGAAAACACTGACACTGAAGATGATCTTGCGAGATTGAGGCTGAGGAGTTCAGTCTGTGCTGGTAGTCATAGACCAGGTGTTGTGTGTGTGTGTTTTGAGGGAATCACACTGCATCTGATCAACCTTTTAGGGGTATTGGGAGAGGAGCAATTGGTTATAAAAACACCTTAGCTGGAAAATGGACAGACCTACACTGGTATCTTTTGTTGTGAGAATATAGATAAATTAATTAAAGAGGAGAAGCAAGACAAAAATTATTTGAAGACTGCAGAAAACACTTTTGATAAGTAATTTAATGAACTCAGTCTCTTCACCTTGTCAGAAAGATGATTGAGAGGTGATCTGATTGCATCCCAGAAGTACATTCTCCACAAGAGATGGCACAGTAGTGAAAAGGCTGTTTAACAGCAATGTAACCAGAACCAATGTTGAATGACAGAGGAAAACTCAAGCAACAAGACCTCTATTTTAAACAGAAGTAATTTTTTTTTTTCAGCCAAGTTGATGAGGGATTGAACTCTTGATATCTCAAAACAAACTCCAGATACTCTCTGTGAGAAATGCTGTTACCAGACATTGCTGGGCTTTGACCCAGGGTAGCAGTGACATGACAGATGCTCAGAAGTGATGGATGACAAATCTTTTCTGGTGTTCACACTTACAGAGCCTTTGCACATCAAACCCTACTTTAAGTGTTGGCCAAGTATCCTAACACATTGATGTTTTGGCCAGTGTCACCACTGATGTAGCTGCAGCCTGTGCAGAGAACTTCTGTAGTTCATTAAAATTGGTTAGAGGAGTGCAGGAAGAGTTACATGATCACATTTCATCCTGTACTATCCTAAAATAGCTTCCAGAATTGCAGATGGGCAAAGCCACGTGTGAAGCACCTGGCCACACTGAACAAGCCAGACATGGAACCCTACTTGCCAAGATAAACCACCTTGGGTCCATCATACCTTCATGCACCTCCTGCAGGACTGGTTTTAGGAGGTATGCTACAGACCTAGCTTCTAAACACCTTTCTTCTGGACATATGCAATATGAGTGCTGTCTGATCAATTTGATGCTGATGTGCTGCTTAATGCATGTCTCTAAGCAGAGAGGCTTTCAGACTGTTTCATTTTATATATCTCTGTAAAAGGAGTCTTTTTATAGCTGGAGCTGTTCAGCTTCACAGCAGTGGTGAGTTCTGTCCTTCTATTTCATTACTCTTTCCCTAGAGCTTGGTTATAAAACCTTTCTGTTAGTTGCACTCTGTTGCACTGTGTTAACTTGTGAATGCATTGTCTGGCAGACTCATTTTTATGCTAAAAGACAGGAAAGAGTGGGGAAAGGAGGGGAGAAAACAGTGTTAATGGAAGCAGCAAGATGGGAGCGTGCCAGAAACAAGAATAAGCAACCATTAGTGCTGCAGTGCTCTGACAACTGTGGTTCAGATCAGTCTTCTTAGTGGCTCTGGTAGCCTTTGGATAAGGTTTTTTTGTACCAAGGTTGAGTCTTATCTCCTGTGAGTAGAACATGTATTTGGATCCATTCACTCAAGTGCACCTTTGCTCCCCTGAGACCACTGGCAGTGACTCCCTCTGTCAAATGTACTCCCCTAAAGTGTCAGCTCTTTTATGCTGGTAATAGCAAAATTACCTTTTCACCAGACTGAGTATGACAATATTTGTTGGAACTTCTGTATGAAGGTTTCACTGACTACAGCACCTTCTTTCAATGGTTAGTAAGACCCAGAATGCAACCTATTGCCACAGGAGCTTATTCAGAAAAAAATCACAAGTGACCCATGGAGAGGAAATAGAGAGGCAAGTCCCTGCTGAAAGCTCTTAGATGTATCTGATTGCTCTTGGAGAGGGTGGTTCTCCCCACATGTCCACTGCTATTTGTCTGACACTTCAGTACATTTCACGTGTTTTTAGGCTGTGCTTTGTGCTTAATCCTAGGTTTCTAAATGTATCTCCTCTAGGAGATCACTAAGGTGTTCTTAGTTAGAAAAATACAAACATTCCTGTTTTAAAAATATTTGTGGTCTCAATTAATGCCCTGAAAGAAGACTCATGGTAGGAATATTAAGAAGTGAGACTGATGAAGTTTTCTTCTGATGAAGTTTGGAACTTTCATTTTATAAGTGTCTTACTTTTTTCCCCTTTCCCTTTCTTTCTCCCTTTTTCTTCCCCTTCTCCTCCCTCTTCTCCTTTCCTGACTGAGTTGGTTACAGTCACTACCCAAATCACTTCACCTGCACCAGCTGTTCTTTCCCTCTCATGAAGACCTTTATGTCATTCAAGAATTACATTCTTTTGTCATTCTCCTGCTGGGGAGACCCAGTCATCAAGTGCTTCCAAGCTGGGAAAAAGCGATTGAAGAAAAAAAATATTGCAGACACAAGAGAGAAGGGAAGGGATATGAGAATCAAGGGCTCAAACATGGGCTTAGGCAGATCTGCAGGATGACAGTAAGCCAGGCATCCTTGATAATGCTTGTTATTCTATAGAAGTATCAAGGGAGTAAACTCATGCCACCAACAGGTGCTTATGTACCTGAGAGTCTGGGATACAGAAATGGACTCTGTCATTACCTCCATCTTCTCCATCATTTTTCCTCCTCTTGATCCTTGGAGGACATGTTTGGCTAAGGTTAAGAAGAAATCCGTGGTGATACCGTGGGATCGGGTGGAAAGAAAGTAAATGGAGAGGATAGGGCAGCAATAGAGCCAGGACCAGAAAGGACCACACCTGGGAGCATTTCATATTGCAGTATGGAGCAGAAATGCTCAAGAGCTTCAGTTAGCAGTCAAATTGTCACAAACACCTTTAGGTGTAGGCAGTAAAAGTCCAGAAAATGCCAAATCGTTCCCTCCATCCCCCAAGTAGCTTCTAGGGCATGTGTTTACAGCTAAAAAAGAGGATAGAGGACATGGACGAAGCTTTGAGCGATTTCAGTGAATCAGGCCCAAAGGCAGTTTTAGAGAGGCATCAAATGCAAAGACTTCAAAGAGGAACATTTAGGAGATGCACATTAAGCAGAGCTTTGGCCCCAAGCTCCTCACAGTACAGTCCAGCAACTATATTTGCTCTATAGACTCAAAGACAAGCTGCATATTGTTATAAGCTAACATGTGGTGGACTTTTATGCACACCTTGTTGGGAAGAGGCCAGTTCCCCTAGAAAAGATCCAAAATAACTAGTCCCTGATGGAAAAGGCTCTTACCACTCTGATATTTTTTATTGATTTCCTAAAATACTGAGAACTTCAGAGGAGAAACAGATGGGCAAAGATGCCTGTCACTACAAACTCTCATTTTCATGTTAGTTTTTATGCACTTTTAGGAGAATGAGGAGAACAGACAGCTTGGAGGTTGCAAAGGGCAGTCTTTGCAGGAACGTAACAACATCTGTGTGCCATTGCTGCTGTATCATTTTATCCATTTAACTACCTGGCTTGTGGGGTTTTAATTTACTTAATGCCAAAAGCTACAGGATTTTACATTGAAGGCTTAAAGGTCAGAGAACTACTTACAGACAAAGCTAATTTATAGCCTATAAATATGACTTTAACATGGGATCTCTAAAACAGGATGCAGTTTAGCCTTTAGGCACTTAATTTTCCCCAGAAATATTTCTAAAGCCTGGATGGTTATAAAGGTATTATCAAGGTTCATGACCTTTCTTGAGAAATCTGGCTCCAATTTGAAACAAACCTGAACTATCCAGCAGGCTTGCAAGAAACTAGAGTTAAGCTCAACAGAAAATTCTTAATTCTTAACACTGCTTTTTGGGAGCCTATCTCTAAAGGAATTTCTAGCTGCTTTTTTTTTTTTTTTTTTGGTGCTAAAAATCAAAGTTGTAACACCAAAACCAGGTGAGCAACTTGTGTGTTCCAGACTTAGTGCTTTTAACTTTCAGGTCCAGTGAAGTCTGGTTATTTTATATTATTACTTATTTGTCCACTACAATAACATGTATTAAACAGTTCAAGAAAGTTGTGTTCTATTCTGGACAATACAGAGAGTTGACAGTGATTTCCAGATGGCTGAAGCAACAGATACGGTGTTAATTCTGTCAAGATACAGGACAAACAGAGATGAAGTAAGGTCTCACAGGGGTCTCACAGCAAATCTGCGTTAGATATGAGAGTTAGCTCCAAGTCTGGTGTGTTGTCAGCTTAGGTGTTTGTAGGCCAATATGTGGGTCTGTTGTCACTGTATAATGTACAAAGTCTGGCATTTTCAGGGCATACCGAGTTTAATTCTTGCCTGGTGATGTACAGCAGACTGAGCATCAGCAAACCCACAAGCGTAATAGAATCTCAAATTCCATTCAGTCAAAAAGTCCAGGAGGAAAAGCTGGGCATTTTCAGTGAAATGTGGGCTTTGTGATGGGCCCATCAAACCTAGAGTGTCTTTGCTTGCTAAAGCACAGGTAGCAAGATGTCATGCAGAATCACTGCTGAGGCAATGTTAGCCACATTCTGGCATCTTATCTGTGATTGTTCCTTCCTTCTTCAGCAGTGGATACTGCAATTCAAAAGTGCTTGAAGCTGCCAGAGCACTCAGTGCAGAGATACTTCAGGAACTGATCAGTTGGAACTCTTTAATTGCTTTTGTATTGTGTTTTTAAACAGTGCTTCTCCTGGTCCTGGCTGTTCTCCCTCGAAGATGATAGTTCAGCATCCACAGGCAAAACCAACAGCCTTGTCCTCTTACTCACACATTGCTCTGTCACATCACTAACTAACCCTAGAGACTGGCATGCAACAAGAAAGGCACATGGCTTGGCTTCATACAGGAAAAGCACAAGATTTGACTTTGTACAAGCAAAGCAAGCAGCTACTGATGGCTTTCTCCTGTTTCTAGCCCTTCCAGAAGTGCTGCCCTATGATCTACTTAGCCTAATTACTGCAGCAGAGCCATTTCTCAGCGCAATATGGCAGAGCTCAGCTCAAGCTCCAGACACTCTAATAACTTTGGGAAGTATCTCAGAGAATCATGGAATCACAGAAGGGCTTGGGTTGGAAGACACCTTAAAGATCATCCAGTTCCAACATCCCTGCCATGAACAGGGACACCTTAAACTAGATCAGGTTGATCAAAACCCCATTCAACCTGTCCTTGAACATGTACAGGGAGGGGGCATCCACAACTTCTCTGGGACCTTTTCCGTCAGTTTTATAGTAAAGAACGCAGGACAACTCAGATGGATACCTAACCCACCCGTCTCACTTCCCCACTTCTTCCAAAAGTGATGTGGAATCCAAAGCCCAGCAGATGTTAGAGATGTTTAGCTGTTCAGTTTGTGTCCTGGGGACACAAAGCCTTGCCTGGGGACCAAAGCAAGTCTGAGCTCCAGACCTGTATTACTTATTTTAACGTGTTCATAGAGGAGGCTCAGGTCAAGATTTGAATGTCTGACTCTGAGGTGGTTTTGTGGTCAAGGGAAATACCGTGAATGCAATCCTTGGATCCAAGATAGCAGTTCAGCCAAGCAGATTTAAAGGATCTCCAAGTTTCAGTGAACGCAATTCCATTACATTCAGTGCAACCAGACCCCAAACACAAGTTCATGCAATCTACTTTGCATTGCGAAGTGGTGATAAAGAGGAAATCCATTTCCTCTCTCTAATATAAACGCCTAAAATCCCCTTAAATTGGAATTTTGCAAATTGAATAACGATCATCTGAGGGTCAGGAATACCTTTTAGATGTCTGCAGTCAGCACACAGTAGATTAAGTCTGAACTTGAGTGCTTCAGGACCAGCCTTCACACAAGTGACCATTCACACATCATCACCTTCCACATAAAGGGAGAAAAGAGGGACGTGAGCTTTGTGCTTACTCAGGTGAAAACTTAAGGGTTTAAACAGTGACGGATAGGAGCTGAATTGCTTTCAAGTCTTGGATTGATTTTCACACATCTCAGTACTGCGGCTCCCAAACTCCCTGCACTCCTTTACTGCACACAAAAATTGATGCACCTGTGTACCAAACCTCTGTGAAAGCATTGGATGTAGAAGGAAGCTAAACAATGCCTAATAATGTTCCTTATAGCTTTTAGGATGCTATTTTTTTTTCCTAGACAGTGGCCGTGATGGGATTTTGTGGTCTATTGTTCCTGCTCTAAAAGCTCACTTTCACTTTTCTTTCTGTCGTGCTCTTGAGTTGTTTTCTTGATGTTTTTTTTTTTCACCAGTTACTGGAATGCACAAGTGAATAACCTTGTGACTGAAACAGAGCTAGGAGAGGTGAGGTCTTGGAAGTACAGCCCTGATATCTGTAGGTCTCTCCTTGATCAGCAGCTTGCCAAAAGAGAAAGATGCATTTTGCTGTCATACGTATCTGAGGCAAAGACTTGCCTTGTGACTTACCGTGTGTTTTCCTGTGGCATGCTTGTATAAATGATGATTTTTTTACAAGAGCTTGAAGTGATAGAATGAGAGGGAGTGGCTTCAGGCTGGAAGAGGGCAGATTTAGACTGTGTATTAGGAAGAGGTTCTTTACAATGAGGGTGGTAAGACCTTGAAAGAGGTTGCCCAAGGATGCTTCCTCTGTGGACGTGTTCAAGACCAGGTTGGATGGGGCCTTGAGAAACTTGGTCTAGTGAAAGATGTCTCTGACCAAACCAGAGGGATTGGAACTTTTAAGTTATTTTCCAACCCAAGCTGTTCTATGATTCTGTGATAACAGTGACATGTAGTCAGACTGGTTTCAGACTGTCAGTTGTCAATGCACCTCACAGGAAGGATTAGACAAAATGCAAATCCCCTTATACCAAGAGCTCTTAAGAGACTGTAACAGAGAGGTTAGCATATAGGGGCAGGAAGAAATCTGTTGTCTTTTTAGAGAAAGCAAGACTAGAAGTTTTTCAACTATGGATACAGTGCTAATGGGGAAAGAGAGACACTAATACACCACAAACTGGTATTTCTATTAATACTAGGATTTTTTTGGATCTGGCAGGCTCCCAGTTTAAGAGTGTAACACACCTTTGGGACAGAGGGTGTTTCAGGAAGGAATAAGAAAACACTACTTGAGCTGAGGCAGTTGTAGCTTCACAACAAATACCCTGGTTTTATAGCACTCTTAATTTTCAGAAGAGCTATGTGATACTGCTGTGCCCCCTGCCAATGAAAGGAACTTCAGAAAGAATTTCAACCTTTTACTCATTTTTGGCTCTCCCCAACAGGGACTTTTTTTTGAGGTTCATGAAGATAAATGTGTAAGTACAAATGTTATTTCCCTGCAAGACACACTCAGGGGAGAAAAAAAGACAAGTTGTTTTCAGAAACCTACTGCAAGTGATATTCCCACCTGGCTAAGTATGATTTAATTTTATGTTACATGCCAGAGAAACAATAGGTTTGCACTTAAGCTTAAATGTGTTTTCTTGAGGGAGTAGTGCATCCAAGCTGAGGCACTCTGATTCCTCCCACCATGGCTTTCTGGCACTAACACACAGCACAACAAATGCTGACTGGATCCCGTTTGATGTTTTTCTCCTTGTTCCACTGACCAGTGGACCCAGTCTCATTTTGATGCCCAGTGATAAGAGAAGGGGCAAAGGGGACAAACTGGAATGCAGGAAGTTCCACCTAAGCATATGGAAAAGCTTCTTCCATGGGAAGGTTTGGGAGCACTGGAATTGTGGAACCTCCTTCTTTGGAGGCTTTCAATATGTTCCTGATTGCAATCCTGTGCAGCCTGCTCTGGGTGACTGCTGTACCAGGGGATTGCACTGCATGATCTCCAAAGGTCCCTTCCAGTCTCCACCAGCTGGTGATTCTGCAACCTGACCAAGAGATACACAAGTATGGGTTTAATCCAGCAGCCTTTATGCTTGAAGTCTGTGCATTGTATAGGCATAGAGAGATGACATGGATCCCTTCTGGCTTTATGACCTCTGTGGAATTAAATGCTTTGCACATTTATTTTTCAGTCAGTTTATTGCAGTCACATTTTAATAGATGCAAGCCCCAATGTCAGATCCAGTTGTTTGAGCAGAATGGCTTGTGCTGATTCCAGTAAAAGTGAAACTTCAAATACATTACAAAAAGGCATGGGGACATACCAGCCCAAAGTGCTTGCAATGGAGAAAAATCACTCAACACATAAATAATGATGGAGCTTGAGTACAACTGCAAACTGGAACTCCATCAGAACTGCAATTGCTATTTTTATGATTAGTGTTGGTCTGCGTTTGCAGGTTTACAGCAGCATTTGAAACTGTCACTTCCTCTCTGCCCAGCACATTATCTGTTCTAAAGATGTAAGTGCATTACAGTGGGCAAGAAGGTTAAAACCCCAACATCTGGCTTTGGTGGTGTTATGAATCTACTGTGGATGCTGACACAAACTACTAAATTCATAATTCTTTTGGAATTGTGTTGTCTTTGTTACAGAAATCTTGTCATGGCTGTCCGTTGTTCTGGCCATTGGTCACAAGTACTTCAGAGTTACCTAAAACCTGTGTCCAAAAACAGAAGAGGTCAAGCCAAGCTGCACATCTTGGTATGCCCTCTGATCTGAAAAAAAATTCAACTAGCTTGGACAGAAGAAAGGTGGACAGCTTCTAAAACCCAAGATCTGGTCATTAGAGGAGCCATTGGATCTATTTTCTATGCCACTGATGGCTTTTTCTTGGGAACCTATTGTTGGCTGGCTAGCAGGTGATCCCTGCACATTGCTGTCTTGCTGCATGGCCTTTCCAGAAGCACTACACCTTCTCTCTAGTGAGGTTCTTATGAGGAAGACCTCATATTTTCTGCTAAAAGAGGTACCATCCACCCGTACTTCAAGAGAGCTGTTCTACCTACCCTGTGCTATGGTGTGCAACTTTGGCCTTGGTTCCACTTAGACAAAAAGACTTAGTCTCACTCCTGTCAGGTATAAATGTTTGTTGCCCAGCTCCAAATGTGTCTACAAGGCAAAATGACACCTAAGAGAATGTCTGCTGCAGTTTAAATGACCAATTTAGATGCACCCTAACTGTTTACAGGCCCACAGTAAGTGAGCTGATGTCAAGAGGTGATGATGAGTGTGTGCCTGCTCTTCTCAAGGTGGCTTGTTACCCAATAATATATGGATCTTAACCTGAGACAATATTGGGTAAGATAAACATGTTGTTTCAGTGAAATTTGGTACTCAGTAGAAATTCATCTCTTTGATGAAGCACTTAGAAAATAAATTAACAACTTTCCTTTGACTCTGATATTGACTTTCCCTGCTCAGTAATAACAAAATCAAAACAGTAACATTCAGCTTTGTCACAGTGAAATATCTGGCACCAGCACAGCCTGAGAAGAAATTTGGAACTCTTTTTCTGAGGATGAAAATTCTAATATTCAGCAACCTCCTTCACATTTTTTAACAATAAGTTAAATAAAAATTAGAATGTTGCAGCAAACTGTACATGCAAAACAGCTGGTGAATGTGAATGTATTTGAATGCCATAATGGAATTTGGCTGTATTAGTCAGTGTAGAGAGTATGATAAATGCTGAAGTCTGTCCAACTTCTGTTAGTCCTCACAAGCTTATCTCTGCTGAGACTGATCAGTGCCTTAAATGTGCGGGAGAGGTACATGGAATTAGAGGCTTTGACCTAATTTGTTGTATTCCACCTGGACTGTACTATACACACGTAGGCTTAGGGAATGATTTAACAATTTATCAGCGTGTTAATTAGAGATACTTTTACAATACCTGTTTCCATTATTTCAGACCCAAATGTGAGCTTTGCACAACTTTCTACCTCAATGGTAGACTTAATTCAGCTCGAGTGATATTTCACAGTCTGCTTGGGCCCAGATGCTTCCTTCTTCCTTTGGCACTGTGGATTTCTTCTGCTGCTTAAAATACTTGCCTTGTTCCCACAGATACATGCAACTTGCTAATAGTCTGGAGAAATCAGAGTACCCCAGAAGCCTTAGATAGTCCTTAAATAGTCCCTATTTAACTCGTAGAGCAGATTTCCATGAACTCCAGGGGACTTTAGGACAAGATTCAGTTACCTGAACACAGGCATCTGGTGCTACTACCCTACATGGGTATCTGTGGGTGGCTGCCAGAGATGTTACAGGATTTATGAGAAGCAGCAGAGGCTCTAGAGGTTGGGCAAGATACGCCCACAGTGCCTGAGATCACAATAGATGCTAAGATGTTTAGGCAGCTGAACTGGGAGTTGAATAGGGCTGTGCATTTCAGTTCTTGCCACATTCATTATACAAAAATGGTTTTGAAAAGGTCTTTTCCCTCCCATCTCATCTTTTAATGTGCTCGTGCAGTGATCAGGCAGAGCTTGTGCAGCCAAATTTTACTTTATGCATCCCATAATGGCAAGGTTTATTTTCATCATCTGCAACTAGATCTGGCTGGGAACAAAGACATTTGGGAGCAAGTTTACACTGAAGGGAGGAGGGTTTTTTGTTTATTTTTGAGGTTGTTTTTCTGAGGTAACCAGTAGGATCAACCCAAACCCTAGAATGAAGGTGTAGCTTGGTTAAAATGTATCTAAATCTGATTCTCACTCATAGCTCTGTGACTCACCTGACATTCTCTTGAAGAGCAAGTGAGATGGGAGTTCTGCCACCTATTCTATCTCACCCAGCTAGTTGGTCTTACTTCTGTTATTTGGTGTGGTAGTTAATTAGAGGCAGAGAGACACTTCCAGAGGGTGATTAATTCCTCCTCCTCCCATTTTTGCATCAATCGAATCAGTCTCCAGAGACAACTGTCTCTTTCCACTGCCTGGGAAATTTGTTTAGGCCAGAGTCTAAACTTAGGAGAGTGAAATGTCCTGTAAGTGATTTGACCAAAGTTTCTCAAGGAGTCACTGACGGAGAAAGAAGTGCAATCCAAGGCACTTCACTATGTGCTTTGCTTGAAAACAGCCTAACTTGTATGTTGCAGGATGAATAACCCTTATAGAAATATCTTTGCCATGGGAATTCTTGTCTGGAGGGGGGTTTTAGGTCTCTGTAACATACCAAAATCATACAATGGAAAGAGGTCAGTGGCAAAACACTGGGAGATGCTGAACTCGGTTCAGAGAATGGAATCTGATCCTGTGCAATATCAGCATCTAAGGAAAAGATAATGTATCAGACAAAAGGCAATTTTAAATCATCAAAAATACATGTACACTCTCCAAAACACAGTGTCAAGGGAAAATTAACAAATAGGAAAACAAACTCCTCAGGACTATTGCTGTAATTGAGTAAAGGATCCTGTTGTTAATCTGAAACACAGAGCTGATTCAGGAAGCACATGTCACAGTCAGACACTGGGGATAATGTGATTAACACATATATATGTGCACTCAGACTCATTACTGTGCTGACTTTTTCAATTTAAACACACTGAGTTATCACCTCATTCCTCAAAGGTAACATTCACACCGGTCTTAATTACGCCTGGTTAAGCAAGAGTCAATGTTAAGGTGATTCATCAAAGTTATAAGGCAGGAAAAGTGATTATTTTTGTTACTTGTTTCAGTTTCCCTGGGCTGATCCTACATCCTATCTCAGCTTTAATGGATAGGTCTTGACAGGTTTTGGATACCAGGACCAATGATGCCTCTTTTCACTTGTAAAACTCTAGGCTTAGTTTCCAAAGTGATATATGTGCCTGGGATCATTATGAGGTGTGTAGGCAGACTGGGTGACTTGTCCCCAGTGACACTTGTTACAGACCCATAAAGGGTTACATTTGAAATCTGTGCCCAGCAGCTGCACCTAGTACCTTGACTGGTATGGTCAACCCCTGGCTTGCCATCAGGTGCTCACACCTCTGCTTCTGACTATTTCCAGAGACGTGTCAGAAATGTAGAAACTGGGCAAAAATCTCTCCCAGTATTGCAATGCATCTCACAGTAGGACCAGCTAAACTGTGTGGCCAGGTCTGGTGCAGCACTTCTGTGCCTCTGGTTGCGCAGAAGTTGTGGTGTTGTGCAGGCAAGACTCACCACCCCATACAAGCAAACTGAATTTCTCTGGCCGTAGCACTGCTGTGGGAAACCAACTTCCAAAAGCCAGTGGGTGTTAAACTGATCAGCAGGCTGCCCTTTCTTCTTCAGTGGCTAGGTTTGGGACTCATCCTGTAAGGTGAGCCAGTGCAAGAGCTACCCTGGAGAAAGAGGACCTGTTTCATGCTTATTACTGCAGGTTTAGGTACCTGTTGCAATGTATCTCCCCTAAGGCCTATAGAAAGCATTCTGGTGCTAAGGAAAGGCCTGACAGTTTCATTGGATGAAGCCTATGAACTAGTCTTGAAGTTGCTTATGAGATAAAACCCTGATTTTTTCTAGGGGTCAGGTAGGATTTTTCCAAACTGTGTTTCTCCAACTTAAAGTTCTGAAGTGGCTTTGTGCAGTCTGTAGCCAAGATCTAAATCATGCCCAGTCTAAATTCCTCCCAACTGTAAGCAAGAGAGACCTGCTATTCATGCACCATCAGGTAAAATGTCCTGTCTGTATAAGAAAAAAAAAAAAAAAAAAAGGTCTTAAAAAGACTTTGTTAAGGTAAAATCTTTAGCTGCTGGAAAACAGCACAGCTTGTTTATTACCTACATGCTTCAAGTGTCAAATACCAGCTGAAAACCTGACCCTGTATCTGAAGGCTTTCCATTCTGCTTGCTTTTTCTGGGCTATTAGCTGAGGTTGAGTGTCAAACCAAGTAAAGCCAGCTAACGAAAGCACCACTCTGTACAGGGGTGTATGCCTTTCTGTTGAAAGAAATATCTTGCTACATGTCTCACAAGGCAGTTTGGAGATAACCACCTTTATTGCTTCCTGATGTCTGGGTGAAATGGGTTCACCTGCCCTAGGGCAGACAGCTTCCTAAACCACTCATGCATTTGCAAATGCTTCTGGTGGAGGGACAGTAATAAAATGTAGCCAAAAGCATTCAGTGGGAAGGAAATGAGCTGCACCACCCCTGCGTGCTCTGCATGAAGTGGGACACCTGGACAGTTGTGTGTCCTCAGTGAGGTGATGTTACAGTCCAGCCAAAGGTTCCCTAGGGAAGCAATTTCTTTTGCATTGGAATATCCTGAACCAGAAATAGCAGAAAAACACTGATTACAGCTCTTACCCTTATGATATCTTTCCATTAACCTTATATTTTAATGATCAGGAGGCAACCTATGCAGAAAGAAGCTGTCCTCTGCTATTATCTGTAGCTCAAACCAGTCTGTGAATCTGTGAGTCTTTGACACAGATACAAAGAGGGCTGGGAGAGAATGACTGGAGCTCTTAAATTTCTCTCTCTATTTTTTTTTTTTTAAATTATTCCTAGTGTTGAGCATTCAAGGCTTTTACTCTAACATAGGAGCATGTTTCATATGGCTTTTTGTTAAAAAAAATCGTTTGTTTGTTGCATAGAACAATTGTTTCAGGGCCTTTTAGAAGTATAATGATTGAATATTGCAGGTAATGAGTCCTGGTGACACTGTGGCTTGGCAATGGTTTTACTTTTGTTAAAAAGTCTTCAGATCCTTTTGTAGTTCTCCAGAGATGACTTCAGCCACAGAAACCACTTTTTGTTTGTATACTTTCCCTCTGGAAGAAGACCAGGGTGACCATAAAGATACCATCTCAATTATTCAGCCGTAAACCTTTGCTGCAGAGGTGTTTAGTTCCTTTTTCAATGCAAGGTATTTTTATTATGCTGTGGTTTACAGCCCTGATGCTTGGTTTGCATTTCTGAGCAGCCACACTACTGCCACGAGAAGGCAGCAAAAATTGATGAAATGACCTGTTGTCACCAGTGGCATAAAGGTTTTTTTTTGGCCTCTCCTAGACACTGCACTCTGACCTTGACTGTAGCATTGCCTGATGGCAGGCAGTGATCTTCAAATGTTTTAAAGCTGATCTCTCTGCGTCCTTTTGGGTCTGAAGAATTGTTATTCACTTTCCTCAAAAGCTTTGTGAAGTAGATTAGTCCTTATACTCTCAGAAGCACTCTTTGGTCACCAGATGGGTAGGTGAGAGGCTTCTGTTGACTTTTTCCACTGCAAGGGAGTCCAAACACCAGGCTCTGCCAGCCCTGAACTGCTGGACTCCACGCAGAAAAATTGAAAGCATTTGACCTCTTAATATAAGGCATCTTTAAAATCTGTGACTATTATTTTCCAGGACTTCTGCTGATCCTGAGCTCACAGAGGCCACAGCAGTTTTTCTGACTGCATCTTCTCATGGTTTTTGTGGTGCATCTTCCTTTTGAAGCTTGGAGGGAATAACAGCAGTAGGTCTGTAAGGAAGCTGCTTCACAACTTCCCAAAATTCTACTTGGTAGCAGTTAACTCAAGGGAAACAAGAACACATTTGGTGACTCACTGTGAAGAGGCTCTCAAGAAGTCCCAGGAAATGCTCTTTAAAAAGCTGGGTGCATCAAACAGCTGTGACAGAAAATGAGCACACTTAGCTTTGATGTTTTTTGATGGAGGACCAGTAATTTCATTGTTGGCCTTATTATGGCAGCAAAGCAATATTAACAGGGCATAATTTACTTTTAAAAGGAGAGCAAAAATGTTTACTGTCTTCCTGGTAATGCAATTGTTCTGTTACACGAACATCTATCAGGCATGACAGCAGCTCCTATTTCTATGCAGATTTGTTATTTAAGCAAATTTTATGTAGGTGCAGAAGCGGAGGGGGTGTTCTTTCTTTTAATGTACACCTATAATTCATTTAGATCAGAGCTTTCCTGCAGGGAAGTAAAAATAAAATCTTCATATCTGCTGTGTTACAAGAATATTTGCAAAGACAGCCTTGCTTCTTGTCTTCTTAGAGACAGCACTGGCACTGGGGGCCTTTCTGTGCCCCTCTGTGCATTACTGAATTTACACACATTAAGGCTGTTTGATCAGAGGAGCCCATAACTTTGGTTTAGAAGCATTTTCTCTGGACCTAAAATATTAACGAGGGCTATTCCAGTTTATGACATTTGTTTCTCTTGGGAGGAATGGTGAGGAGCCGGCAGGAGGCTGAGGGACCCTTTAACCTCACCCTTCTCCAGCTAGACCAATTTCTTACAGAGGAATGCTATGTAGTCTCTTGATTTCTTAGTATGTGTGGGACTGGAATGACCCTTAGAAGAAAAACAGCTCCCAAGGGTGAGTTCTGGCTCAGAAATACCTGCTTCCCTCCTGGAGGTGAACATTCCCCCAAATCTGCAGTGTGTTTTCTCTTTGGATAGAGACCCTTTTAAAGTGGGATGAGTTGTAGCCATAGCATGATACTCTGCTTGCAAACAGTCCTAGGCTAGGCACGTACAGAAAGATTGTGTTTCTTGAGATGCTGGCATTAACTCTGTGCAGAGCTGCTTAGTTCAGTGCCAAGTGAGGTCTATTTGCAAAGTGATGTGCCATACCTGCTTAGTCTGTGGAACACCTTCCTGCAAGACATGGTAGATGTTAAAAACCTACAAAGGTTCCTAACAGGACTGAAGAGTTTGTGGTGGAGGAAAAATTAAGTCTGCCAAGGCCTATTCAATTTTAAAACAAGATCCCTAATGTAGAAAATATTTCAGCTGCAAAATGATGGAGAGTATTTGGCTAAATGATTGCCTGTTCTTTCAGTCTTGAGCATCTGCTCAAGTGGGGAGACAAGTGGGAAGGTAAATGGGACTGTGGCCATGAAACTCTCAAGGAGTCCTGTGTGCAGTTCTGGAGCCCTCAGCACAGGAAGGACATGGAAGTGTTGGAGCGGGTCCAGAGGAGGCCATGAAGATTGTCAGAGGGCTGCAACAGCTCTGCTATGTTCTGGCAAGAGGAACAGAATCACCTAAAGTAGCTGTGGTTTTAAGTTAGGCAGAGACCCAACAGCCACCTGAATTTCCTGCTTGGAAATTGCTGTTCCTGATGGCTGTTTGATGCTGCCACTGATCTCAGGCACTGCCTGGGCTGTAAGAGCTCATCTCCACAGTTGGAGAGCTGTCCCCACTCAGCCTCAGTCAGCAAGCTAAATCCACGTAAAGCCCGACAAGACTTTGCTAATTTTTTTTGCTGCCTTTCTCTTTCTCAGCATCCCTGTACAAAGGCATGGAGCAAAATTTCTATGCAATTAGTGGCAAGATTCCCACTGACTGCAGTGGGGCCAGGATTTTGTGTTAGACCTAATGTTGCCTGCAATTCCCCTTCTGATTAAGTTAGTGGGCTGAACGGTTCTCAGTGGTGTATTGAGAAAGAACTGTTCTTTCCACTGCAGGAAATAGCAAGTTCAGTCCTACTATTTATAGGACACCCACATCCTCTGTCCTGCCAGGGCAGATCCTTTAATGATGGTGTACTCCCATGACTTCTTACCAATGGGAATCTCTTTTCACTTGGTCCTCAAACTTCTGGAAAAAATTAGCCATTATTAAGTTTCTCTTTTCAGTAAAAGGCTTCTAAATTTCTTCAGCATATGACAAACTTACTTATTTGGGAACTAATCAGTTCACTGCTCTATTACTGGGACCTACAGATGTTAAATCAGAATAATTATGCAACAATTTACATACCTTTTTTTTTTTTTTTTTTTTCCCAGCATCTGCTTCAAAGCACAAAATGAATTAAGAGGTTTAATTTTCTTTCATGGCACCAGGTTGCTGTTATCTGGGAACCTTGCCCAGAGGTGGTGTGTAAGACATTTTGCGTCTGTCAAATGAGAAGTACTTACAAACAAATTCAACCCTCTCTCTTTTCTGTATCTGAGCTCAGGAAGAGAGTCTCTTCAAAGTAGGTATCCAGAAATCTTACAGAGAACATGAGAAGCTTGAGTGCTAACTGGTAGAAACAGGGGAATTCCACAGATTTCTTCCTACCTTTTTTTCTCCTCCAGCAGATAAAATATTTATTGCTCAGCAGTTGCAGAAAGGGTAAGCGTATTGCATCCCTGACTTCAATTTCCCTTGGCATAGATTAAGAGAGCAGCAGAATTATCAGGCAAACTTCACGAGGCAAGAAGTCATAATTTATATCTACCTTGAGAGATGCAGACCTGCCATCTGTGGGACACTATTTTGGGTATGGAACATAATTCAGGAAACCTGATTTCACATTGCTTAAAGGCATAGAGTTTCCCTCTGCACCTTGTGACACCAAGGCAGCACAATTCTTCATCTGTTGCTCTTATGTGCTACCCTTGGAGCATGTCTTGAGACTGCAGGTACAGCAACAGCTGTAGCACAGTTAATCTCTGGAACTTTCCATTAATTTTCCATGTATGGTTAACAGAATCTTAGGCTGTGTGTGATGAGAGATTCAGAGCTCTTCTGAGTGGCAGTTGGCTGTAAGAATCATAGAATCATTGAGTTATTTTGGTTGTAAGAGACGTTTGAGATCATAGAGTCCAACCACTAACCCATCACTGCTGGATTACCACTTAATCATGTCCCTCAGTACCACATCTGTCTGTCTTTTAAATACTATGTAGTCAACCTTGCTGGTTTCTCAGACCTGTTGCTGGGGCAGTGAGCAAATGTTGTGTTTCGCTAGGTTTAATTACATTTTAGATGTTGGAAGACCAAAGACAGGACAATTTCGCAGTGTAGGGGAGTCAAGAGTCTGCTCATATCCGTTTAAACTTTGTTCACCAGAGATGTGGTCTGAATAACCAATGACTGGCTAGAGAGGTCAGGAACCTCTCAGCAGATGTTCTGCAAATTATATTGGCATTGCAGAGTCACAGAGTCACAAAATGATAGGGGTTGGAATGGAGCTCTGGAGACCACTTAGTCCAGCCCCCCTGCCAAAGCAGGTTCATTTGTGGTAGGCTGTACAGAAGAGCATTCAGGTGGACTTTGAATGACCCTAGAGATGAAGACACAGTTCAGTTTATTTGTATGTGTTTCCTGTGTTTCTGAGGTCCTAACTACATACTAACACTTGGCTGTGCTGTGTATGTGCCCTCAAAAATCTTAGGAGATGCTTGCAGACTTGTCTAATTTCCTAGGGAAAGAACTGCTCTAATTTCCTTCTAAAGGGTTACTGATACCACAGTCAGCTTCTTTAAAACTATGGCTTTTGCATCTTGAAGGGCCACGGGAGGCCAGCTCACCTCAGAATGGAGCATGGTCCCAACAGAGCTGCCAGCAGAAATACAGCTATGCCAAGAAATGAGACACTAAGGCTTCTGTTCTGTAGGGACTCAGGGACATTTGTGCACTGGGAGATGATGGTATCTTGCACTGTTGGGAAAAAAAGCATGGAAAAACCAACAACCTCCATCCCAGGAGCTCTGTTTAGCTGTACCATAACAAAAGTCTTGAGTAATGCCTTCATTTTCCAGTAGGTGAATTGGTGGCTGTGAAAATTGCTCCTGCACCTCTGAAGGTCAGTAAAATGACATCAGGCTCGGTTGTTTCCCAGCGTTGCTTGGGCAAATTTCCATTCCATAAGAAGGTAATGTATCTTTCCAATTTCTTCTCACCACTTGTGTACAGCAAGAAGGCATGATGGAATCAGGTGTGGAGATGACTTGTTAATCACTTCTCATGCAGCACTCACAGACCAGAAACCTGTGGTATGACATGCTATTTTATCTCAGTTAGAAAGTGGATTTCCTCCCAAAGGAACTACAAACCCTTTCTCTTTAGCACTGAAGGGACATGATATTCTTTCACCAAACTACTCCTCTTAAAAAAGAGTTTTACCTGAGCTCTGTGGAGTCTTTTGCACGCTTTCCATCTTCTGAATTCATTTATCATTTCTTCCTGCAGTTGAAATTGTAGAGAACTGCTATTTCTTTGCCTTGGTGTGAGGTGAGCTTGCTCCCCAGCGTGCTTACGACACCTTCACATTCTCCACAGCTATTCCCACAGTGAGACAGAATGCATTGTAAAATGGTTGCCCACCACCCCCAGAGCAATTTGAAGAGAGGAAATGTAAAATGACAGATTATTTAAGCCCTAGGTAGGCAAATTAAAGAGGGGAAAGAAAAAAAACCCAAACAATTCAGCAGCAAAGGCTGCGCATATGCTGTTATAACTGGGAAAGGGTTGCTTGAAAAGGAATTCAGCAGCATCTCATCTTTAGAAACTAATATGTGCAGTGGAATTGAGTTAGAACAATGCCCTTTTCTTGAAAGGAAAATGTGGTCTCACTAGAGTTCCAGCTTACGTACAGCAGCAGGAGGAAACGGCGGAGGAGTCATTCTGCCTTGCTCCCAGCCAAATTTCTTCTGTCAGCTGGAGATCCCAGTGCCAGTCAGTGTCAGCTCTGGGTACAGCCACGGAGGAGACATCCCCTGGGTAAACCTACCACAGGATCGGGCTGAATTAATTGGATTTTGGAAGTAATGCCAAAATGTTGCTTTGAGAGGTTCATGACACAGATGATTCAAGATGTGCATTGCACAATGTGGAGCTGGAAGTGCAAGATGAATCTTCTGATTTACCATCAGAGAGCTTCATACTATATGAGGAGTGCTTTGTCTGTCTCCCTGTTAGCTGGCTTCCAAGATCTGAGCAACTAAATGGCCACTTAATCCATATCTGAGAAGAGAAAGTGCGGAGGTCAGCTCTCTGACAGAAACTGCTGTTGTTCTGGATACTCTAGAAAACAGAATTATCCCTCCAAAGGCTGGTTTGGATCCAGGCACACAGCTGGACCCCATTCAGCTCACTCACAGTCCTTCATCACTAGACGAACACCACATCACCAGTTGCAAGGCAGGCGTCGTGTGCCCACAATAAATCACCCAATGCTGCATTCCAGGCAAAGCAGCTAATAAATGGGAAAACATTCTGCAGTCATAAACCCCAGTGATAACTAAAACACAAAGCAACTGAATCTGGAGCAACTTTATTTCAGCTCTATAAAACTGGAGTCACGCAGAGATTTGGAAAAAGCTTCTTTCCCAACCTGGCAAGTGTCATCCCAAGCAGTAAATCACAGAGCCAGTACTGCCTTGGGACCATTAAGCCTCAACTGTGATGAGCAAGTCTTTGAATCTTCTAGTCTCCTGGGTCACACTGCCTGCCCATCTCTTAGAAAGTCAAGGGTCAGAGCAATCAGATTTGCGTTTTCTTGCCAGTCACCAGAGGTGTTAGTGTGCTACCAGCTGCTGATCTAACCTTTCTGGCTCCCATTGCATCACTGCACTCCAGCTCTCATCTGCCCCTTATAAAAGTCTTTACTGGATCTCAGAGACTCTCTGCCTTTTCCTTTTTAGATGAAAACAAACAAACAAACAAAATGTTCAGCTTCGGCTCCATGAGGTCTTTGTGGTTTTGAAGAGGAATGAAAGTGATGTTTTTTTCCCACTCCCTGCCTTGATAAATATGTTTCACTAGCTTTTCCAAAAGCACTCCAGATTTGAGGCAAGAACAAAAAAAAAAATATTAAAAAGTGCTGATCTTTCATCTGGTAGATCTGATAGATGTGTGAAAGAAGGTGTACAGAGGGACATGTCTTTATTTTTCATCCCATAGAATCAAAACTGCAGTTCCTGGCGTAGAATTGATCTCTGTTTTGCAAATACTGGCACAACAAAAGAGAAACTTCATAAAGCCTGTGTCTTAGTTTATAGGAATAAATGCAAAACATTCAACAAAGGTATAAAAGAGAGTCTGATTTTTTCCTGTTGTCTGGAGTTTTCTGCACATGCTGTTCTCAATGTCTGTCTCTGGTATTGCCTCCAAGGCTTACATCACTAATGTCTCAGTGTGTCCTACGTCTTTAGCATTCATATCACATTTTTTCAGAAACAAAATTAAGTCACCCACCATTGTTCTTCTTGGACATGAAACCAGGGCTCTAAGATGAAGATCAGAAAAGGCACCAAGTACACGAGACATCTGGAATATTTGCAGTGAGCAGATGTGAAGCAGGACCTGTAGGAATCTGTGTGTAGAGGCTGTTGTCAGGGTATCCTAGACTGTCCTTCATGCCACTGAGTGGCTGCTCAAACACCTGAATTATGCTACTCTGTTGGACACTGCACATTAATACCTAAACCATCTGAGTGCTGATGGGCCCTTGTGCTCAGGTCTGCAAGGTGCTCTGTAACCCTAGCAGGAAGATGAAGAGCTGGTGTTGAGCCTTCTGGTACTGCATTATGCAGGCTTATTCCCTAGTGCTGTGTACTTCTACCAACACCCCCACTGGTTACTGAGTTGGAGTTCATTCCACCTCATATTTCTGGAGTTAAAACAAACATGTGAAACACTAAACTAAGGCTGTCTCTCATATCTGGGGTAATTGCATACCCAATTAGATCAGAATCTCAGCAGAGGAGTACAAAGAAGTATCTTGGCATAAAATGCCCTCCTTATAATTTAGTGTTGCTGTATTGCTCAGGCAGCATCCTTGTATTCTCAACAGTCTGATAGATTGCACAAAGCAGCAATAGTATTTAGGTCTCATCATGGAAGACCTAGGCCACAGAACTGAGTTACCTGCTTCTTCCTGATTCACTGAACATCTTTAGCAGTGATAGATGCAAATCCTTGCTGACTGATGACTCCAACTTGTGCTCAAGCGTCTGTTCATACAGCTTGAGAAGTTATGATTCAGGTGAGCACAGAGATTTAGTAGGAATTTAGTCCCCATAAACCTAAAGAATTACCCAAACCCATTGGCCTCATGTGATTAAAAGACACCATTCCTGAAGGGTGAGATAAGAAGAGGAAGCTCCAGTGTTAGCACAGTGTGTGGCTGCCTTTCCTGTTCACTGCAAAATGTGAGTAGCCATTTCTAGCTGAAGTCAGCTCAAGCCAGAGCAGGGAACTTTGCACCCAGGACTGATCCAAATGGCAAACTACTGAATAAACTCTTTGCAACTAATACAAGTCTTCTGAGGCAAATCCTACACCTAGATCCTTTTTATGATGATGTCCTTCTGCACTGTAGTCATGCCACCCAGGTACCTCTCACCTGCTCAGGATTTACAATTGCCTCCTCAGTTCTATTGTCTTCTTCTGTGATGTCCAGATCTATACATCTGGATTCTCAAACCAGTTACAAACCTTTAAATAAACTAGTTTTTCACCTCAAATGAATCACTGTGTACATCTCTCACCTGAAATATTTAAAGATGTGATTTAATTCCCTCAAGGAGGCAACATAGAAACGATAACCAAAAGGTGGTGCAGCAGTTTGCTGAGAAAGTTTCTCTAAAGTAAATCAGTGTGGCACAGAAATTAATCTGTCCCACAGTTAACATCCAGTATTTGTGAAGCATTTAGAGACCATTCACACTAAATCAGTGTAATAAATGCATTTAAGCCTTGGATAAATAATTTTGAGGCACAGCAAACATCTTGATTTTAATTGTGACACAGTTGGGTAGGAGCCTGAAGGAAGTGCAAATGCAGTTCTTCAATGACTGCTCAACTGTCTGCTTTTACCTTTCAGAAAACAACAGTAGTAAACAGGAGGTAATTTGAATCTCTGTTTTCCTAAGGGATAAACTTCTTACTTTTTACCAGCCAGTGCTGGGTCCAACAACATAAAGTACTACAAAGCAGCTGGTTTCAACATCTTGCTGGTGGGTCAACCCCCTGAATTATCAGTACTTGAAGGACAGAGATCTTCGCAGGGACTTGACTCCAAGTGATAGCATCAGGTTTTGGGGACCTGGGACACTCATACGGTTGATGTTCCAGACCCACATTCAACAGGCACAAGTGAAATTTTGATTTAAGGTGTCATAAAACATAACTTCTTTTGAAGATGTTGCCACTTGGAAGCATGACTTATCTCAGCTAAACAGCCTTCAAAAATGATCATATACTGGCTCCATGCCTGGAACCAAAATGAAAAGCTATCTGTTGGACTGGGAAGAATCAGACAAACTTTGGAAGATTAATTTTCAGCCATTTTCATATGCTGTGTAAAGAGAAGATAAGAGAAAGACAAGAATCAGGACTAATAACAACTTGTCCTTATTGAAGCTTGTAATCTTCCTGTTAAGTAAATTAATTTTTATATAGAGGAGTATGCAAGAAATAACTTATTTTTTAATTACACATAATGCTTTTCTGCTAAAGGTGATACTGAGAGGATGTTTTGGCACATGAGTATGATTTTAATTGTAGGTATGCCTTAGGTGGATATCTACACAAAGTGTATGAATGAGACAGAATAGCCTTCCTCTTAGAGAAGGAAAAGAACTGGGCTCTTTAGGGTTGATCTGCAGTGTCTGAGAGTGTGCATTGCCCTCCCTAGCACAAGCCGTGTGTGGTTTTGTCTACGGGCTGTTCTAACCTCTCTCATCTTGCATTCCCAATACTTTTAATTAGGCAGCTGCTCCACTGTAGAGAATTCTTCTTCAGGCTTGTGTCAGTCTCATGTAGCCCAGAGGCATCTGCTGCTCTTCTAGTCTACCTACACCTCTGTATAATGGGTCTTCTGGCTTTTGAGTGTAGGCAGAATATTTTCCTCCTTCCTGTGGATTGATGGCTAACTCTGAAGCCAGAGTCCTCACTACCTTCCACTTGTACTCATCTCCAAGGTGTTTAATTTCACATTAAAGTTCTGTTCAATTTGGGTTAGGTTTCATAGAATCCTAGAATGGTAATGTTGGAAGGGACCTCAAGGATCATCTAGTTCCAACCCCCTGGTTCTCTGTCATAGTCTAAAAAGCACTTTTTATTCCTGACAACTGCTCTGTTGTCTTTATCAAAAGGATTTTCCAGCTCAGACTCATGAATTGTTAGACAGTTCTCCTTCCCCATGAGAATACTACTCATAATTTTCTTGGGAGCTGACTCAGGAGGGCTATATTTCTTTCCTGAATACCTTACCCATAGATATGTCCACACAGAAAAGTGATACAGGCAGAAACAGTCAACTTCCTAACCACAGCCTTTCCTGTCCTGAAGGAAACCAATCATTTCCTTTAACAAACCACGCTTAGAGTGGCAAATGAAGATGGGCTCCTCTCCCAGGGGACCTGCTTTACATCTACCTGCATTCACACAGCAACATGAGCCATCTGAACCACGACAGAGCTCTGTCCAAACCATCTAGGGATCACTGCAAGAAGGGCTTCAGGAAGTTTTCCATATGGCCTTCTGATACTCCTGTCTTCCAAGGACCTTCCCTTTAACTCACAGAAGATCTCCTAACACCTTCACCCAGTTCTCACAGGAACCTTTTTGTACTCCAGTTTTCCCATTTCTCTCCCATGCCCTTAATTTGACTTTCCAGTGTGGGAAGTCGCTGCCTGTGGTTAGGACTCCAGATTGCTGTCTCTTGCTATCCCTCAAACTTTTCTCCATTTTTGACTGCTTTTTGCAAAAATGAGCTTTTCACATGATGCACACAAAACAAGTCTCAGACCTGCCAGTCAAATGCTTCCACCTAGTTAACCTTTCCTCTATCAAATACCAAAAAACTTTCTGTTCTCCTGCTTTGGGGCATGGACCTTAGGGTGCTTGCACTCATACTAGTCTCATCCACCAGACTTACACAGGTCTGATGCAACGAAAGTCCCATACTGTGTTTCTTAATATTCATCACTGAGTCTTTTTTCTGAATTTTATTCTATGGCCTGATACCCTCAGAATAATTCCTTCCTCTCCCTTTGGGTTAGACACTCCTGTAGTGTCCAGGCTAATATCATGCTTCAGTGGCAGCAGCGACACAGCCAAGCTGTACATACCTAAATCTTTTTGCCTCTGCTTTTGAGTTTCTGACACTCTCTGATGCTCTTTGGGCATCCCCTCATTCATAGAGCCAAGTGATCAAGATAGAGCATGATAGAGACAGTGAGACAGAGCACTGTCTTCGTGCTTTGAGATATCTTCATGTTTGTGGTGGTTTTGGTAACCATCTATTCTGCTCCCACCTACATCCCTGGCTCTCTTCTAGCATTACTAGTCCTGAGATCTCTTTTCATTTTCACTCTCCAACTCCTTTTTTTTTTTTTTTTTTTTTTTTTTTTTTTTGGTGCAGATGTCAGTTTAGGTTTTCCTAAGGAAAATCCCATTTTCCTCATTTTCATGACACATCTACCCAAAATTACTCTAAGTGTTCTAACAGTGGCCATCTCCATCAGATGGTAGCCGCCGCTACCCTCACACTGTCTGTATTATGTACCATTTACTATGTCTTTCCCAATTTCCTTCCAGCTTTCAGAGGCTATTATACCAGGAGATAGGATGACTCCCAGCCTAGTTCAACAGTCAGAATCTGGGACAGGGAGTAAGTGACTGTCACAGGGATCAAACTCTCTCACAGGCTAGTCTGATGTTTTCTTGCACATCTTCCAGGGAGGAAACCTGAAGCTCAGGCACTGCCAGATCTACACTCAGAGATCTCACAGCACTTCTGTCTCATCAGATAGACCTTTTCTCTGTGGGATCCCATTTGACAACTTGCTGATGTGATTCAAAAGCAACCTTTCCAAACCTGGAGACCCAGAAGCCACTGTCAGTATAGTATTTCTCTACCTTCTTGAAGCAGCATTTCAGCTGTCTTTGACCTTCCTCAGTTTTTGAGATTCAACGTCTTAACACAGCCTAACAACTAAAAAACTTCCATCCTCCCAGGCTGTCGCCTTACAGGAGCAGCTCTCAACCACACCAACACAAGTGCCCATGAGAGGTAACAAGGCTGGGCACTTTTTGTACCACATTGCAGCCTTTGTGGTAAACAATCCCTTAGGTGCACCTTGCTCACTTGGGATGTAATCTACCCATGTGGTGGTAGATCCCAGTTCATTCTTCTACTGATACTGTCTTGGCAATTTTTCCCATCACCTTGCACCAACATCTAGTTATTCTCCAGTGGCTTTTATATATATATAGTCCCTATAAAACATCACCTAAATCTTGATCTGTTGCCAGAACTTTCCATATAACCCTTCAGCTGGGCTTTTTAGACCACAATGTAAGACTGAGATTAGATCAATTTGAATAGAAGTTGTGTGCAGGACTCTCATAGAGATCACAAATACTCTGCTCAAGTGCTTGTACATTAGACCTCTTCACTTTCTTCAAGTATTCATCTTGTTGTGCTATACTGAAAAATAATTACATCTTTAAAGAGGGTTGCATTTAAAAAACCTGCCTGACAACCTTTATTCTACTTTATTAATGTTCCAATGTGATCAAAAATGGTTAAATATATAAAAACTCTCCTGAAAATAATGAAACATTTTGGTTTTCCTGATGGCAATAATGAACTTTTTAAAAATTGCTACTTACAAATTGATTTTAAACTTTCTCTTACTTTTTTTTTCCCCAGTACTTATTTGTGACATATAATAAAGAAATTAATGGCATATTATAAAGAAATTATTCCTAATATCAAATTTAAGTCTATCCTGGCTCAATTTTAGGCCACATGGGTGATGCCTTTCCTACAATTGTTTGGACTGGAAATCATGGGAAAACTGCTCCTGGGACACTATTCACCTGACATGAAGACTACAGTGAATAAAAATAAATTTGGGGGGAAAGTTGGGGTAAAGAGGAATGGATAGTTGGGTTAATATCTACAGCATGGAATGGCTGGAGAACAAGCAGTCTACCTGCAGCAAGACTGAGCAGGGCTTCCTAGGGTTTGGGGGTTACGCCTTTATCCTGAAGTTTCCAGCTGTACCCTGCCTGTTCTGGGTTTATCTCTGGTATAGGGAAAGATTTGCCTGCAGGCACACGAGGGATACCAGAGAGCACAGTCGTGTCACTGTGACATCTGGATCAGGATAGGAGTCCTGGGAAGTCCCTGACCACCCCACTTGGGGTGAGACCAGAGACTGTCTCATCGAGGGGAAGCTCTGGGAGGCTGGAGGAAATTACAAATGAGTGGAGCAAGAGTCCACGGACATGCAGATTTGTGACCACCCCCTGGGCTCTGCTGTTTGAGAAGCCCAGGAGGACTCAAGGCACTGTTCCCTTAGAGATGCCTATGTTTAGTCAGCTGAGTTTCTGTTTAAGAGCAGAGAGCTATCACTAGTGGAGCTGAAAGCAAAACAGATGTTCAGCCCAGCCAGGAAGCCATCACACAGTGATTACTATTACCCTACGCTTAATTTGCAGCTTTCTACTGCTTGTCAGTGATGGATGCTGTGAAAAAGAGTCCTCAGTCCTGCAGATAACTGAAAACACACAGAAATGTAATTCTCCTCCTTTATTCTAGTAAATCTCTATTGTTCAGGTAAACCATCTGGTCATTATCACATAGCCACATTTAGGCCCTGGAGGTTAAGCCCAAGTTGTGATAATCCACTGCTGAGCTGACAATGAAGGATCACATCTGGTAAATTTTTTTTTTTAATTTTTTTTTTTTAGTTAGAGGTATTAAAAAGCCATTCAATTAAATGAAGTTGTTGTTATCACAAATAAATTACAGCTCAGCAGGAAAGAATTCCATTGAAAACTGATTGGCTGTAAAATTAATAATGTTTTGGGCAAGATGCCTGCTCTTGGCACTTCAGTGAAGTGTCAGGCTTTGGCGGTGATCACACCAGTCCCAGATGGTTGTCCACATCCTACCTTCTAGGAGTGATGTGTTATGTCTTGCTCCAAAGTATCTGGCATGGATTCCCATATACTGTGGGGGAAAAACACACAGTGCTGTGTGCTGTCTGGGCAGAGCTCTGCAGGGGACATCTGCCCATGCTGAATGGCTGGCGGAGTGCCCCTGTGCCTCTTCCGTTCTCAAAACAGTAGACTCTGTGTGAGGTATTTCCACATCAACTGTTTCCATTTTAACATGTGGGTGTATGACAGGAGAAGAGTAGTGTTTTGATTACTAAGGTGAATTTTAGCCTGAGAGTCTGGTATGTCAGTTGTAAGTGATGTCTCTGAAACACCTGAACAGTAGCGGCCACATCTCCCTTAAACCAACACATGCCCTTATCTAAATGGCAGCAAATAAAAGCCAATACAACTTTATTCACTTGGAGAACTGAAGGAAAGTGATCTCAAATCCTGTCACAGAATCACAGAATTGTTTCAGTTGGAGAAGACCTCTGAGATCATTGAGTCTGTCAACTTAAGACCACCATGATCATTAAACCGTGTCCCAGTGTCTGTTAGTATACAAAATGCCTCCAGCCAAGGAAGGTCCCAGTTTTCTTATACAGGCCCTAGTCTCCTTGGAAAACACATGTTAATGGGAGAACCATGGACATCTTATTTTCTAAGAAGCCTGCCATGCTCAGAGCTGTAGCTCCGTCACATCTGTATGGAGACAAAAGTTGGGTAGGGGTAGACACTGGACCTGATTACTTGAGGACAGCTTGACATATTTTCCCTGTGCTCTAGACAGAAAACCCAGCAGAGCGCCTATAGTATTTGGTGTACTTCAATGAGATGATTGAAACCAAGTGTTTTGTGTGTAGTCAGGCATTTCCCCTGCTGTTCCATCAGCATGTGCCCATTTAGGATAATGTGAGCAGGAATTTTGCAAGAAGTTTGTTTTCATGATGATCTCCCACTTCACAGCAGTAGGGTCAGCCATGGACAGTAGTCTTATTAGAAGGGGATGGAGACAACTAATATTCTACCCTGGATTTCATGTCGACAGCTTCTCTCAAAAGTCTGCTGGCTTCCAGTCTCTGCTCGTCAGCTTTCTATTGCTGCCCATCTCATTAGGCAGGAGGGATTTCAACAAAAAATCCCCAGTGGACTTCCTGATGTCAGAAAATCCTGTTACTAACCCGGATTGCATGGATATAAGCAGATAGAGACCACAGTTATAGCCTCATTAAAACTGTGTAGAAAATGAGTGGATTCTAACAAGACCCTTTGGAATACATGGAGTCATGTCAGTTTATTGTCTTTCAGCAAATATCAAGTCATAAAAGTGTCACTGAAGGTTTGATATATTCAAGGAAAAAAACAGCTAAGTGTTTTCTGAGTTCCCAAATCCTGTCCTTCACAATAAAAGTCATATCTCTAGTGATGACTCACTTTTAAAGTTGTCCAGATCTAAAGTTGACTTGAAGTTACTGCTCTTTTCTTTCAGTCTCAAATCTAATTGCAAGAGATTTATATATTTTTTTTTCCAAAATATCAATCCCAGAAGGCAATTAAATGGAAGCTGAGATATGATGAAACAAAAATTAGTTAGAACATGCAAGTTCCAAAAAAGAAAAAAAGTATTCTGGCAAAAATGCATCTGTCTAAAATTCATATGTGCTGCAGCAATAAAGCTGAGCTGTTTAACTCTGCTGGTGATATTCTGCTGCCAATATCACAGTGTGAGATTGCACCATGTGATGGGTAGGTGGTAGTTTTGTGTAGTCCAGAAAGTCCATCTCCTTAACTTACCCCTGTAGTCATGGAGCAAGAGGCAGCTCCTGTGGGTACCAGCTCAGAAATGCCTCTTGGGGGAACTCCTCTTCCTTCACTGACACTTGGACTCTAAGGAGAGGGATCACAGGTCTTAAACATCAAACACCAAACACAGACTGGAGCAGAGATTTAGCATGATGGAAGAGATGCAAAAAAGTACATTTGAAAGGCAGTTGTTTCAATGGTATCAAGACATTTTTTAAACAGTAATTCCTCCATTTCAGAGAGAAATCTTCAATTTTACTTCCCAAATCTGAATTTAAAAAAAAAATTAAAAAAAATTAAAAAATGACAAGGTACAATGGTTCCCAAGCCACTCCAAGAAAATCTCACTCCTAAGATATCTCTCATTTTTAGGTCTCAATGTGCTTTACTGGGCTTGCTCTGCAATCCTAGTAAGAGGCATCTGGGGCAGAGGGCCCAGGTGAGCAAAGTGTGGACCCTGAGCCTGGGAGTTCTTGCCTAGCTTGTTATCCACTGACATGGACTTCCCTTGTTAAACCCACAGCAATAAATGATACAGAATCTAGCTTGCAGCTCTACTCCCTGCTACTTATTGCAGGCCGTCCTGTAAGTCCAAATTGTATGCCAGATCAACAACAACATCTGGAGCTGACACACATCTTCTTCTCAACCTTTAGGACACAGTTTCCTGTGGCTTCAGTTGTGTGTAAATCTGTAAGAAAACTAAAACTGAACAGGCTTTCTAAATACTTTATAAATGTATGTGTATCCTCAAGCTGCCGTGTTGTGTGTGGCGAATGTGCGTATGCTGTGTGTGACTAGACGTGCACATTTTTATGCTACTGATGCCATTGTGTAAAATTCAGTCTGGACTATTTTAGGTGCTAACAGCATGGGCAAAATGTTTTTCCCATAGCCTGCTGGTTTTAGTTCCAGCCTTCTCTTTTCTTGAGAAAGTAATAAATGTGAAATTATGAGAGTACATGAGTGTCCAAGAGGTAAGAAAGTATGACAACTTGCTGTGTTGCCTTGAATGGGTGAGACTGAATTATATTTCTGAGGACAATGGTGCTTTCTTGATGTCATTTCAGGCTCACTGTAATTGCAGATTCAAGCAACTCTAAAGGATACTTAAGCAATGATCTGCCTTTGGATAGTGCATACATCTGCATGGCAGTGCAAAGTTACCTGAGCAAAATGTGTTGTCACTGGGCAGCAGAGTGTTGATATCAATTGCTTACATCAGCAGTGTGCTTGCCTCCCTCACAGTGTTTTCCTTCTCCCTGGACCAGCGTCAAGGCACAGGAATAAATCTTGCTGTGGCTGTGGTGGGGCTTGGAGAGGCATAAAGCAGTGATGTGAGCGAAGTGACTGGGAAAGCTGACATCACACCATTGTTCTCGTGGTATATTGTTCCCAACAAACGTGGCTTGTTCCCTGCTTCACGTGCACAGAGGTCTATGAAATTCCCAGTGTTGTTCCTCCCAAGAGGCAACTGTTTCAGTGGGGCTGGAGGGATTCATGCAAGGATATAAAGTCCTTTGGTACCACTTAACACCAAAGAATGGTGAAAACAACAACAGCTGCTATCTCTCTTTCTGTACTGGAACCATTTATTTAGCATGTGTTACCTGTTCCCTAGAGACTTACACATTTATAACCAGAGGTAAGACTGGCAGAGGCAAAGAATAAAACACCATAGACTGCTTTGCTTTTCAGATTGCTCAGTTGTCCAGAGCTGGTGCTAATGCCAAAGTCATATATGGACTTATTTATGTCCTCTAAAGTGAGCAGTTAGTCTGTTGTGCCTTACTCAAACCCTAATTTTGCACAAAACCCTATGTCCTTCCAGTCCTGTCTGCTGTGCTTACTTTCTCTGGAGCTCTGTGCTTGTTTTTCACTTAGGTTCACACAGATCTCAAAACCTGGAGTTTAGGGCTCTGACCCTTGCCTCATGCTTTCTTCCAGATATGTGGCAACTCATTCTTGGCTTTCAGCTTATGATCCTGTAGCCCATGTGCCTTCTGTACACTCCCACCCATACTCAGTGGCTGTTTTCTCTCCTGTCTTATCCATGATTTTAAAATGTCTAGTGATCAACAGACCCCAACTTCAGCCTGTAAAGTGACCAGACTGCTTGCTCTGAAGTTAGGTTCATTCAGTTCCTCTGGTCTGAGAAACCTCAGCAACTTTGTGAGAGGGCTTTGGTACTTGTATCTGCACAGCTGTGCACTGCATGCACTGTGCGTGTGGTGTATCACACACCAGTTAGCATGAGGAGAGAATAAGGAGGCTTTACAGCTGACATTATTAGGGAGAAGCAGCATAGTGAGGTAGTTGTTGGGACCCACACTCAAGTCCTCTAAAATAAAAATATTTACCAAAAAGATGTGCAATTACTCTAATTATTCCCATATTCAGGGCTGTATTTGTAGAGGGGTAAGGACTGAGCTGTGGCAGCAGTGTAAGTAGTCATATGTGCTGTCCCAGGTTCCTGAGGCATGCACAGTATATCATGGCTTTGGCTATCCTTGGTTTGCTCTCTCTACAGTCATTTATTTTTCTTTATTGACCTTAGAAAATCTGTTAACTTCTCCCAGGGAACTTGTACTAGATTATTTATGTTTAGGATGCTGTCTTTAGACTGGAAACACTCTTTTGAGCAGAAATGCTGTGCAGCTTTTTCCATCTGTCCTGTGTTCAGTGAGGAGGCTGAGCTCATATGTTACTCTGAATGGGAAGCAAAAACCTTCTTATAGCTTTATCTTTGGTGTCTCGCTGCAACGTAGCAGGTGAGAGGGAAACACACTGCGGGCAGCTTGTGGTCTGACAGAGACCATCTGTGTGACTGCTGACACAGAATTGAAGCCTTTTTTCACTGCTCCTAAGCTGCAAGAAGAGACATGCAGAAGATGTTGAGGGCCTCTAATACAGCACATTAATTGGGGCTCTACAAGCACGTGTTGTCTGGGCAAGAAATTTGCATCTCCCATGCTATGGGTTCATTATAAAAGGTACCTTCATGGCTTCTCAAAATGCCCTGTCCTCTCTATGGGCCTGTTCTTTTTAATGAACTGTCAGCAACTGGCACAGCAAGCAAATCAGGGATGAATAGAATCCTGGCACAGGTTGTTTTAAAGAACTCTGCTGAACGTCAGACATCAGGATCAGGCAATACAAAAATGAGTCCCTACCAGAGTGGGCTGCTTTCAAGCTGAAAGCCAGGCACAGAGTTCTGAGCTGAATGTACTTTTGGTGTCTGTTTAAAATACAGCTTTTAAAACCTTTCTACCTCAGAGGCTGTTCTCCTCTCCAATGTTCTCCTTGGGATAAAGGATACAGTCACATTCTTAAAATGCCATTAAGTGACAGATGGAGCAGTAGAGGTGTTTCTGGCAACCTTACAACTGACAAATGCTTGGAGAATATCTACAGTACCTTGCTGCTGGCCCTTATGCTAGTTCTTCTTCCCCTTTCATGGAACCAAAAGGTGAGCAAATGACTGTCTTGTTGCACAAGAGCTGGCCTGCAGGGCCCTTCCACAGGGATATATGCAGGACTACAAATTCGAGGTCTTCATCCTGCAAGCTACTCAGAGTCATAGAAGCATAGAATCAACCAGGTTGGAAGAGACCCCCAAACTCACCCAGTCCAGCCTAACACCCAGCCCTAGCCAAGCAACCAGGCCATGGCACTAAGTGCCTCACAGAGTCTTTTCTTGAACACTTCCAGGGACAGCAACTCCACTACCTCCCTGGGTAGCCCATTCCAATGCCAATCACACTCTCTGGCAAGAACTTCCTCCTAATATCCAGCCTACACCTCCCCTGGCACAACTTCAGACAAGTTGTCACAGAACAAGACCTGAGCACAACAGAACAACCTTCTTTCTGATGCTGGTTGCCTGGGAGAAGAGACCAATCCCCCACCTGACTACAACCTCCCTTCAGGTAGTTATAGACAGCAATGAGATCACCCCTGAGCCTCCTCTTCTCCAGGCTAAACAAACCCTGCCAGCATGAGGTGTGGAAGTAACTTAGTCTTGTTGTATGTCTAGGACAGAAAGCAGAGGAGTGACATGGCTGGTGTCTGCACAGATACCAGTAGCTTGTGTTAGTGCACAGGTATCACCCATGTCAAGGAAGCTCTTCCAGTGGCCCTCAGAAGTCTGTTGCATTGGTGTCATTGTGTCAGGCAGATAAATGCCAAACATCCACTTTCACCTTTTCAGATCAATAACAGTCTTGCCCCAGGACATCTCTAACTTGCATAGAGCAGAAAAAGTCCTAAATTACTGATGAGATTCACACAAGGCTGCATAAAAAGCCTTGGCCCTTCAGAGGGGCAGCTCTGTCCTGTGCTGTCTCCCAAGCCAATCCTCACTGACATTACCAACTGTGCAGCCAGCTGTTGGGAGGTGGGAAGCACCTCTTCCTTACTGAACCCACCAACTTGAGCAGAAAGAACACCATTATTCACTGTCTTAGGTCCCTACCACCTAACAGACCTTAGCATACCACAGACTAGAAACCAATTCTGAGAGTTTTGAAATTTAACAGAAGATCTCCTTCAAACATCAGAGTGACAAACCCAAATTAAGAAAAACCAGGAAGTGTTCAGCTTTATACTTCATTTTCAGTGAGCATGGCTTCGCAGTTGACTTGACTGTAGCAGGGTGGGTTGGACTAGATAATCTTCAAGGGACCCTTCCAACCCCTACTGTTCTGTGATTCTGTGATGTGTGCAACTGGAGTAACTAAAGTACTTGCAGTCTTGAGGCTGGTGGGGAAGATTGGGGCAGCTGGCTTCACTGTGCTGGGTTGTGTGGGATGGTGTAAGAGAAACAAGCAGCAAATATGAAGGAACTTGGGCTTCACAGATACCACTTCTTGATTTTCATTATCATCTGCCCTACAGAGAGGCGTGTGGTTGCTGGAGGAGCAAATCTGCTTTGAAAAGCAGAGGAACAACATTGGCAACATTTGGAAATAATTCTTCTGATTTCAGGAGGCAGAAATAGCTCCTTTGCACCCTGGGACTGCTCAAGTTTCTGAGAAGACAGCAGGCAGAGGCTTGGCAGACTCCCCTGACAGTGATGTGAGGACACTTTGGATGCTTTGAAATGCACATCCTTGAGCAAGTGATACAGAGAAACTGATGCTGGAGGCAAAAGGTTTATGCAGTTTGCCAAACGGAAGGTCAAGCTCAGTAATTTGGTTAAAAATAATCCCTTTTTTGATTGTTTCTGGCAGAAAGTTTATTAGAACAGGTTTATTTCTGTTCCATTCTTTCAGCCTGTAGAAATAATACTTTGAGCCTCCACTTACCACTTTTAAGTATGAATTAAAATCCTGACAGCTTGTCAGGCTGTCGTGTATCAGCACTTCCTCTGCATTACCAGAGTGAGGTAAAAGAAAGCAGAAAGTGTAGTTAAGAGAGTGAAGGGCTGTTTTGCAGTGAGAGGAAATAATTCCTTGCTAATGCGCATGACAAATGGGAACATCAAAAGTAAAGGTCATTTGTCTTGAAAAAAATATGGCTGCATTTGTAAATCATTGGCCACTATGCCTTGATAAAACTGAATATCCCAAAAGCCAAAAGGCATCTGTAGTATGTGCTAAGAGTCTGCAAGAGGCATTCATGAGCAGAGCAGGGTAATTAAGGCCTTTCTGGATAAGGTTTTGGGTTTGAAGTCTTTTTATTGAGTCTGATGAGAAGCCAAGAGTCCATGTGGTCTGACTGGAAGATGGCTTCCTATTAACCACCATGAAAGAAGGTCTTGGTGGACAAAAAAAGAATGAAAATTTCAGGGAGTTTCTCAAGGGAGGAGCTGACAAAGGTCATCAAATTATGAAGAGTGTTAAAATATGTAATTAAAAGTAATTTTGCAATGTCAGTGTACTATAGATGAGAAAACATAGCTGGAAGAGAGGGGAAGGGGAGCTATTAGAGAACATCCTGTACAGCATCTCTGAGCACCGTGGTTCATTGTTGTCCTGAGTGATGAGACCAGACCTTGAAAGAGAACTTCAGGTGGATGGAAATCCTGAGCAGGAGAATTTTGACTTGAGAAGGACCTGAGGGGAAGACCCCAAGACATACTGAGTGTGTGGGTTATTTCTTACCATATTTGGGGAGCATTCTTCTTAAAAAATTAGACAAGCTGAATCACAGAAGACAGATGTAGTAAAGCAACAGGTAAAAGTTTGGAGAACTGGTTAGGCAGAGATGAGGCCAGGCCATGGGCAATCCAGCTAAGACTGTAGAGTAAACAGGACTTGGTACTCATTGACTGGGTAGCATGGGCTGCATCTTCTCTTTGTCTTATTAGCACAGAAGCCAGGAAATAGTGGAAAGAGATAGTGAAGGGTCTTGATGGGCACCTCATGCTATTGTGTCAGCTGTATCTTCACTGAAAGTCTCCTACCTAGCAGAGATGAGGACTTGTCAACTGGGAGCACTGTGTTTCTACAAGAGGAGGCCAGTGGCAGTTGCCTCATGAAAATGAGAGGAAGGCTTTAAAGCAGTACCACTGTACTGCAGAAAATGGTTTGTCATGTGTTTACCTGCTTGGCATCTTCTTAACCTTTTCTTCTCTCAGTAAAACATTGTTTTGTTCAGGCATTTGATTTACTGACATTGTTTTGTTCAGGCATTTGATTTACTGACATTGTTTTGTTCAGGCATTTGATTTACTGTTGCAAGTGGGAACTTCACCTAAGCCAGTATCCAGATGGCTCATGGTGGGAATCCAAGATGTTTTTTGTTTGTGACACCTGAAGAATTAAACCCAGGCCCTTTTTGCTGTTCACCTACATCTACCTGCAGAGTATTTTACATTAATTAAGGCCATAAGGGAATTATTAAGAGGAAAAAAATTGCCTCTGAGGTGAGAAATACAGACCTGCACTTGAGTATTTTCTTTGTTTTACAGGAGCAGTAGTGAAATTTCTTTGCATCTGTAAAGTGCAATTTATCTGCAATCTACTGCTTCTATTTCAATCTCTTTTGTCAAGGCTTCTCATTTTTTATGCTCTGGAAGTCAGTGTGTTTGATGCTGGATTGGAGCAATACGCCCACAGCCTCTGTTTTGACCTTGGGTTCTTACAAATCAAGTCCACTGGCAGCAGAAGAATTGAGCATTAGTGTAAAACAACAGCGTGGAATCGTTCATTTCCATCTCGGGTAACAATTCTGAACTGGCTTTGAAGTCAGGGCTGCTGCTCAATTAATTGAACACGTAGATTTGTTCACACAAAGCAGCATGAAACTGCTGCCTTTCTGAGCGAGCCCCAGCCTAGCCACCAGTGTTCTCTCTTTCTCACCAGTGTTCTCTCTGCCACCAACACTCCTATGGTTGATGATCACCTCTCTGCTAAATTTACAAGGCTCTACATCATACTCTATAATATGTATGAGGCTGATTGGGAAGTTCACTGTCAAAACAGCATCACTTTTGGACAACACTAAACAAAATGGGTTTTTCTATTCCCCACCACCACCCTGGTTATAATGGGGCCAAGGATGCTGCTGGGCTGAGCTCAGCTCTGCAGTGTGTTGCTCTGCTTTTGCTGAGTGGTACATGACTGATGCCCCAAGCAGTCCTCAGGTGCTCTCTTACCTCAGTTTGTAGTAAGCTCTGCTTCTTTCAGTCCAAGCCCAATGCTTGCCCAATCTGAAACTGACATTAGCTGTTCCTCTGGGCCCTTTCCCTGTTTGCTGAGGAAATTTTGGTTCAGGACCATATCTACTGTCTACTCATTCCCTAAGCACAAAATTAATTAATTTGTTATTTTCTCTTGAATAATTAATTGATTTATTTATTATTTTCTATTACCTGTTATTGAGGTAATCTCCAAATGCCAGAGCTCAAATCTGTAGAGCATGTCCTCCAATCACCTATATGATATTCCTAGAATCCCTTATACTGCCCTTGAGGGTCTGGTAGTTAAATAATCTTTTATTTTTAGTTTGAAGTGTTTCTGGCTATTTTGGTTCCTTTGAAGAAGTTAAAATAGTAGTGTTTCCAATTAGTGAATACAAAGGATGTCCCACACATGAAGCAGTTCATAATATATCTGCCACTTGAGGTTCCAGTCCAGTACCAAAAGTACAATTTAAATACACATTAGCAGTTCACAGAGGAATCTGCAAAGTAAGGCTTCCCTTAATATACTTTTGAAAGCACTGAACAAAAAATACATTCTTCTGAAAACTTTTGTTCTGCAGAGTGCAAAGTGTGCCTGGGCAAACAGACCATATGAATAGCTCCAAAGAGAGATCTTTTACTCACAAAAAGAAACTAACATGGGAATCTGCTTGCTAATGAACAAGTATCCTGACCCTCTCTTGTAAAATACCAGACCAACTAAAGAAAAAAAAAAATCCAGCAAATTGACAGAAACATTGAGAACCTCTTTGGACTTGTTCCACTTATCTGGGTCAAGCTATTTTGAGGCTTAAAGGGTGATAGGTTTTACTAGGAATATGAAATATTGATATGGGCAGATTAGCAAGTGTCATTGATACAGAGAGCTGACAGTCCCAGAGTTGGAGCTGCAGTGTTAAATCCTCCTTATGGCCATCTGGCCACTCACTCACTTTGCTGTTTCAGAAGCCTTGACCTACTAGGAAGGGGATGTCTAGTGTGAGATAGTAACATTCAACATCTTCCTATTGTAGAAGAAACCTTTCTGATCATTTTGGAGGGTCGATTAAAGATGCTGGCTAGATGGGAAATCTGTGATAGTGTAGGATTAGGGATTTAAGAAGGTGAAGATCAACCAGTACTGAAGGATCTGAATTGTACTCAGAATGGAGTGCTGAGGGAAGCAAATGGAAGGACAACCACCACTTAAGGCATTTGTTTCCAGTTTGGTATAGAACTTTCTCCTACTTGCAAAAGCTACCCTATTCCATCTTCTGCCTCAAACTCCAATGAGCCTGAGTGGCCACTCAAAGATTTAGTATTTACATCATCCATTTAACGTTAGGAACCCAAAGACTGAAGATTTGACCCAAAATTCAGCCAATATCTATTGCTATGCATGGTATATGTATGAGATAGATCTTTGAAGAAAACAGATTCTACAGAGTAGCAAACATATCTATCTGAAAGTAAACTGTGATTGATTGGAATCATGTTTGTGCTAGGATTTACTGGTAAATATTATAATAACACTATCCTGCCTTAACTGATATCCTCAACAAAAATTGCTGAAAATATATCATGCTTACAGCTCTTGGTTGTTTCTCCAATGAAATTTGAATGCTCTTAGAAAAAGAAGTTTGAAGGTTGGTGGTTTAAAGAGACAAAACTGGTGGTACTGCATGCATCCAGTCAGACACTGAGACTTGACCCAGCTTTGAATAGCTGAGAGTTGTAACCCTGATTTATCCCAGCATGGCTTCTCCTTGGACATCATCCTTGGTATTTCCTATCTGATTTTCCTATAGCATCTTGTCTCTGCAGACTGAGTCATGATCTCTTTATGCAATAGAATTAGGTACTGGCACAGACAGAGGAAATCTAGAGAAGAAGCAATCCCATTCCTGTCAGGTTTGTTCATACTGTGGTAGTGTTCTTGGCCAAGAGCTAGATCCTAAGTGCAGGTTGATGAAATGAGAGCCACATTATGCCTTAGATGAATGCAGCCTCAAATCTCAGCCTTGGATATAGATACTTGCTCAGTCCTAACAATGAACTGAGACTGAGTTTTCTTTGTGTCCAAGACAAACTGGGTAGAAAACAGGAATGGTCCCTACACTTTCACGGTTTGAAAACTACTCCGTTCCTAGATACTTAGACAGACAGCAGTCAGGTTAAAATTTTATCTATTTGTAACATATATAAAAATCAAATTCTCTAGTTGAGGCTACAGATTATGTCTGTGGAAGTGCCAAGCTTTGAACTCCCTCTGATACCAACAGTTTAACCGAATGTGTCTGCTCTGCACTTCCCTCTCCTAAATAAGCCTTTTGAGCTGCTTTTTTTAATGAATTCTCAGTGCATCTTAACTCCCACTAAAGCTCTTCCATTCTGACATATGTGTTACTTCTAGTTATGAAATGAGTATATTAAGAACAAGAATTGTGGCCAAGAAGCTTTTTGCAGCATGCATGGTTAGGCATGTGGTATCACTTCAGCTCCCCAAAAGGGTTACATAGAGGTGGGTAGTTACTGGGTATCACTGATGTTGGGAAATTCTTATTTTAGGGGGGGGGTGGGGGGGTGGGTTTGCTTTGTTTTTTGGTGTTATTGTTGTTGTTTTAAGTCCTCCTTTAAAGAAGTCTTGCAATTGTGTATGATCTCCCTTCTTATCAGGGAAAAAGAGACAACTTCCGAGGGAAACCATGGCTGAACTCAATGATCTTGAAGGCCTTTTCCAGCATTCATGACTCCGTGGTTCTTCGTGATTCTAAGATGCCAGTCTGCTAAAATGAACCCTAAAATGGTGGTCCCTGATCTTTCTCTGACCTTCACATACCTTTTTCATTCTTGAATCTTATTCTTAGTGAGAATTGCCAGTGTTTTATGGATTGCATTTTACATTTCATAAATCTCAAAATGCCCCAAAACGACAACAGCACACATGGCATATGTGAGAGTACATGCACACATTTTTCATGGTGCTTGCTGGATAGAAAGTTTTACTTTTCACTCCCAGTAATTCGTAGCTAAGGCAATCTCACAGCCATAAATTCACTACAGAAAACATGCTAAGACTTAGGTGAGAAATGAGAAGCGTTTAATTCAGAAACTGTAAATGTATTCAGATTAAACTGGGTAAGCAAAATGTGTCTTTCAGATTCCTTACCCTGGCTTATTTTACTGCAGCCACCATTAAAAGTGGTGCATGCTTCTGAGTACAACATTTATAATCGTTACCAAAAGGCAATACTGAAGGTCTCAGCTCTTACTAAATCATTTTGGTTGCAGCTTGGCTGACCCACAGGACCCCACAGAGTCATCCTTGTGCCAGTCAAATGTTATGTCCTCATCACCCTGTTTCTATGCTGGTGCTACTTTACAAGCAGTGCTATTGACTCCGTGGGAGTGGCATGGTTTGAAATGCCAAAGTGCCAGTGGCTTGAATGGAAAAACACTTTGGAAGAGCTCTTATTTTGATCCCCATCCTGTCCTATTTAGCTTCATTTTATTATCTTGATATATTACCTTATGAGATGATAACAGGGCTCTTAGCTGCTGGGTGCATCACTCTACATGCATACTCAAAATGTCATTATCCTTATTTCCATAGAAATGTTAGAAAGAAAATGCCCATTTTCACCATCATGTCATGATGCTTTTAATGACTTTTTTACCACTTTACCTTGTCTACAAAGTGTATTGCTTCTTCCCCAAGACCATGGTCTCACTGGAGGTAGATGTGGTTTCAACCCAGAGCAGATGAATTTCAGTGCAGCTTCACCATTTCTAAGGCCAGCACAGTTCTGGTTTTCTGTGCTACTCTCTGATGACACACACAAGCTTTCCTCCTCCACTCCCTTCAGAAGTTACATTTAGAATCACTTCCATCTGACATAAAGAACAGGGATACAGAATGCTTTCAAGGCAAACACAAAACCTGTCCCACACGGTTTGGAGGATGCTTTTGGTTGGTCAAACCTGGCACAAAGCTATGTGAGACAGGTGTCTGAAGGTCTTTTTTTGGAACAAAGTAGGCAACAAGCAGCGCTGAACAAAGTAGAAAATAAAGTGAGATGTGCTTTCCTCCTGTTCAATAATCAGTGCAAATGTCACTGAGAACAATGTGATATTGCAAAACAGTTCCCAGTTAGGAAAAACCGTTACAAAGTGACTTCAGGCAGCATTATTAATTGCACTGTTGTTTGTGAACTGATTTCATATTTAGTGGTTAAACTTGTCTGTTTTCACTTGGCATCAGGAGATCTGTGATGGCACAAAATACCATTCACCGTCAGGTATCTTCTTCAGGTCAAGTCCACGCAGAGTCCTCTCTGATGAAATAAATGGGTGGATGTCATTAATCCCAGTGTCTTCTCCAGGTCCTGAGCTTCAGACTGACACCCTGTTTCCATGGGAAGTTTTGATTTCAGTGAGAGCAGGAATGACTCAAATCTCACTGCGGTTTTTAAATCACCTATGTGTTTTTCAGCCACCAGTAATCCCTTTGGCTTTACAGATGTGCTGGCAATTACTGCATTAGCTGTTCAGAACAAATCACTGATTTTAATTAGGAGATCCTCCATGGGCAAATTGTCTAATTTAGGCACCATTTCTATTTCTTTTTATGCCTTATTGAAAACACTGGGGCAACCTCTTCCCATTGCCTGCACTGGTGTTCATTAAAGTATTACAGAAAGGAATTGGTATACATTTTGTCTCTTTGTGATTGTTCTCATCAGTGACAAGAAAGACAGTGCTTGGATTCCAACACTTCTTCATGAGCCACAGAAACACTCATCTGCAAGGCATAAGTAGAAGGAGCAGATGGAATTATGATATTTAAAATCGATTCTACAGGGAGTTCTCAAATGATAGGAACCTTTGCTACTGCCATTCATTACAGATGCTTATTGTTGAAGCTGTAAAGAGAGACATAATTATTAATTGCTCAGCTGGCTGAAGGTGACAGCTGGTAAGAAGTATTAATACTCTGTATAAAGAGGTGAATAAGATTTTTTTTTTTTCAGAGGTTAGGTTTATTCTGGAGCTAAATTGCAGTTTTTCAGCCTTTGAGAAAAATGAAGTCTAGGAGCAAAAAAATCTGAGCACACTTTCTGCCTGAAGATCCAGCATAATGCTTCTAAGTTAATGTTCATCAGTGGATGCTGAGCATTAACACAGAGTCATTTTGGTGTTGTGGTTTGTTGGGGTTTTTTTCACTTATCACAGGCCATTAACTTCAGTGAATTTACAGTGGATTTATGTCTTCATAAGCAGTTTTTCAGTGCTTTTGTAACCCTCTTTACAAATTATAATCATTACAAGCATCAGTATAGAGACTCATGGCTTTAGGTCTTGCAAACATTTCAGTAAACTACGCAGTGAATTTATTAGAAAATAAAGTTTAGAGACACTAAAGCTATGTCTGGCTCTTGGCCAAATTTGCCAAATATCTTTGACTTGGAAAATGTTGCAAATTACTTGAATAGCAACGTGGAACAAGTATTTTGCTATTTCAATTTTTAGAACAGTGTTTTGAATTGAAAATTCACCTTAAAAATAATTGGCTTCATCCCTTTACATTTGTGGAAGGTTGAATTTCAGTTTAAAAATATTATTCAAAGTGAGCTCCAATGATTCTTTCTCCCTGTCTATTTCCTCTTCATTTAGGTGGTTGGGAAAGAATAAAAAAACTATCCTGTTTCTCTGTGCACAGCCCTGAGCTGAAATGTCTCCACTCCTGCAGCCCTTCATAAACCCCTGTATATTAGAGTTCCATATGCAGCCAGGTTGCTCTGGGTTGGTTTGGAGAGCATTACAGGGTCTGCTTACTGTAGCATCAGTGGGAAAGGTTGACAAATTGCAGCAGAGTTATGAATTTACAGTAGGTTATTGTGAATATAAAGGATCCAGACAATTCCTCTGAGGAACGCCTGAGGGAACTGGGCTTGTTCAGCCTGGAGAGGAGGTTGAGGGAGCCTTCTCAATCTCCACAACTCCTGAAGGGAGGTTGAAACGAGATGACAATTGGTCACTTGTCCCAAGGAACCAGCAATAAGACAAGAGGAAATAGCCTCATATTGTGCTAGAGGAGGTTTAGATTAGACAATAGGAAGAATTTCTTCACCAAAAAGGTTGTCAAGCCCTGGAACAGGCTACCCAGTGAAGCAGTGAAGTCATTGTCCGTGGGAGTATTTAAAAGATACATAGATGTGTGTTGAGTGATGTGGTTTAGTGGTAGTGCTGGATTAATGACTGGACTTGATCCTAAAGCTCTCTATAATTCTGTGGTTCTATAAACTGGGCTTATATCCTGTAATTCCAGGACCATGGTCCTATTTGCCTCTAGACTCTTTGTGGGCAACTAGAGAAAGACAGATACTTCCTGATACCTATCTTACGTGGGTTAGGATGGATGCAAAAGGAATGAGTAGGTACATAAGTAGATGGGTAACATCTAGATGGCTAGCAGTAGCTGTGGAGGGAGATCACTATGGTTGCTTGTCCACAGCCTCAGTCAACTCCCTGAATCTTAGAAAATGTAGGTCCTATTGTTAGCTCTGCTCAGGTCTCAGCTGTCAGGTTGGCATTACTGGATAGCTGATTTATTTTTATGAACCAGATGCAGAACTAAAATTCAGGTAACATCAACCTTAAGTGCTGTTCAGGCTCTCAACACCTTGGGGATGCATCATAACAGCAAAGCTTCTTCATCACTAAATTAGAACTAATGCAGATGGTTTTCTTGCAGCTGAAGTTCCTTCTACTTTGAAAAAATAGTGATTTATTCTATTAAAACATCTCTCTGGAAGTACACTTTACCAATCTGATGGCTGACATTTTTACTCCCTTCACCAAGGGGGAGGAGTGAAATTTAACTTTAGCTGAAGAATATAACAGAGGTCGAGATGCATTTGCTCTGGCTTTCCACTTTGGTGTTACATTGTTTAAATAATATCATAATATTATTTGTACATAGTTTGCTGGTTAGGGGTCTTTGTACTCCAGCTGTGATTTTTTGGATTTCCTGCTTTGCCTGGTTATTACTGTAATGCTTTGGTGTTGGTAATCAACTCATATTTTCAGAAAATCACATGAATCAAAGCACTGCAGTCCAGTTCTGCAACATTCATCCATACAGAATAATTCTTCCCTGCCTCTGTAACAACTGGGTCTTGGTGTGAACACTCCCAGAGTAAAATACAACTCTAGCAATCTAAGTGGTAGAATTAAAGCCAGAAATTACAGCTTTAAACTTAAGCATTAAAATGTGCTGAAATGAGTCTCATATCCTTTTGATATTCAGTGAAATTCAGATTCCTAAATGCCTGTCTGAAAATGCCTTTTGAAATAAAGAGACTTACTCATAAGATTTCCAGAAAATAGGTATTAGCCAAGTATTCTGAAGCAATTTGCTGCATAATATAGGGCCATTCCAAACAGAGGAAAAATAATTGGTGCTATCAAATGAGTATGAAAGTCATGAGTTGCTCCTCTGCCACACAGAAACATTTTGTCCCCCTCCATGTCCCAACCCCAAAGTAAAAAATATTGAAAAGTTCACAACTTTCTCCTTTAGCAGCTTGAAAGGTGTCACAAGACTTGGAAAAAATGATCCTCAAAATGAGAAATGTGAATTTCTTTGCAGTTATTAGTGAAAATCTTCCCATGGGGCTGCTATGAGCTTTGCCGTGGAAGGTTCTAAGGACCATTTTCCATCTGACTGAACTGGGGGTGCCCAGTCAAAATACGTCTTGTCTCTTCCAAGACTTCGCCTTGTTAGTAAATTAAGTATATCCAAGAATTATTCTTCTTGAAGAAAAATGGTTTGGCATTTGTTTTTAATCTAAACTCTGCCCTACTCCTTCTTTCCAAAATGTAGTGGCCTCCTCCATGATTCTTAACCTGTTCTCTTTAAAAGCTGGGAAAAGGAAGAGCCATCTGTGCTTAACATCCTGCTGTTGGGAAAGGAGGACTTTACCACTTGGACTTTTTGACTCTGTCCATTGTGGTGCTGGATTTTATTAACTGCTGTCTGCCTTGTATTGAATGCCTGCATCTGATACTTCCTCCTGTCTCAGAACCTTCCTCAGTAGCTGATGCTCCTGGTTTCATTTGCCTTTCTTTGATTTTTTTTTTTTTAATCTGCATTTTTGCATGTATTGCTGTACATTGATCTATATAATGGAAGGAGAAATCCCTATTCACCCTGTAGCCTGTTTGCTTTTAGGAGTTATGGATCCTCTAGAATTATTTGCTGGAGGGCATTTTAGTCATCCATGCAATCTGTGATTGAGTTTAGCAGCACTGAACCATCTCTGTTTATTTCTTAGTTCCTGACAGAACAGTGTCTCTGTTTAGCTGAAAATAAATGTCCAGAACATTACCTGGGAAAAAAAAAAAAAAAGAAAAAAAGAAAGAAAACTATCAGCTACATAAAGAAAGGAAAAAAGGAAACAGCAAAAGATTAACTTAGCATTGCTGACGTTTGTGAGATATTTCACTATTTTATGCTCCAAAAAATGAAAAGCTTTGTTGTACTGAGAAGAATCAAAGCCCCTTGTCAATCAGCACATGTCTCATGCCTGGATGCCCCATTTTAGTGACTTAATACACTTGTTTTTCATAGTTTCTAAAGGAATTTTCTTTTAGCCTTCCACAAGGAGTGATGGTTAATTCTAGTTGTATTTTTTGTCTTCGTTAATTTGATAAAATAAGAATAGCTTGAATCAATCATCAGAAAGCATGTCATACATAAAAACTCAAAAGGAGGTGGTGGGGGAAGCAGAGCAGGTGGAATATTAGATGTGCAAGTTGCATGGAAAAGCAGGAGGGTACTGAGTCACACTGCTGTGCCCTGCTGCCTGTTGGATGTTGTGTTTGCTGTGTGGTAGCTCATGGTTTGAACTTCTGCCCTACCACTATGTGGCAAAAGGTAGATGGGCAGAGGGAGCACAAAGCTTTATTGATGAATTTGAGGATGGAGTAGGAATTTATGGTGTAGTACTGCCAGCCTCAGCATCTCCTGCTACCCTTTGCCCCAGCTGCTCTCTCAGGATCTCCTCCTCTAACAAACTGCTTTGCAAGGCACTAGGCACTGAAGGAGGTACAGTTTACAGATCAGTATTTTCCTCCTTTGAATTGTCTTCTGCTGGTGCTAGTTTAATTTTTAACCTAAATGGGCAGTTTCAGGTTGTGACAGAGGTAGGATCCTCTAAGCTAAATTACTCTGATTAACCTCCAAGTGACAGGCTGAGAGAGTTGGGGCTCTTCAGGCTGGAGAAGAGAAGGTTTCAAGGGGACCTGATAGTAGCCTCCCAGTATCTGAAGGGGCCCTACAGGAAGGCTGGGGAGGGACTATTTACAAGGTCTTGCAATGACAGGACATGGGGCAATGGGTTTGAACTGGCAGAGGGGAGATTTAGACTGGATGTTAGGAGGAAGTTCTTTACAGTGAGGGTGGGGAGACACTGGCACAATTTGCCCAGGGAGGTTGTGGAGGTGTTCAAGGCCAGGTTGGATGAGGCCTTGAGTGACCTGTACTAGTGGGAGGTGTCCCTGCCTATGTCAGGGGATTGGAACTAGATGTTCCTTGAGGTCCCTTCCAACCTTACCATTCTATGATTCTATGAAAGATTTTCCTGGGTAAGCAGATGTCAGATAGTCTGCCTATACCCTCATTACTCAATGCTTCAGATGTGCTGTGTTGGCTTAAAGAGCCAACTTTTAAAGTTGCTATAACTTCTTCCTTGATTTTTTTTTTTTCCCATAATTACTGAGAAACTATTTGTACTCTGCCCTCAGAGACAGGGAGCACTGGGAAAGCTCGACAACTTATTATTCAGTGAAAGAGACTTTCAAAGGAAGTTTGAATGTATAATGAACTGTGAACATGTACAGGGATTTCTCCCCTTCTCTCACTCTTTCTGTGAATTCCCAGGACTGTGTGAATTAAATGCAAAATGTAGGGTCAAGACAAATGTGGCTGTTAAACTGTGCAAGTAATAACTGTGATCCTGTATAATAAGGCCATATTTCTAAACTGCATCTGCTTAGCACGACATGATTTCTGCAGGAGGGTGTCCTTTCATGCAAGGTCTGGAATATGGTATTCTCTCAAACAGCTCTTGCTTGCATTATCTGTTGGCATGTGTCTTGAAACTGAAAGACAGGAGACGTGTTAAAAAAATACAGGGACAAGAGCAAGACTAACTATGAGGGAACTTCAGAACAGTGGTCTGAGTGGTAACTTCTGCACTAAGAGTGCAAGGCATAGGCCTTCCCACACCAGATAAGAGGTGGGTTAGTTTTAAAAATTAAAATTTATCTTTTATAGCCCTGTGATGTCAACCTCCATCCACCATGAAAGAAGATTATTAGCTATCGGAGCAGGAGGCAGGGGAGATTTACAATAAAGCTATTAATCCCCAGCAGCTCTCTACAAAGGGGAATTTAAAGATCCCTGAGAAAAAAAACACTCAGCCTGACAGAGTCACAGCAAGCATCTTACTTGCATCAGGATGCACTTGATGAAGCATCAAGCTTCAACAGCATCCATGTGTAGGGGAAAGAGATTCTCTTTGATCATCTTAGTGTCACCCTGAAAAGCAGTTGCAGGGGTACACATGGTCAAGTCTGTCTGACCTGGACTCTCTTTGAGCATTGCCTCACAGATCATCCTGTACAGAGCTTGTCTGGGTGGTCCTGATGAGGAACCTCTCTCCTGTGTCCAGACACACAGGCTGTCTTGAGTTTGGAAGACTTCATTTGGCTGGGAAGGGTATGAACTTAAATCTCCACTATTCTGTTCCTCTGAACAAACACAGGAGCTTAGCTAATTAGCTAAAGCAGCATTGAGGCTAAAACCTGCTTTAAAAACCACATCTCCAGTTACAGGTTGAGGGATTTATAGAGCACAAACAGCATGGTGATTAGCCAGTGTTCAATGCTTTGGAAATCAATTTGACTAAAATACCTAAGACAGCGAGTAATCATGCAAATTAAGGAATAAGAAATGTACACCATTGTAAGGTTTGCACACTGATAGAGCTGAACAATATGGTTCTACATATCTGTATGCACAGACACATCCACAACACACAGTGATCCCTTGTATCTCAGAGGCACAGTGGTCAGTGTAACACAAAATGCTAAAGGCATTACTGATTTGACTTTGTAACAAAGAGGGGAAGGCAACACCCGAATGTAAAGTACAGACTTTGTATTTTAATGGAAAAGAGCAGCTCACCTTACACTAGTGTCAATCTGTGGCTCAATGAAGCTGTAAGAACCTACATCCTTACTAAGAGCTGCAGTTTTGTATTGCCTCATTATTTGCACATTATGATCTATCTTTGGCTTTGTTGCATTCGTAGCAGAAGAAGCACTGCTGTGACTTGGATTGGACTCTTCTCTGCGTCCTGACTTTTGTCCAGTCTTTATCCTCAGGTTTCCTGTGTCACTAATTGAAGTAGACAAACCTCATAAATTATGGAACCTAAAATTAGGCTTTAATTAAACACAGAGATCTAGCCAAGAAAACTGAAGAGTTCAGTCTTGTGGGGAGGAAGCTGATGTCCTCCCTTGTGAATAGTGTCAGCTCTCACTTTCAAAACAAGGATTTTCCAACCTGGTTGAGTCACTTCCCTAACATCAAAAGAGCTAGTAATACTGGAAATTCAGTGACTGCATGACTCCTATAGACTCTTGACAATCCTAATCTCGAGGCACCTGTGGTCCCATGGAAAATGGAGGGCACTTTCCTTCTGAGAATGTGCGAGGAAAAATGTCCAAGATCCCTTCCATATCCTTCTCATTGTCAGAGGAAGTCTAAAGTGACTTTTCATTTCCTGACCTGTGCAATTTTATCTCCAAAAATGATAAATGTCTCAAAGAAAATTACTTGAGGAGATCTGCACCCTCTGTCTTCCAGCCACCAACACTCACTGTTGTAGAATATTTATTTTGTGCACTACAGGAGCTGGTCAAGTTTCTTATCATGGGTCATGATCCCATGTGATGCTGAAATGCATGAGTGGTGGCTCCTGCCTCATGGGCCTTGTAAACATGGCCAGCAGAGCTGATAAATGGGAATTTTCACAGATAAGCTCAGAGATCTGTCAGGCTTGCACAGCAAGTCAAGAGTAGTGCCATGATCTGCACCCACATTGATTTCAGTGCTGGCTCATGCTGATCTGGTACATTTAGAAGTAATAAAGTCAGATCACGTTTGCATTAGCCTAGTGCAATGTCAACAGCAAAGTGCACAAGGCAAGAAGGCCAGGAAGCAGGGCAAGACAAAGGCAATGGGGATGTGCTGACTGCACAGTGAAATCACAATAAACCCTGGCTGTTTGCATCCTCTGGAATCAAAGGCATTTGAGTTTTGATTACATGTGACAGTCAGTAAACAGCTATTTGCACTCCAGTCTTGAAGAGAGTAAAACCAGAACAGTCAGGATTTTGTCCTTGCTGCAAATTCTGGATTGGTGGATGACTCCGTGCAGAGAGAGGCAGCACTGGCCCTCAGTAAACCATTGGACCTCCACGGAGATGTACCAGTTTAAAACAGTCACAGTTCTTGGCCACCAGCAAGTTCCCTAAGAGTGAGAGGATGTCTACCTTCTCCTTCCCACCACCTGCCTCCCTCTACTTCAGCTTCCCTTCAGCCACACTAAGGACTTGTCTTTGCTGCCAGGTCCTCAGTCCAAATTTTTAACAATTTGGCAGGAACCAGATGAGAAGAGGTTCAAAGCTTAATGAGAACCACATTAAGTCCTAGCAGACAGGTTATTTCTGTTTATCAGCCCAGCTGGCTGATACAAAACCAGCCCAGAGATTACAGTGTGTTACCACAAGTTCATTTCTGTGGTTGCTGGTGAGACTATGTAGCTGTGGGTAAGCAGCATGGGCAAGGGATTTATATCAAACTTTGTCAAACCAATTCAAACCACCTGAGGTCTCTCATTTCAATTATCAGGTTAAAAATAGAACTGATTTTCATTTCCTGATCCACTGATTCCTGGTTAGGTTATTTTAGAATTGCTTTGGGGCTCAGGGGCAGAAAGCATCTAATGAGAATTTAGCTACACTGATGCTTATCTGGCAGTGTCTCTTCTGTTCTTGAAATGCTCTGAGTTATCCTACACTAGCTGAACACTTAAAATTATGGCACCAAGTGGCTAATCATTAGGTAAAGGGTTTGAAAAGAAAGATGGAGCACAGAACAGTGCTCAAAGCTTGGTCAGAAGTTATTTTAGCTAAAGTTTATATTCAGCCCCAAGTCTTGAAAGTTGTAGATGCTCCAAGATTTTTCCAAGATCATTCCAAGACCTACCTTCTTTCAAGAAGAAAGAGTCAAGAATTTCCTTGGAAATCTGGGCTTGATTGTGTCTGACTCTCACAGCTTAGGTGCTCTGTTATGGTCACTCCCAAACACTCCTGCCTGTGGCCTTGGTCATCTATTTTATTTACATTTCCAGAGTCCCAGACTCTACTAGAAAGGACTGTAGGAAGCAACAACACCATCTTGGCTTTCTGTGTGGGAAGTGAGATAGTTGCATTAATTATACATGTCCCAGCCTCTTCCCACTGGCAACAGCATGTGCAGGAACAAGTGGTTATTTAGGGCCAAGGGGGAAGCAGGTTTGAGGCTGTTACAAGCTAAAAAGGAACAGCTACGATGACAACCAGGAGATGTCTCTTTCTTCAGGGAGTGGCTGAGGGGATTTCTGATGCATGTGAAAAACAAGCTAACAAAAAAGAGTATGCTGACAAAAAAAATAATTTAAAGTCTCATCAAAAGTTAATCTTTCTGTAAACATGGAGGACAGCATGAAGGAATCTGATAGCTGTGAGGTGTTTGTTTGCAAACCAGGGAAAATATGTATGGGATGATGTTTCTTAGAGCAGGAGATCTGCAGTCTTTGGTACTTAAGGGCATGTAAGGGGGCTGGGTTTTGGGTTTTTTTTGCAGCAGCTTTCAGGCAGTGCAATACAGATATTTCAAAGATGTAAATCTTCATGTGAAATTGACCTGGATTTAATGTATTTCTCTGTCAGCTGATAAAATGGGAGGGAGAATCACAGAGAAAGTGTGATGCTGAAAATCCTCACAAAGCTGAAGAACCAGGACAGTTATTTTAAGTAACTGAGTGTAGATAAGAAAACCATCAATTGTAAGGAACCTTGTTAAGTTCTATACTTAATGACTTTTACCCTGCACAGAGAAACAGAGGGGTGTCAGACCTCAATAACCTACAACGACAAACAATCCCCAGAGCCCACTGGTCCCAGGGCTGTCTCAGGAGAGCCTCAACCCTATGGCCCATGAACATATGTGTGCACAGGAGTCTGGAGTCCCTGGGGTCACACCACGGGCTGGAGGAGCCTGTGTCTGTGATACCAGCAACCAGAGAGATCAGAGTGTGTGCATGTTGTGTGAGCCCTGGACTCCAGGAGGATCCAAGGGCCAGCTACAGGGTGGTCAGTTACTAGAGGGATCCATGATGGATGGGTGGATGGGTATAGGATTCTGGAGTGACTGCTCTTTTCCTGTTTTGTTGTTTGTTTGTTTTTTTCCTCCAATTGCCATCTCCTTATGGTCTCTTTTCAGACTGAAATCCATCATCTTTCAGTTTCCTAGAATTACCTTAACAACTAATGCCTTGTCTTCTCCTGCTGGCTCCCACCCCACAGTGAGAGTCCACTCAGAAATGCCACACCAGTGACACCAGTTATCACCAGATTATTTCCTACTTGTTGACTTATCCTGATCCTTCAAAAACTGTTTGCCACAGCTTGTTTGATCCAAAGACAGTTATAAACAACCAATCTAAACACCAAATTACTGTTTCTGAACTCTGAATATCCATCTGCAATTTTTAAGGACTGTTTTGAGATTTGGAGGCAGGCACAGTTTAAGAAGGAACTAGACAGGCAGATATTTATCTGGCTGTCTCTGTCTAATTTCATTCCTGAAAGCTAATGCTCTTTGTTGTCTGGATATGGGTCTTTTAAATAAAGAATTTAATATCACTATGGTTTGCTCTTTTTTCCTTCTTTTTTCTCTTTCTTTATGAAGTCAAACCAGTTATTATTTCACAGTGCTTTACTGAGCTTTTCTGTCATGACTTTCAGTTTCTTATCATAAATTAAGCTTAACTGACTGGTGGGTAAGTCCAAATTGCACACAATGAGGCAGGATCCATTTCTTTATTGCACCAGTGTAGGCAGAATATTGTATTCTATAGTGTTCAGGCTATTATTTCTGATTCAACAAAGGGTTTGAGCGCTTCTTTCAGTGCTTTACTGTATTGGATTTATGTATCTTTTGTATGGGAAATGTCTGCAGATGGGACAGGAACCTGAGAATCAAAATGCTGACACTCAATTTACAACTTCTAGTAAATTGCTGCAGATGATTTCTATCTCGCTTTCTTCTGATTCTTGGTATGGAAGCAGAGAAGAGAGTAAACATTTTCCAAGGGAAGCCATGGCTGGTTAGTCAGCTCTCTGTAGTTACAGTCTACATATTAGTGAACTGTTCAGAGGTCTTTGGTGAAGAACATGTACAGAAGCTCAATACTCGATAACATTCAGGATGTGTGAACTGTTTCACTTCTGGGACAAAGGTTTGTTTACACCTCAGTGCCAAATGTTTCTATTGCCTAGCTCAGGGTAGACATTGATTAATTCCTAGCTTGGAAGTCAAGAGTATCAGGGCATCTGTAGGCATTGCCTACAGGAAGGCTGGGGAGGGACTATTTACAAGGTCCTGCAACAACAGGACGAGGGGCAATGGGTTTAAACTGGCAGAGGGGAGATTTAGACTGGATGTTAGGAGGAAGTTCTTTACAGTGAGGGTGGTGAGACACTGGAACAGGTTGCCCAGGGAGGTTGTGGCTGCTCCCTCCCTGGAGGTGTTCAAGGCCAGGTTGGATGAGGCCTTGAGTAACCTGTACTAGTGGGAGGTGTCCCTGCCTATGGCAGGGGGTTGGAACTAGTGATCCTTGAGGTCCCTTCCAACTTTACCATTCTATGATTCTATGATCTGCTAGGAAGACTAGGAAGAAAGGGAACCAACTGGAATCAACTTAAATCATGAAAACCATCATCCTTGGAGCTATTTGAAACACAGCTGGACAGTGTTTTGGGTAACCTGACACAACTCTGAACCTAACCCTGCACTAGTGGGTTGTGATACCCACAAGCTGTATTTTGCAAAAAAAAAAACATTGTAGAGAATGTAAATAAATACAAAACAAAATTAGCAAAATATTTCATTGAAAAAAATGCTAGAACTGGATGCTCAGGATACTGTGTTCAGTTTTGGGACCCTCACTACAAGAAAGACACTGAGGTGCTGAAGCATGTTTAAAGGAGGGCAATGAAGCTGGTCAAGGGTCTATAACATCACCCTTATGAGGAACCGCTGAGTGAACTGTGATTATTTAGCCTGGAGATAAAGAGGATGAGGGGAGACTTTCTCACTAGAACTTCCCAAGGTTGTAGCAAAGTGGTGGCTGGTCTCTTCTCCCAAGTAACAAGTGATATGACAAGAGACAGTGGCCTCACCACAGAAGGCTTAGGTTGAATATTAGGAAAATTTTCTTCTCTGAAAGGATTGTAAAGCACTGGGTCAAGCTGTCCAGTTAAGTCACCATTCCTGGAGGTATTTAAAAGATGTTTAGATGTCATGATCAGGGTGAGTGGTGAGTTGGTGTCATGGCAGTGCTGGCTTAATGCTTGGACATGATGATCTTAAGGGTCTGTTCCAACCAAAAGGGATCTATGATTCTATGATTTTGTTTCCATGATGTTAAGGCTCTTAATATTATTATTATTCTCTCTGATTTCTTCTGGGAAAAAAAAAAAAAAAAAAAAAAAAAAGAAAGAAACCAAAAACCAGTCAAACAAACAAAAACACAAACAAGCACAAAAACTTCTTCCCACATCACAAACTTGTGATCTTCACCCCTTTTGTGATCACATCCTCTGGTAAACCATGTAAAGGTGAAGGTTTGAGTTCAAAGGCAAAGTGTGGTTTTCCTCCACATATACTTGAAACCAAGATTAGCTGCCTGCAAATCCCACAGTCCTTAAGACCTCAGAACAGACAGGAGCTTTCCTAAACTATACCTCTTTTGTTTTTTTTTCATGCAGGTTTAAATCAATATGATGACTAAAAGAAAATTAAATTGATTTTGCACTCAGGAAGAATTTTGAGCTTAGTTCTAGATGTGAGAACATATAACCTCTTGCTGTTGCTCTAGATCCCCAGCTATGAATAAAACATGTTCTGTTAAAATTCTTCCGCACTAGACTGCAAACATCTGTAAGAAAGCATACACCTCTCCAGAAATGATTTCTTTGCTCTTCCCTTTATCTTCAGGGTGAAGCAGATCTTTATAAACATGAAAATGCTAGGAATGAGGAGAGTGCCATAGGTCCATGTGAAGTAGAGGTGCAGAAAATTGCTTTAGAAACTTAAGAGACTCAGACACTCCAGTCCTTAGTGTGGGTGCTGAGGAAAATCTCTTATTCACTAGGAATGTTTCCTACCCTTTGCCTGCCTACTTTGCTCTTTACTTTGTCTGTCTTGTCTCAAAGGCATCCTGCATCTTCCTAAAAATTCATGCAGTGCTCTAGAGAAAGGCTCTGCTACCTCTTCACAGACCTTCACCCCTCCTGAAGAACAAATAGCAATGAGGTAAGGAATGTGAGACTTCAGGAAGCAAATCTTCACTATAATGCACTCTCTATCCTTGGATTTTGTTTTTAATGCTGTAGAAAAATCTGCTGCGGGTTTAAAGGTTTGAGAGGATTTGTTTTAAAGACTACAGATACATATTGAAGGGCTTGGGGCAGCTTATATTCATGCTAACTGTTGCAATTGTTGAGTTGTGAACTGGGCCCTCACCTCATGACAATGTTAGAGAGGAATGTTGTGGATGACTTCTCGAATGGAGCATGTTTCCTGGTCTTCAAATACTTGCTGTAACAAAACACCCGTGAAGCCTGTGAAGTCCTGTGAAAATGTGGATGCAAAAAAGCAGCAATGACCCTTCCCTTTACTTCTTTCCCACTACTCCTTTAATTGGTATTGGGGTGTTTCTCAGTCACAGGCAAAGGCCTGGGATTTTAACAGACTATTCTTTTACTGAAGCTCAGTGTTAGGTGCATTTTTGCAGATGGTCTCTGTAGGCATTAAAAACAAGAGCAAAAAAAGATTCTGGCTTCCTAGTTTGTCCAGGTGACAATGACAGTGCTTCAAAGGAGGGACAAAACTCCTGAGTTAGAAGTCAGCACATAAATATACCTCTAAATTAAGCTTTAATGAGAAAAGTGCTTTATGTCCTCAGTAATTACCATACAGCAAGCAATGATCTCACCTTGCATGTTGAATGAAAAGACCTGGGTTTTCAAGTGAGCACACCACTCTGCTTATCAGCATTAAACTGCAGATGAATTTGCAACTGTTTAGCATTCAGTAACCTTCTGTTCTCAGCAGGATTTATGTTACAGACACTATAATCTTCCACCTGACTCTCTTCCTCAACAGCCTCTGTTTATCCCTTAGCTCTAGAGCATGCTTTGTGCCTCTTGGTCATTCCTGTAGTATCATAGAATCATAGAATGGTAAGGTTGGAAGGGATCTCAAAGATCATCTAATTCCAACCCCCTGCCATAGGCAGGGACACCTCCCACTAGTACACCTCACTCAAGGCCTCGTCCAATCTGGCCTTGAACACCTCCAGGGAGGGAGGTATAAAAAAAGATATGTTCTCTGAAGTACAATCTTGTGCTTCAAAGGTGACTGACCATCTGGTTTTCACAAGGTAAGGAAATGTGGAGAAAAGCTGTGCAAGGTCAGGGTCAGTTAAGGAAACTCAACGTCATTGTTACTGTTCAACTTGGCCAACAAGCCTCCAGTGTTCATGCTGGAGTCAGGTGGCAGCTGTGACTAGCAGAGTAGATCAAACCATTGCAACAGCATTTGCAAGGTCTGGTCCAGCTTAGCAGCTCCTGTGAAGGAATGGATGGAAACATTTGGATCATGAAATCATTCTGTAAATGTACTGACCTGAAGAGCCGCATTAAATGGTGCCATGGATTTCATGTCAACCCTACCTACCAGTCACACTCAAGCAATGACTGTGGGTTCTGGGAAGTCTGTGGTCACTTCAGGTGAGATGGTCTGGCAGTAAAAATGGGTCCTTTTGTCAAAACACAAGGCTAGATCTACCTGAAACGGGAAAGGCTTAGTTGACCAGAAAGAGATCATGTACATTAAAACTTATACAGAAGTTCTTTCTGTTTAATGTATTCTCTGTGTCAAGCCTCTCACTTAGCAGAAAAGTCAGAAGTGAAGGAAACTTATCACTGCAGCAAGGATGCCAGAATTCAGAGGGTCACTAAGGAATATCTCATACAGCAGTTCATTAAACACCAGTTCTAGAGATGGAGTGTAGGGTGTGATGAGATCCATTAGCTTCAACCCCATATGTAGGTTTGCTGTCAGCACAGGATCACTGTCTTCAGTAGCATCACAGTCTGCCAGATACCCTTGATGGAGGAGTCTGGAAGGAACTCAAGATACCGTGGCTGGCAGCAAGAACCGAGTAGAAATCTGACACTGAAAGTGCTATATGGAGATGTGAAAGTCAAGCTTTTTTCAGCACTAGCAGCAAAGATAATGAAGGGTGACAACCACCGATGGCAGCTTGGGCTGCTGAGGCTGGACACTGGTTATGGTATTTCCATTACCAGACAAGGGTAGCAGTGGAATAGGTTGGTCAGAGATGATGTCAGACTTCCATCCTCGACTCACCATCCAAGAGCTGCCTAGAGAAAAACACATCTGAGTTACACTACTGTGACGGTTTGGGAGTTCCCCACCCCCCCACACTTTGTAAAATGACCCAGACTAGCACTCAGTCGGCTGGAAGTTAAGTGATGAAGCTCTATTTACAGCTTTGCACAATGTACAGCAGATATTTACACTATAGACAGAATATTCACAGAAATATACGAATAAAAGGTAGTACAGCAACACAACTCCCCTCCCAGAAATCAGAGACCCCAGGAGGGGCTCCCAACCACCCTTCCACCTTCTCCCCAGCCCTGTACCTTACCCCAAGGTTTGCCTTACGTGCAAGGTAAATTAGGAGGATCGGCCGAAGGAGTTAGAAGAAAAGTGGTTAGTGAGGATTAATCAGCATAGGAGCCAGAGCCCAGAAGCTGCTAGATCACCCCAGCAGCTCCTGTTCCAGCAAGTGAGAGACAGAGACTGACTTATCAATTGTTTTGGTTAGTGTTCCCAAACAATTCTCCAGCAAGCGTATGAGTGAAGTAGACATCATGATGTTTTCCTTTCACAGTCTATAGTGTAATTTTCTCTATTAAAATATTCTAATTAGCCTCAAACCAGCACAGCTACTGTGTTTTGAGGTCCTGCTTCAAGCAGGAGGTCAAACTGGAGGCATATGGAGACCCCTTCCAATCAGGGGAGACAGACATAAGGCAACAAGTGCTTATGAAATTATATACATTTCTCTGACACTCTTGTTGCAAAATTCTCCAAATCTCTTCTCCTCTTGTTTATTGCAATCATGGTTTCCTGACAACCTAAAGAACTGAAAGGAGATTTTAACAGATTCCTCACTGCCTGCCACATGCCTCCTTCAGAACCAACAACTTCAGTGCTAGGACTCAGCTCTCAGCTCATGAAGTCACACATGGACCACGGCAATGGCCCACAGAGCTGTCGCTATGATTATCTTTTATCTCCAGCATGCATTAACATGCCTCTTTAGTCAGAATTATTGAGGTGAGACATTTTCTTGGAGAGAGGCCAGGTATGTTCTTCAGATGATGTGCTTGTGGACAATAAAAATCAGCTGCGAATTTCTTGTTATCTTGCTGGCCGACTCTGTACTTTTATTGTCTTTCCTTCAGCACAGCTCATACAGAGGTGTGAGTGTTGTTGAAGAGAATGCAGAACACACCATCCTTGCTTGTGTTCCTCTCTTCTGACTGACATGAGGACTTAAACATGCAATCAAGTTACCAAGGCCTAATAGGTTATCAAGCTCAGCTGAGTTGTCTGTGCACTTGTTCATAGCCCAGGGCAAATGGCAGGCAAGGGGAATTATTTCACACTCCCCACTGACAGCTGTGCACCAAAATAATTTACTTCCTGCAGGCTGCAAGTGGGACCATTACCACACAGACAGATGAATGAAGCCAGAGATATCTACAGGCAAGTATGCTACCTGGTATGTCATTTGGCAGTGCAGAGAAACAGGAAATTGTAGGGCACACATCACCTGTCATGTCTGAAAAGTCTGTAAGATGAATAATACCCAGCAAGAGTCTGTTCCTCCCCGTTACCTACACAGAGAATCTAGCCAAAGGCTCAGATGTGGCACTGGGGTTATCTGTATCAGCCTTTGTGAGTCCCACTCACTGTCATTTTCAAAGTCATCTTAATTGTGTGTCTAAGACTGGGGTGAAAGAAGAGAAAAAAAGGTGACATGGCTACTGCTAAGAGTTAATGCCTTAGCAAGGACTGAGCAGACAATCTGAATGGTTTCATTATCAAGTTACCATTCCAAGTGTTTACTGAAATACAGCAATATGATATAACTGACACATATTTCATGAGATGACACTGCATGACACTCTGACTGAACAAATGGCATAGGACACATCTCACAAATGAAGAACGTGGGAAATGTCAGAAGTTGGAAGTGTCTGTCAATAAGGGATTGCTATTATTTATTGGATCTTTGTAGAGCTTTTCAGAAATTTGTGTTAGTCCTAATGCTGTTGAAGTACCCTTAGACAATTGAAATCTTCGAAAGAATCCTGCTGACCATTTTGCCAGTGAGTACAGAAGTCTCCCAATGCTTGCTAGCAGAGAACTTCTGTATCTTTCAGTCCAGGTCTTGTTACTTTTGGGAAGCAAAGCTAATTTATTGTCTGTAATGGCAGTGGTGTACAGAGGCAAAATCAGCTGTGATGAGGTTTTGTTTGAAGCATGGAGTGCTTGGGGACCAGGAGACCTAGCTTGTACTGAAGTTTATACCAAGTTTTCAGTATGGGGTAAATTGGAATTTGATTTGATTGACCTTAAGATGAATAGTCTGAATCACTGAACTGAAATATTTTCTACTGTTTGTCTCTTAGAGAAGATGCCAGGTAACAAACTATTTCTTTCTTCTGAAACTATTTCCTACAAGAGGGTGGTGAAGTAATTCAGTGTAGCTGTGAAAATGAGGGGCTAAATGAGCAGTCCAATGTCAAAGAAGGTAAAATCATCTGCTGTGCTTGTGGGAACAGAACAATTTAGGTTAGTACTCAAGCGTATTTGCAGACAGCATATCTGAATTTCGTAAACAGAATTATTCCCTCAAGATATGTGATTCTAGTAGTAGTGCTGCTTGCCATGCAAGGAACCAAAAACCCACAGCAGATTCCCAGCACCTCCTGAACTTTGAGTTCTTGTGTTCAGACCCAGGTAATGAATGCTTGTAAAGGAAATGCAGCCCAAGATTTACTCACAGATGTAGCCTGACAAATGTATTATTTTTCTGGACCGTGCCACAAAGCAAACATGCTGAGAATATCAGGATAAGCCAAATTTTGTTTTAAACCAGAAGCAAATATTTGCCGAACACCTCTTGAATATTCATAGTTGAAATGACTGGAAAGAAGTACTCAGTGTGCTCTGCTGTTCAATGATTCTTCGTATTAACAAATCTACTGTCTACTTGGTGTTGCTTTAAAAACCTGATTCACATTACAGTCACATCCGCAGCTAGATGCACCCTGAAATAAAATCATCCTAACCTTTGACTTATGCATCATTCCTGCAGGGGAATAAAGGTTTTCTCAGCATAACAGTTTCCACTTTTTAACTGTTCCTGAAGCACTTCACAATTTAGGCTTGTCAGCTGTTGACACTGAGGCAGCAAAATGCTAGTTTTGTGGGTGGGTGTGGAATTTGAGCCAGCTGTCTCCCACATCCACTTTTTAAAATGATGAACAGTGAGGAAAACAACTCTGACAGGGTTGGAGAGCCTACAAATCCATATGATGGATGCTGCTTAACATGAGTTGGAGCATGTGACATGGATCTTTTCTGCAGTTTGGTCCCCAGCGGATGAGTACACAGAACATTGCAGTGTCTTGATGCAGGGGCTTTGCTGAAAGTCTGGTTTTCAGATGTCAACACTGGATTCTGGAAGAGAATTACGAGTATCCTTACCTTAGAACGCTGCCAGAAACACTGTAATTCAATAAACAGAAGAGCCTCCAGTACAAAAGCCTTAAATACAAGATTATATCCTTCATGCTCCAGGCTGTTGGCTGCACACACAATAGTTAGACAACCAAGAGCTTTAAATTCTCTTCAATTAGAATTTTTTCCAGTGGCTTCTTCTGTAGTTCTGTTGTGGGTCAGTAAACGCCTTTGGGTTCTTTGGTAGTGCCCAGTACCCTGGTATCACAACACATACCTCTCTGCACTTAAGGACACCACCAGCCTCATGAATAGGTGTTAGTATCTTCATCCTGGATTTCATGGTGTCACAGAAGTTTCATTGGCTTGTCAGTAGAAAGCTGAGTGAGGAAAGAGTGATGAATTGTGTAAGAGAATTACCTCCTGACCGTAGCAATTTCTGGTACATTTATGTATCTGTTGAGGAAACTCTGGCTTGGGTTGCAGCTTTGCTAATGCTTTCATATGGGATCAAATCATATCAAAACCTTTCCAATTGTTAACTAACACCAGCAAATACATTAGATTGAGGAAAGGGCCTACAGAAGAGATGACTCTGACAGAGGCTAATGAGATACTAAGAGGTTTTGATCAAGAAATCCCTGGCAGTTGTGTAGTGTTTTTTTTCCCCCCCTCTTAAAGTATCAGCTTTTTATGTGTCGTACTTTAACCCCAGCTGGCAGATAAGCACCATGTAGCCACTTGCTTACTCCTTCCCTGCTCCAGTGAGATGGTGAAGAGAATTGAGAACAAGCAAAAAATCTGGGTTGAAATAAGAGCAGTTTAATAACTTGAAGGGAAAAAAAATCATAACAATAATTGAAGGTAACAAACACTGAGAGAAATCAAACCATAGAAAGAAAAGTGATGCACAATTCAATTGCTTACAACCCACTGGCCAATGCCCAGTCAGTTTCTGAGCAGTGATTCATCCCTCCCTGACAGCTTATCCCAATTAATATACTGGGTGCCACATCGCATGGTATGGAACATCCCTTTGGCCAACTGGGGTCAGCTATCCTCTCCCAACTTCTTGTGCCCCTCCAGCTTTCTCACTGGCAGGCCATGAGAAGCTGAAAAGTCCTTGAGTTAGTATAAGCACATCAGTGTGTTATCAGATGAACCTCCTACTAAATCCAAACCACAACACTATACCAGCTACTAGGAAGGAAATTAACTCTATCCTAGCCAAGCCCGGGACATTTCAACAGGGTTGTAATGTCTGGTGCAAGAAGGGTCTAACTAATAGTTCAGTGTTTATTCCAGGAGCTGTGGGACTGCAACTCAAATCTCTCTTCTGTCAGATATAGAGCAAAGACTTTCACTCAGATCCCTGTATCACTGAGGGGTGCCGGTGCCAAGTGTAAGATTTAATCTGCAATCAGTCAGTACCATCTAAGAGCACTTTAGTATAATAATTCTTTTTTTCTCCAATCCATTCATTGTCCTCTAGACACTAGCTGCTTTGGTTTTCTGCTTATTTTTAACCACCCTGTTTTCAAGTTAACTGAATAACAATTATCAGGACTAAAAGAGCAGCTGTGCCATTGCCCAGGACAGCATTGTGTGGGTATGTATGTGTCTGAGCAGGCTTGCAATAACAGAGAAATGGCAGCTTTTTGCCCAGTCAGCCACAGTTCTTAAAAATACAGAGGAAAAAAAAAAAAACATCCTGATTTCATAAACACTTACAACACAAGAAAGCTCTCTGGGAAGAAGCAGGACCAGAGTGCCAGAGGCAGTCAAATACGAACGAGCTGCTGCTCTCAATATTATCACTGTAGGACCCTGGCAGTACCCTGGAGGGAAATTTGTCAGGAGATAGGCTGCAATAATACTGCTTGAATGATGGTCAGTTTTGATTGCCAGTCACTCTAGCCTGTCCCACAAGACTAAAAATTGCCATCTCTGTGAACTGCATAACATTCCTGCCTTTTTGAAAGCCAGAAAAACCACGGCGATAGGGGAGCTCAGGAGAGTGCTGTGAGCAAGCATTTGCTCTCCACAAAAGCATGTGGGGCAGGAGAAGGATTTGCTACAGCAAAGCACAATCCTAGGTTTGGTGTTGACAGCTTGAGGTCACTGCTGATTCAAATCCTTCACCCAGCACAGCTCATGCAGGTCCCCCTAGCAATTTCTCGTTCTCCTCTGGATGCTGCAGCAAGTGTGGAGGCCACCACAGACACATCGTTCTGGTGATGTCTCTGGGGTCCTTCCAAACCTGCTGTAGCAGGTAGAAGAGTTATCCAAAGGTGTCTGAACAGGTCTATTCCCCCCCCCTCACTGATGTCCCTGCCAGTATTACTAACTATAAGAAGGCTTGGAAGCGCTCATTCTTGATGAATGTTGTGAAACAATCGCAACAAAACCCCCTCATGATTAGTATTAGCCAAGTAAACACAGCTGACAGAAGACCTTACACAAGAACTGACATAAAACATCACATAAAAAACCTCCTCCCTCTTCAGCAAGCTCCAGTGGCTTGGAGGACAAAGCAACTGCTTGTTCTTCAATTAAGCCTAGTTCTTAGGAGCATAAAAGCTCATTACCCAGAGAGACTATTTACTGCTAATTGCTCCTTTCGGGTTTGTAAACATGGCTCTTTGCAATCAAGAATAAGTCATCTGGAGAGCTATCCCCTTCCAAGGAGGACACAGAAACCTACCACAACCTGTTCAAACGAGATGACTCTTCAATGTCACGTATTGTGCTCTGGCAATAAACTGCTGGTGAGCAGGCTATAGGGAGCGTGGGTTACTTCCTGACACCTTTTGATAGGAAATTCGTGGAAGGGAAAGGAGAAAGGGAAACTGTTTGACCTGGACAGAAATGGGAGAATAAATCAATCATTTAAGGTTATTTGTTCATTCTTGATGAACTGCTACAGTTCTCTTTGTGCTCTCTTTCCCCAAATTGCCCTGATCAAGTTATGGTTGACCTTCTTTGTCTTTTTAAATACAGCATTGACTTTGTTTCTATTTTTATTGAGCCATGTAATCCTTTATGGCCTTGGTGACATTAATATCCTGAGGGGACTGTCTCAATTCCAAGTCAGTGAGCTGTTTTGCTTTCCTTTTCCTGTCTACACACAGCAATGGCATCACTATTGACAATTAGTTCAATAATCCACTGGATTGAGGAGCACCCTTCCAAGAATGTTGTGTGAAGTGTCTTGTGAAAATGTCAGCCTTGATCAGAGTTTTAAACTGAGCATTCAGAGCTGACAGTAAGATTTGGGGTTTAGCAAGTGTAAACTAACACAGGGATTTAATCTACTTCAATTTAGAGCTGAAGGATTGTTATGAAACTAACTAGAAAGATACCACCTGTTTTTTAATCCAGAGGACTGGGAAGATTATTTAATTTAAAAGATCAACCCACTCATACACAGCATACTTTAGTGACATAGGGACAGATCCAAGTGTGAGGCAAGTGTTGGGACACTGAGATTATCCAAACTACCCATGCTGACTTGGGCACCAGCCACTGGCCTGCAGGAAATGCTGAAGAGAAGAATGGATTAGAAACACTTCTCTTGATTCAGGCACTTCTGGCTGTAGCTACAAAATTAGAATTCAAAGCCCAAAGGACCACTAGGGACAGATGTGTGAATCTCGCATGGCAACTGGAGGCAGAAGAATATTTCCTTGGATTGTTTCTAGGATTTGTGTTAAATAGTGATGGGGGAGGAGGGTGTAAAATCCCTGCCTTCAAGGTCTGTCAAGTTTTCCAGCCCAGCACTGCACAGTAGTTGGCTTGTAGGACAATTTAAGTAACACCTGAAACAAAGCTGCTCTCCTGAACCACCCTGAATGTTCCCTGCTTTGCTTCAGTTTCTCAGAGCATTCATCTCTTGTCTTTAGGCTCTTTCCTGACATTCAAATGAAAGCACTCTGACTTTACTCCTGCTGAAGCCAATGTGAAGGACTAACCTTCAGTGCTGCATCTTTACTCCCTTTAATTTCTCCTGTATTGAGAAATTAAGGCATGCCAAGAACAATTTCTGAAACATAATGGTCTCTTTTGTCAACAGAGAGTGTGCTGCGGGGCATGGATAAGGCCTGAGGCAAGGATCTCCTGGACAGGTCAGTTATTAACGGGCCAGCATCCCTGGCCAACAGGCTCTTTGATTGTGGGCCTCTTGTTAAACACAATAGACCTGGGATGTTCTACATTGGTTGTTCCCCAGGGCTAGGTAGTTATAGAGAGACAAAAGGTCTCTCCCTGGTCATCTTTCCTCCAGTTTGGACAACCCCAGTTACCCCATCTGTTTCTCATAAAACTTGTGCAATGCAGTTTTGAAACCATGACCACAGGTATCCCGAAACAAAAGGCACTAGCTGAGGGGCAGAGAGCTGCTTGCTTACCTGTCATATCATGTGCAGCCTTGTGTAGCACTCTCAGAAGTCATTACTCACGAGCATGTGTTTTACACTATGCTAAGGTGTTAGACAAATTGCTTTAGAGCACTTGCAGGAGCAGAGGAATCTTTTGTATCCAACTCTTCTCTCTTCTCCAAATTTTCTGTCCGAGTGACCTCGGTTTTCAGTGAGATGTAATTTGTCTGCTAGGTTTTATTTTGTGCTACTGTCTGTCACCACCACTGTGAAATATTCTCTGTAATAAATCAGCAACAGTGTTAAAATCCTTGAGCTGGAAAGGCATTGTGATGCTTGGATCTGCTGCTGCACCAATTGCTTCAGTATCTGCAACTTCTGCTACTCAGAATTTACCTTGAGTTACTGCTGGGCGAAGGAGGACAGACTTAGACTCATGAAAGCAATCCTTCTGAAAACAGTCTAAAGCACTCACCACGAGGGTCCTGCAGCTGCTGGATTTCAGTTAAGAGTTTGAAAGTCTGTCTCTGCCTTCAGGGTCTAAAGCCTCCTGATGACACGACAGGGAGATGCAATGGTGAGTATCCCATGGCAGGGACAGCCTGGCAGTGCTCCCAAAGACACACTGCTATTTTTAAAGGAGAGTTGTCTTCTGTAACATAGGACTGCAGTTTTAAACGGGAAGCATGCACATGTGTCCTGCTAACTGGGGGAGCAGAAAGAATGCTTTAATTGCTGTGCTTGTGAATGTCTGAAATGGAAAGGCAGTGGAATGAGACAGTACACCAAGCTAGAAAGCCCAGATGGCATGCAGCATCAAGTCAATGCACAAATACCCTGGATGAAAAAACTACCCCTTAGCCTCCCCATATTTTAATGGCTGTATTACAAGCTCTGAAAACCTGGTCAAAAAAGCTTTCTGACTCTCCTTGGCTGGCACACTCTAGCAAGCCACAGTGACTCACCATTTATCACAGAAACTCTTTGATAACTCTGTGCTGCCCACCAGTATGGATGAACACACTAATTTCATGCCACTCCACAATTCTGTGCTGCCAGCTCACACTCTTCACTGTGAGCATCTTATTTCTCCAGCCTCTGCATCAAAGCATTTGGAAAGGAAGTTTGTGCAGGGCTACAAAGCCTATAGAACTTTTTTCGCCCTGACTGCTTATGAAGAGAATTTGAATGCTTGATGCAAAGAATCCCCTGTAAGTACAGGGAAATACCTGTAAATAAGCATTTATGCTGCACAATGGAAGGAGGAAAAGAATGACTTTTTTTTTTTATATGCTTCATTACCTGCTGGCTAACCTTCATTATGGCCTGTATTTCAGAAGTGTGAAAGTGACATCGAAGCAGAATTGTGCTTCCATGTGGCATTTTATGCAGAAGCAAAGACAGTTCACAGTCCCTGACTTTTCACTTCCATCTTTGTGCCACTTCACTCACACCCTCACTGAGCTGTCATAACTCTTTGTGAGCCAAGCTGCAAGTCAGATCACTAAATCAGCTGGGGTGAGAAACAAGCACCAAACAGAGGTAAATGCTTTTACTGACTATTTCTACCACTTTGCGTGTCAGAATGCTACCTAAAAACTCTTCAGGTGCAATGTCTTTCAGGAGGATGATATAAAAGTCTTTTTTGACCTTAAATTCTAAATGCTTTGTGATTTAATTTGGAAAATACTATTGCCATGGTTTAGGATGATTTGGCAAACATTCCTCATCTCCATCACCACCTCAGTCTTTCAAGGCAAAACTCGTGAAGTTAGAGACCATGAGTTCTTCTACCAGTAAGTTCTAAGCAATCCAAGCTTCATTGATCTTACAGACCTAAACAGCTGCTTCTTGGACTAAAGGAATTACAGTCCCCTTTCAGTCTCACTTCTTGCTGGATATAGAAGTATATCCATACTTGATCAGCCTGGGTTCATTCTGTTGATGTCTCCTGGTTGAAGCAAGAGAGGGGGGAATAACTGTTAATGAATAGCCATGCATTAAACTTTCCTTTTAGCCTACTGGTAGAGTCATGCTTGGCTTAAATATCAAAAGCTTATCAGTGCCTAAATAAGGCATTCACTCACAGGAGAGAGTACATGAATACATCCTTCTCTTCCATGATTGTCTTCTCGCTGCTATCCATCCGCACAAAATAATTTTTGCTTCTTTCATTTATAAATGCCTCTCATTCTCTCCCCACAGATGAGGTTTTGTCTGTGGTGGATATGGTTGCCTTAGGGCTTTGGTGCTATGAGCTGTTTGATATGGCTGCTAATTAAGCCACATCTGAAGAAATGAAAAATTGCTCCCCACCTTGGGGGTTTTTGGCAGTCTTTGTGAAGAGTTGGTACTGCTCCAGGTCATAGTAGACAGCTGTTACACAACAGCACAAGCTGTAAAATGCCTTTATGCAGTAAGCCAGGAACTAAGAATGATACACCAGCCACCAGAGCCAGGACATCATTGACCACAGTCCTGCCTAAGAGCTTCCCAAAGTGAGGCATATCCAGAGGTGGCACCAAGGTTCAACCACAAGTCCAAATCATCAGGCAAGTTCATGGTGATGAGGCAAGTGCAAGGTTGAGCCAGAAAGTCAAGGTTAGGATAAGACTTTATAACCAGCCAGACATGCTCCTGT
>VWZE01002952.1:349045-531499 GCA_013396675.1 Eubucco bourcierii
GGTTAGAAGATAAGTGGTTAGTGAGGGTACTCAGCAGAGAGGAGGAGGCAAGAAGCTGCTAGACAGCTTGAGAGTGTCTGCAAGCCTGAGAGACTGTGTTATCTGTGTTTGGAGTTCTTATTCTTATCCATCTCAGCAAGCCTATGAGTGAAGTAGACATCACCATTGTTTCCTTTTCAGAGCCTATAATATAATTTTCTCCACTAAAATATTCCAATTAGCCTCAAACCAGCACAAGGTCCAAGGCCAGGCTGGACCAAGATCATCTGGGAAGTCAGCCAGCTTGTCAGAATCTGGATCAATGGTGTTCCTTTCCAAACACAACACTGGCTGTGCACAAGGCAAATATTCCAATGACAGAACTTAGGTCAGGGTCAAACTCAAATGGGGCCCAGGAGCAGAGGGTCTGCAGAGAGACTTCAGCAGAGATTTGTCAAGGCTGATAAGACCCATTAGTGTTCTCAGGATCCTGGCAGCCTGTTTCTGTCCACTGATTATAAAAGGAACAGAGACAACAACCTTAGACACATGCAACTGATCAGACAAATCTCACATCAGATCTAACATCCGTGTTTTCCTGAATCTTTCTTGGTTTCTGATGGAGCATAACTTACAATAAAGGCTGGCTTCACAGGAAACTTTTCATTCCAGTTACAAGTGGGGCACTTTTGAAAACTGCAGTTTAATCTAATAGGCATGAAGTAGTTTCCATGGGAGGAATATACTGGTTTCTGTATGCAGAAGAGAATAACCAAATCAGGCAATGCCTCCATCAAATCTCTTAAGGTCAGTTTACACTTGCCTGAAGGGCAGGAGGAAAGCTGAGAAATACAGCTTCATGCTGCTGAAATGCTAGCAGCAAAGAGTTGAACAAGAAGCTGTCTCCCTGGAAAGTATAACAGGCCTTATTTATGAAGCTGATATGAAGCCTTCCAGCACATTTTGACTCCTCAGTCTCAGGTGATTGAGATTTCCTTATTGTGGTGATTCTTTCTTACTGATAATTGCCTTTTTTTTTTTTTTTTTTTTTTTTTCCCCTCTCTCCTGGTAAACCTCTCTAATCCCATATTTATCACCTTCAGGCTATGCTATGCTGACTCACTCATTACCTGGACACCAGCTAGTGCAGGACACAGCTAATGCTATGCCCATGGCTCTGTCAGTTCAGTGGTTCTCAAACCAGGGTGTACAAAAGCTTAGAACAGACTGCTACTGATATGTGCCTAGGGGCAAATATCCTCAAGAATTTAAAGCAGCTCCAGTTCATGGTTTTCTTCACCAAAGATTTCAAGTCTTGGGAGAATCTCTCTTCCATTTTGAGTTTCTCCCACACTTTCTGTCACGACCACAAGCCACAACAACCGAGTCAAAAAAACATTGTAGCTTTAAATACATTCTGACTCAAAGAAGGATGAATGACAGAAAACCTGTACAATGCTGCCATTGCTCTTGATCATGTATGGAAAGAAGGAACATATTCCTGCGATAGCTGACAGCATCTGTCTCCAAAGCAGATAGATTATGGATATGTCTCTTGGGAAATAGCTACATTCTGCCATGTGCTGCCAAGGCTGAGACATTCAGTCTAGTCTCAACTGAGCTAATTCTGGACATGGAGACGCTATTGCTGGGTTAGTAGGATGTTCCACTCAGATGAATTAGCCTTTCTAGTCGACCCAACATAGCTCCAGTTTGGAAGGGTTGTGGCATGTGACACTTGAACGTGTCCAGAGAAGGGCAACGAGGCTGGTGAGAGGCCTCGAGCACAGCCCTATGAGGAGAGGCTGAGGGAACTGGGACTGTTTAGCCTGGAGAAGAGGAGGCTCAGGGGGGACCTTATTGCTGTCTACAACTACCAGAAGGGTGGTTGTGGCCAGGAGGAGGTTACCTTCTTCTCTCAGGCAACCAGTGACAGAACAAGAGGACACAGTCTCAGGCTACGCCAGGGCAAGTTTAGGCTGGAGGTGAGGAGGAAGTTCTTCACTGAGAGAGTAATTTGTCACTGGAATGGGCTGCCCAGGGAGGTGGTGGAGTCACCGTCCCTGGAGGCGTTCAAGGCACTTTTGGACATGGCACTTAGTGCCATGGTCTAATCTTGAGGGCTGTGGTGATGGGTTGGACTTGATGATCTCTGAGGTCTCTTCCAACCCTTGCGATACTGTGATACTGTGATACTGTGATACAATGAGTTTCCATGACTGTCACCCAGAGCTTCCCAGAGCAAGGAGAGCACACATTACATTAGGAGTTAACTGTGGCAGACTTGGTGGTAAAACAGTCTTGGAAGAAGCAAAATATGGCAAATTACACATTTGCTTGCTTCATTGCACGCTTGCTTCACTGCTAGAATCAACAAACATTTATGCTGATTACCACACTGGAGTGAGCACTGATAGCAGTCGCTACCTGCTAAGATTAAGATGTTCATATCCATGGAGACTTGTGTGCAGTCAGCCACATTTCCATGGTCAGATGGTGTGTCTGTACTTAAAAACTCTTAATGATGCTTTATTCTATGAATTGTGCCCTTCTATTTTAATAGATATTCCAATACTCCTCATTAACTCTCTCTATTTCTGTGGTTTTGACATTTTGCTTTCTGGGAGTGTGTGATTATGAGGAAAACATGCTTCTATCTGTTCTTCCCAGTTTAAGGGGGAAGGAAAATATGATTTGTCTACCTCTTCCCTCAGATAAGAATCTCTTGCAAAGCCACACACTGTCCTTAACACCTCTGTGAGTCAGAGCAGAAAAATACCTGGAGGTTTTAGGCCAAGGCAATGTTATGTGGCTCCTGAGCACAAACACAATACTTCTAAGCCAATCTTATTTTTTACCTCAACTGCAGCTGCTGAGGTGCAGATAAGGAACTGCCTCCTCCAGGGAACTGGTTACTCATAGTGTAACCAGTTCCTGCCTTCAGGAGACTACACAGCCAGACACCGAGATGCACAGTAACCTAAATCAGAGCAATTGCACCATGGTGCACTTACAGATAAAATCCACATGGGAAAATTATTTGGAGGTATGTGAACCCAAAGGCACAGTTTATGGGGGCAATACTCATTTAGACTATTTGTCCTCTAGGGTTTTTTACCTCCTTACTGGCCCTGTGTTTCTACCACGACTTCATAGTACCTGTTTCTCCCAATCTAATAATGCTTGCAGGACTTTAACCATTCCACTTCTGATTAAATCTTTGGGAAACACATGGCTTAATTAAAACTGGAGGAGGAAACAGACTTTCTTTTCCACTTGAAATTCCGACAAGTGAAAAAAAAATAAATTCAATTTGAAATGGCTGACAGAGAAATAAGTTACCTCACAAAGTGAAAGCAACAATAATCATAGAATCATAGAATGGTAAGGTTGGAGGGACCTCAAAGATCATCGAGTTCCAACCCCCTGCCATAGGCAGGGACACCTCCCACTAGTACAGGTTGCTCAAGGCCTTGTCCAACCTGGCCTTGAACACCTCCAGGGAGGGAGCAGCCACAACCTCCCTGGGCAACCTGCTCCAGTGCCTCACCACCCTCACTGGAAAGAACTTCCTCCTGACATCCTGTCTAAATCTTCCCTCTGCCAGTTTAAACCCATTGCCCCTTGTCCTGTCATTACAAGACCTCATCAATAATCCCTCCCCAGCCTTGCTGTAGGCCCCCTTCAGATACTGGAAGGCTACTCTAAGGTCTCCTGGAAGCCTTCTCTTTTATAGGTTGAAGAGCCTAACTCTTGTAGCCTGTCCTCATAGGAGAGCTGCTCCAGCCCTCTGATCATCTTCGTGGCCTCCTCTGGACCCGCTCCAACACTTCCATGTCCTTCCTGTTCTGAGGGTTCCAGAACTGCACACAGTACTCCAGGTGGGGTCTGACGAGAGCAGAGTAAAGTGGCAGAATCCCCTCCCTTGCCCTGCTGGCCACGCTTCTCTTGATGCAGCCTAGGACTCGGTTGGCTGTCTGGGCTGCATGTGCACACTGCAGGCTCATGTTGAGCTTCTCATCAACCCAGACTCCAAGGTCCTTTTCCTCAGGGCTGCTCTCCAGCCATTCACCACCCAACATCCAATGCTGTTTATTTGGAGGCATTAAAAATGTTTCATTATTATTTTTGTGCTGTTTTATGAGAAACAAAGTAAAACAAAAGCTATTGTCAAATGGAAAACAAACCCTACTGCTCCTGAAAAAGTGACAAGAGAATACTTCTCTGGATTTGCTCTCTTCTGATTCTCAGTACAATGTTGTATCAAACTTGACGTATTTCCATGATACACTTTTTTTCATTTGACAGTTTGACATTTCCCAGAGGGAAAACATTCCCTAGGAATGTTTCTGATGGGTTCTTTCAGATGATCTGCAGTTCTTAAAGTAAAGGCACAACTTGTGGGATGCTGAAAAGAGTTATAATAATTCCTTGTGGGTGTTTGGAAGCAGACAGATCGCTGCGGTTTATGTTCTGCATAAACAAGTGCTAGAGCTTAATGAAGCAGGTGACCTGGTGCCTCTTTAGACTGTGAATACCATCACTGTAGAAAATCCTTAAAGTGAGACTTAATGTCTTGACTTTTAATAACCATTCCCCTGCTAAATCTCTTGAGTTTCCAAATTTAAATAAGTTATTCAGAAGCTCAGCAGACTGAATTTGCTCTTAGGGAGAAGTAGGATCACTGAAAGACATTTATTTCTTGAAAACAAATGAGCGGGATTGGGACTCAGCTTTTAAGCAAAGATCCCCACTGAGACTGCTGAAGGTTGCTGCATGTAATGATGGCAAGACCTGGCACAGCCGTCAGACCATTTTAAAACTGTGAAGCTGCATTGTCGCTGCCCCTAGCATGATAACAGAACAATTTCAGCAAAACTGACTTGCTCTAGCAATAGCAGATTATCTCTTTCTTGCTTCAGATGATGCTCTCACCAAGGTTTGTGGTTTTTCATTATTAAAAAAAAAAAAAAAAACCAAACCCAAACAACCCAAACTCATGTGCACCTTTTTGTCCTCTACAAAATTACTGCTTATTTGTGCTATTGCTTGTTCAATTGAACTTTTTACTTAGATGTATGAACCTGGGAATCATTACGTTCTCAGTTCTGAGACTAGGAGATTTATTGATCTCAGATCTGGAGCTATCAAAGAGCAAGAGAGATTGTTAGCCTGTGGGCTACAACTGAGCACAACAGACACCAAGGAAAAAAAAAAAAAAAAAAAAAAAAAAAAAAAGGGGTTTTTTACCATATTATCCCATTTTCGTTTTACAACTGTATTCCATGAAATGCCAGTGGACTAGATTGCAAACACCATGGTGTCTGAAAGATTTGAAGCCAGCAGAAGGTGGTTAGAGAACCTTTTTTACTGCTTTTCAGTTCAAGAACTAAGAGTTGTGAAACAAAACTACCAAAGGTCAGTTTCAAAACCAATGGGAGAAAATGGCTCTTCACACTGCATGGGCTTGTTTAGTTTGTAGCAAGAGAAGGCTGAGGGGTCTGAGATTTTCTCGCTCTACAACTGCCTGAAAGGAGACTGAGAGAGTGTGGGTTGGTCTCTTCTCCTGAGTAACAAGTGTCAAGAGGAAAAGGCCTCAGGCTGGGCAAGGTGATTTAGGTTGGACATTAGGAAAAGCTTTTTCACTGAATGGGTTTCCAAGCCCTGGAACAGGCTGCCCAGGGCAGTGGTGGAGTCATCATCTCTGGAGATTATCTAAAAGATGTGTAGATGTGTAGATGTGATGCTGAGGGGCATGCTTTAACGGAAAACTTGGCAGTGTTGGGTTAATGGTTGAACTTGATGATCTTAAAAGGTTTTTTTTCCCAACCTAAACAATTCTGTGATTCTTTGATTCTATGAACTGTGAAATTCCTTGGCACAGCACGTTGTGAAAAGTAAGAGTTTACCTGGCTGCAAAATAATGGGCATGTATAGAAATAAATACACAATATGGGAGGTATGTGGATTTATAGGAAAGTTATTTTTATAAAGCTATTAATAGTTTTTTAATGCAAAGACATACCTCCTGACCTAGGAAATTGCTGGTGTAGAGATTGCCAGAGGCTGGGTAAATGGCTCGGCAAAGCAATATTAGCCTGTCCCATTTTCATGCTAGTCATAAAATCCTAGCCCATGAAATGGAGATAGAGAGTCCTTTGTTTGATCAGGAACAGCTATAGTTATGCAGTTTCTGTAGCCTATGGTGGGTTACAATATTGTAATTTCAAGGAGGCTATTCTTCCTTTAACCTGAGGGTCACCGCTGTGCCCACACAGACCAGAAGTCGGTGTCATTTGTGTTTTCTGTTCTTTGAAGGCAGGGGTTTTCCTAATTACTTGTGTCTTCTCACAGTTGATAAGCCAGGTACATAAGTTCAGAATTCAGTCCTGGAGAGTGTGTGTTTACCTCTGAAGTTTTGTGAAATTGAGGTGAGTGGAGCAAATGTGGTTGAAGGATGAAGCTGAGACACAAATGTTTGCACACCACATTTATCCTTATCCATTTTCCATTACCGTGTTTCCTCAAGCTCTTGGAAAGCTTATCAACTTGTTTGCCACTGAAGTTTCCACTTACTTATAACACCACTGCCTGTTGCTACACAAAATTAATCCAAAGACTGCAGACCTATTCACCTGACTGCAGACCTATTAATAACATTCTTTGAATGTTTCAGTAATGACAGACAACCCATACATCTAATAAGCGCTTCTGAACTACTGTTAAGCTCCTTTTTAAACCTCATTAAGATTGGATTATTTGGTTATGTTAATCCTGGTGGCCTTATACCAGTGATCCAGACTCATACTGGTTATTGTAACGTTTCAACCATAAAAATACAGGAAATGGCAAACTGAGAATTGTGGCTTGAGAGAAAGAGCAAAGCAAGAAACTGTCCCCGTGGTTCTTTTTGATTCATGATACTGTCAGATGAAGTTAGGGGCCAACATCCTGTGCCTTCATCATTAAAGTATTATGTAGCTGAGATACATAAAGAGTTGTCCTTAATTCGGTAATAAGTGTGCCCACAAAGCAGTGGAGAGGAGCTTTATCTCTGCCATCCATCACAAAATATTTCTTGATGATACAAACACCACATGCTCCATGCTCTGCCTACTGATACTGCATTTTATACTAAATATGAAACCACTTGATTTTCAGCTTTACAGACAGGCAAAGCAGAGATGAGATTTGACTTAAAACACAGTATTTCAGCAATGGGACATGTGAGATTTTGTAGCCTTTCCCCCATGTTATGTTTTGAGTGTTTGGGGGTGGGTTTTTTTCTGATTCCAAGAACCAAGATATCTAATATTTGGTTAGTTTCTGATTATTATGAGAGCTACATGTCATGGAAAACCTCACAGCATAAGTAGGGCTGTATGGAAAGACCGAAGTTAGAGGAGGCTGAAAAACAATGGGATTCCTATACAGAAAGAGTGGCAGAGTGTGGGAATGAGGAGTGCTAGACCTTAATGCTTGGCAAATTTGAGATAATCTACCATTTGCATTTGAAGAGTCACCCATCATATGCTTAAAATGGTGAGTTTACTGAACACAGGAGGGAGAAATGGGTATTGCCAAATATTGCTCAGAGTCCCCCTGGGTATGTCTGAGGAGTGTGCTGCCAAAAGCAAGCTCTTCGTGGAGACTGAGCCAGAGAGGAGTGAGTGGCACCGCTGAGATGGCAATTCTGCTGCACTCACCACCTCAATGGCAGATTAACAAGAGGCAGATGTCTGGTGTATTTAAGGTTGTCTTTTTCTAGTTTTAAGCTTTATTTCTCTAACCTAGAGTCTTATTCTGAACAGGACTTCCCCACTGGGCTCACTAACCTGCTTGCTGTCTTTGTTTTTAATCCTGCTTAAAGTAGACAAATATGATTCCTCTGGATGGAACAGTCAAGGGATCAGTTGGGTTTTGCTTCCCTCTGTTGCAGAAGTTGTTTAGATGGCAGGTATGCTCCCATGCCAGAAAAGGGGATAAATCTCTAAAGCAGGCAGTGCCCTGTGGAGACTCACTCAGCTGTGGGAAACTCCCTCTGCCATAAATGCCTTTTGCTTTCTTTCAGTAAAGGTATTTCTGTGTTTCACTCTGCAGCCTTGTGAGCCAGATCAGACTGCCAACTCACTCAGCTTTCTCCTAATTCCACTTGGTTGACATCACCCTTGACAGGCAAACAGATGAAAAGAAAGTCCAGGTATTTGAGGCAGCAGGATGTGAAGCACATCTGTGCAACATCTGGCTTCTAGTGTAAATCACATATGGAGAATTTAACCTGAGCTTACCACAACCTAATGCTAATAACTAAACGTCACTGCTTGCCCACTCAGGAGTTCTACAAAGATTTCTCCTAATGGAAAAAATGCTGCCTCTATACATCAAATCAATAAAATGAAATACAGACTCACAGGAACACTTATGTTAGAAGAAAACTCTAACTGCTGCTCAAAGAAGGACTGACTTCAAAGTCAGGCTCAGAGACTTGTCCAGTGAGGTGTGGAAATTGCCCAAGCTTATTTTCTAAATGGAATAGTTCCCCTGTGGCACTGGTTGGAACTCACTGAATCTTGTTTCCTTTAAAAATGCAGACCGTATTGGAGTTCTCTCTAATTTCATAGAATCATAGAATTGTTTTGGCCGGAAAATATCAACTCCTAACATCAACCTAACACCACTATGGCCATTGGACCACATCCCAAAGAGAGAGGTGCTAGCATGTTAGGAGACAATGTTAGTCGTGTTCACTACTGCTGCTTTCTTTCTGCCTCAAATAAGGGAAAATTTTTCATTTTTAATTTTTATGAGATACTTTGACATTCAGTAGATCACTGTGAAACTTAGAATTCTTGTGGAGCACCTGCACTCATGTTTAAATGTTAATTCAGGCCTTACATGGATGATATGGCTTTGCAGTCCAGCTGCAAAATCACATTTCATCATATTTTATCATCATACCTGTCAGTGGTTGACAGACTTAGATGCAGGAACTCCTCTTTTCAGGACACCTTTGTATCTGTAAATTTCACCAGCATCCCAAATTCTTTCCTGTGCAGTGAAAGAATGGCCTGTGGGTTCTGTCTGCCATTCAGTCAGTATTATTGACAGCTGCAGAGAGAATAATATTGGGGAATATTATTCTATCCATCTTTATGTGCTTCACACAGCTGTTTCTACGATGTCAAATTAGAATGATAAAGCCTTTTTTAAGTCTGTCAAATGCATTCTGTATCTGTTCTTGGAGCCAGAGAAGTTGAACCATTTTATACATAAAATTCCAGTGTTTCACAGAGTAGAATTTTGGGGTTTTGGGGTGAGTTTTTGTGATTTTTGTTGTTGTTGTTTGGGTTTTTTTGTTGGTTGGTTGTTTTTTTTGGGGGGGAAGAAGTTTAAAATTCAGTCAATGGCCCTCATCAGTTTATTTGGAAAGAGTGTGTTGATTGCTTTCCACTAAGACAAACAAGACAGAAATTAACATACCCTTGAGCATTTCTGCTGCAGGTGACTTTAGCTCAATCTCTCTACCTGTTTTCATTACAGCATACACTGCATTAGTCTCAACTAGAATTGTTTCCTTTCCTTTTCATACCTTAGTAGGTAATGCAGCATTTGTTGCCATAAAACAAATACCCAAGGAACTCAGTATCTGTGCAAATATAAATTATTAGTGATTCTCTGATAAATAAGCATGAAATGATGCATCCTTTTTCTGCTCTCATAGCTTATTCTTTCATATCTTAGCAGCAGAATTAGCCACCTTCGTGGATACCTCAGCATGACTTTAAGTGAAAACCTTCCTTTCATGAAGGTTTTGCCAGTAGAGATGGTTCTTTAGCCTCACACTGGTTGGGATGATGAAAACCTGAGTACATTTAATTCTCCACTTAGAATAAACAAGGACAGGGTTCCCCTTCCATTGCCAGATAACATGGTACATGATGTTCTTCAACTTGTGGGGGTATTTTTCAAGAGAGGATGGAGAAAGTCATTGACAGGAATCTGTGACAAGTCAATGTTCCACTTTGACAAGATCACTTTCTTACACTGTTATCTATATGGTACAGAATGACAGTTCTGGAAATGGTGAGAGTAGGTGGGTCTCTGAGCAAGCAACAAGGCCTGGTGAATGATTTCCAGCACCAACCAGTGTGCTCCAATGTATCATTTGCTTGTAATCATTGAGTGCTCTGCCGTTTCTCCCACAGACAACTCATTTTCCAGCAGTTTGTAATCCTAGTTTCAAGCATCTGGTGAGATAACTGCTGTTTGTTATTAATTGCCAACATGGCTGCTCCTTGGTCTGAGATGTGGTGCTGAAAGTCCAAGGATCCCAATCTGAGTCCATTGGTAACTTTACAAAATATAGGCAAAAGGATCAGGGAGGGGAAGAAGTGGTTGTAGAGGTAGTGATGACCATTTCCTTATGTTTCAGAGCTTTTCAGTCTGAGATCTGTAGAATTTAGGCTCAGATATAGGTCAGATTTTCCCTATAAGTTGTCTGGAATAAAACCACTGCTGTGAGAATGATAATTTTGAGATGAGGCAGCAGCTCAGTACTGGCTGGATTAGAGAAGATTATGTGGAAGAAAAGATGGTTAGGTAATGAAGAGTCGTGAGCAATCAGCATTAAAAATCTTTTCCTTAAAGGGCTGGAAGGAAACTTCTGTAAGTGCTTGGATGTCTTCATCTCTGCTAAGATGAACAAAGTGTTAGAATTTTACAGAAATGCCTTTACATTTTTATGAGCTGTTTCCCTTGGTAATCAAGAGGCTGAGTCCACCCACTTTGCCACCTTTTCTACAGTGTCCATGGAAACACCAGAGCAGAGCTAAAACCAAAGCGTGTGGACCCCAAAAGCTAAATCTGTTTCATTTCTAACATGCACAGCTTTATGCTTTGGAGGATCCGCTCCTAACTTCATTTAATCCTTCAGGTGGGAAGTTTCAATGCTGACATACCTAGCCCGGAAAAGGCTGAAGCATTCTAATCTAAAGTACCATAAGTAAGGGCACTATTTCTTTGTATAACAAGTTGTGAGGCCCCCATAATGACTCTTAGTGAAAATGGAGCTGTTGGAGCTACGGACATTTGACGCAAAGAGCTCCCGTGGAAAGGGATTAGGACTGATCATCAGAAGGGCTAAAAGGAAATGAACACAAGCAATCTTGGTTGAGCCACAATAAGCCCGCCAGCATGGGTTTTAATTAGATGCTGACTGAGTGCATGAAGCATTGCTCTGTACAATTTCATACCCAAAGCTATCGAGTTTGAAACTGCTGTAGCTGATTGCTACAATATTGAGGAGCAAATTAACATGCATGACTAAAAGGTCCTACAGCTCTCCCGCCTGTATGAGCTCTCATATACAAATAAGGCAGCACATGAAGCTTTCAGATTCTGGGAGACAGCTGCTCATCACAGAGAAATCTTGCCAAAGGTGGCACTAATTAATTGCTGTGAACAAGATGGGCGTCAGAAATTAAATACTCTCATGCCTAAAGATGATGCCTCTCAGTAAGGGCTGAAGCATGTTGGACTAGATCTTCAGTCACTGTCAACTGTCATAATACTGTGGCAATGAAGAACAGCTAAGTATATGGCAAGTAATAAAAGTTGCAGTGTAATTCTTTTCTCTCATGAAAGATTGGATAAGATTCCTCTCTTCTGTCTTAGGTTATCCACAATGCAGCTGTTACCATCTGAACTCCCTGCTCTCAGCTCCTTTCACAGTCAAGGGAAGAGGTAGAAGTGGGATGCGAGTCCAGACAGACTATAGACATCAAGTCTATGGTGTTGTGAAGTGAAGCTGATTAGATGTCCACTGACTATAAAGGAGAGTGGAGAAACCAGATCATCTGTAGGTACATGATAAATAACTACTTTTATTCAGCCCAGTCCTGCCTAGGATGGGTAGTTTATCATGCCAGAAAATGTCCTAGGAACCAATGTCTCATTTCCTATGCCCTATGCCCTTTCTCAAAAGTTCAGTGTCCTGTACTGTACTGGATGTGTTAGGTATGTCTTATGCAGAGACTGAAATACTAACCTCTGCTTAGTATGCAGTCTGTCTGCTTCCATTTCTTTTTATTTATCACCATAATTTCTGGACTTATTTTTTACCAAATGCAGTGTTGTGCTGCTGCTGACTAGCAACTAGCAAAACTGGGATGACTGAAGGGCAAGAAGTAAAACGAAACAAAATGTCACGTGCAAGTCCCTTGTTTCTCTTACCTAACAAGTTAGTTATTTGTTTGACTGTCAGTCCCTTGGCAGTAAGATTTTTTTTTTTCAAGCAATTGTAAATATATAAATTATAGACCCTCATCAATATCTAAAGGGGGCCAAGAGGATGGGGCCACACTCTTTTCAATGGTGCCCAGCACCAGAGCAAGGGGCAATGGACGCAAACTGGAAACCAGGAAGTTCCACTTAAACATAAGGTAAAACTTAATTACTCTGTGGGTGACAGAGCACTGGACCAGGCTGTCCAGAAAGGTTGCAGAGGTTCTTTCTCTGGAGAGATTCAAAACCTGTCTGGATGTGATTGATTCTAGGCAACCTGTTCTAGAGGAACCTACCTTAGCAGGGAAGCTGGAGTACAACGATCTCCAAAGATCCCTTCCAACTCTCATCATTCTGTTACCCATGAAATGTTACAAAACTAAACACAGTCACATTCAGCAACTTCAGGAAGCATTCTATAACTATATTGCCAGTCTGAGAGTCCTGACTCTCAAACTGTGATACCTAATTGTAATTTCATTTGCATGGACTCTTAGCTCGCTGAGGTAAGGCTAGTACTTACACACAAATGCATGAGCTTACATACCCAATATGGCTTCAAGTGGCTAATTTTAGGTGCCCAGAATGGAAAGCATGCAGCAAGCACAACCCAAAATAGAAGGCAGTTATTCCTGGGGAAAAGAGTGATGCTTCCTTCGAGGATGACACATTGCTATTAGGCTAGAGATGAAAACGGATAAATTATGTTGACAGCCAAACTGTAGGCAAGTGGATGGGGAATATCCCCATTTTATGAATTCTTCTGCTCTCTAAGTCTGGTTTTCCCACATGTACCTCTGGATTACTTCACTGAAATCCACATGGCTGTAAAGTGTAAAACCATGGTATTACTGCTGTGAGTGACGAATGAATATTTGTATAACTGCTGCGGATTCATTTACCTGCCAACTGCTGAGTCAGATTTTGGTGACTCCTTCACTAAAGCTGACAGTGAAGGAATATGAAACTTCTTTCTTTGTTTGCTGTGCTGATTGCTCACAGAGAACTTGCAAACAGTTCTTAGGGAAAAAGAAAAAGAAGGGAAGGAGGAAAAAAAAAGGAGTGATTTTCAAATATTTCACTAGAAGGGCTAAACCACGATCGTTATCAGATGATGGGAAAAAAGAAAACAAGCATCGTGGTGGCAATTTTTTTTTTCCAAGACAATTCCTGGCATGCAGAATGTGGTGCTGGGATAACCCCCTACAAGGAAAATCCTGAAGTGATTTGGTAGTTTGGGGACAGAAATTTCTGACAACTCAGCTATGAAAATAAGTGAGTCTTGAAAGAATTCATAACAGCCTGCTCAAGGAACAGATCCTCTCAAAAATTCAGCTGGTGAAAACTGCACTTCAGGAAGGAAATTTTCAAAGGCAGTGATGAAGCTTGTTAGAAATGACAGCCTGAAATGCAAGGCAATCAATGAAGATCTAATTGAATTACATTGTTCTGGCTGCAGTCACCTGCCATGTGCATTCATTCAAATCCACAGCACATAGAGGATGAGCACCTTAACTTGTCTTTTTTCCTGAGATTTGTGATGAGCTGGGAACATTCAAACTGTGAAAAAATGGTTCAGCTGGCATGCAGTGGAGGATTCTGTGCAAATATTAAGATACAAGATACAGGAAGGACATGAAAGTGTTGGAGTGGGTCCAGAGGAGGCCACGAAGATGCCCAGAGGGCTGCAGCAGCTCTGCTATGAGGACAGGCTGAGAGAGTTGGGGCTCTGCAGCCTGGAGAAGAGAAGGCTTCGAGGAGACTTGATAGTAGCCTCCTAGTGTTTGAAGGAGGCCTACAGAAAGGCTGGGGAGGGACTATTGACAAGGTCTTGCAATGACAGGACAAGGGGCAATGGGTTTAAACTGGCAGAGGGGAGATTTAGACTGGATGTCAGGAGGAAGTTCTTTACAGTGAGGGTGGTGAGGCACTGGCACAGGTTGCCCAGGCAGGTTATGGCTGCTCCCTCCCTGGAGGTGTTCAAGGCCAGGTTGGACAAGGCCTTGAGTAACCTGTACTAGTGGGAGGGGTCCCTGCCTATGGCAGGGGGTTGGAACTAGATGATCCTTGAGGTCCCTTCCAACCTTACCATTCTATGATTCTATATGCTGTATTCAGATGTCTCCAAGTGCCTCATTCAAGTTAGAGGAGATATACTTCATACAGAAAGTGGAATGCAGAGAATGAGCCCCAAGGAGGGCCATGGGTTGAATATCTTTATCAGAGGTATCTTTATTAGACACAAAACTACTTCTCAGGTTTTGTTGGCTTCACTAGATTGCCACTGACTATGATATGAGCTCAGCATTAAAATATGGAGACATCCACATTTATTTTTCTTAGCCCATGTGACAAGTCCTGTCCAGAGTAACTTGTTTAAACTGTAGGACTTGACTGGATGTCTGAGCCTCAGTTCAGAATGAAAGCTACTACAGAATGAGAGGTGACATTGAAAGCTAGAGATGAACAAGCTATTTGAGTCAAACACATACCTTGTATAAAACAAAAAGCTAGACAGATAAATTTAATGAGACATACCCAAAGAAAAAGGAAAATGGGAGAATGAGCACTATTGGAAAACACGGCCTTTGAAGTGGGGAAACAAACATAAAATTCAGGAAACAGCACTGCAAGCAACATGCTGCAGAAAGCACTACAGCAGAAAACAACCAAGCCAAACTAAAACCACACAAACCCAAACACAACAAGGTTTATGTGTAATCAGTAAATGAAAGCTGGATGCAGAAAGTGGGGGTCTCAATCTTCATTCGATTTTCTGGGGCCAGATCCCTTTCATCATCAGTGTGGTAAAATACAGGCTAACACTGGAATCTAAATGTAAAATGCAGGATATATTTCTGACAAAAGAGTAGAAGAAAGACACGAAATCAAACATCCCTTTCTCTTACATGAAAATTCAAGATTTACTTCCATGGCAGAAAGTTATTTGGAAATAATTAAGTTGTACCAAAGATCCATCAAAAAGATCTACTTAGAGAGTATTACTGTGGCTTGAACTTCTGTTGCTCTCATGGCACATTTTCCTCCTCTCCCATTTGTAAAGGGAAACATTTCCTGAACAGACATATAACCATATTTTAAAATCCCACTGAAGTAATTACAAGCATAGCACAGTTTTACAGAGGTTTCAGTGCTTAGATATAGGGATGGGCCGAAGTTAGTGTAGTTCCTGATTTGGGATTTGTGTTGTCATTTGGGTAATCAATAGCTGTTCTCTCTCCTTCTCATGATCCATGCAAAAATTGGTAGGTTATCCTTCCAGGGAGGCACAGGAATAATTTAATGGGTAACCAAAGAAACCATGGGAGGAAGACACCCTTCAGACATGAAATACAAAGACAGCTATATCAACAAGCACATGCCACAGATCCCTGGGTTTGCTGTGTCCTTGCAATCATCTCTCCACAGTAGATCCTGGTCTCACTTCTAGCCTCCTCCTGACAAGTCCAACTACCCATCCCTCACATTTAAGGGCTATCATGCAGTGCATTGACCTAGGTAATTTTTCACCTAGAGAAAGATGAAGGGAGAAATGTTGTCCTGTAGTAAATACCCTCAGGTCTTTGCCTGAGACATCTGCCAGGCACTGGTGTCTACAGGCTCTTGCACAGGACAAGGATTAAACAGCACTATTAACAGTGATGACTTGAAGACAACTGTGCTGTGTGATAGGATCTTCTCCCTCCTCTTACCCTTGCCTCAAGCAGGGATACCTGATCTTAAAACCTTGCCAGGATTTACTGCATTTATTTTACCTCCATGAAGGTCCTGGGCTGACAGGAGGATTCATACCTGCTTGTTAGGACAGGAAATTTGTCTCTGAATTTGCTTTGCCAGAGAATTTCAGGTTCTCCTCAGAGCAATGGTGTGTCTAGGGTGTTAGTTATCCTTCTCAGCCTACCTGTCAGCTAGGACAAGACACCCAGATCTGCATCACCTGATGGGGCAGCTTTGTAGTCCCCCAGCCAGCTAGAGAAAGAGGAACATGTGGCAGGGCCTGCAGCCACCAGAACGACTCACCCAGCCCATATGGGCTTGGTGCTATCTTAGGTTTGTGGGGCTCTAGGGAAGTGATGAGCTGATCGCATTGCCCTGGCAAGATGATGTTCAAAGCACTAAGCTGAGGACACTGTTGCAGGGAAAAGCTCTGTGTTCTTCCATGAGAATACTGTGTGCACATGAGTTCCATGGTAAAGAAACCCAGAAAAATCTATTTTATGCTTAAAGGGTGACGCTTTCACCTCATTTTCCTCCACTCCCCCAAGTCCCAAAGTTTATACTATACACCAGAGACTTCTATTAGGAACCATTTCAAACAATGGAAATTTCTTTAAATATCACCATCTTCTCCATCCTACTTACATTCCTCATTCAAGTGTAATTTGAAATACTGCCTTACTGGAGAGGAAGAAACTATGAGCCTTTTCTTTGTCAGAGAGAATTCAGTTATCCTGAGCTGCATTTGTTACCAGCTCTGCCTACCATTATTTCAGGAAACCATTACATCCATTATTAATAAGAGCCCTCCAGCTAACTTTTCAACCTTGCAGTCATCATTCTAGTTTTAAATGTCATTTTGTGCTTTTTTTCCCCTATGGCATTCATTTGCCCTGTGAGAAGCTGGGGGGGAGGGGGGTCCTCCCATTCCCTTTCCCAGCCTGACCTTTTTCAGATCTGTCTTACCTAGATCAAGCCAACTGCTCTTTGAGACAGCTGAAACTAATACAGTCAGAAGTGGACAGGGCAGTACAACACTGTTAGAGATTTGTAGCTCTTCTGAGCTGTCACATCTCTAAAGCAGCTTGATTTTATTAGCTTAGGGGATGAATAAAGCATCCCATGCATACTTAAGATTGGATCCACTCAGATCTACCATGCAAAAGACCTAAAATTTATCTGAGGTCCTAAATGGGGACCCAGCCTGTCTGCCTTCTCCAGAAGTCTGCATCATTTGATTGCTATCAGTAGGAGTAAAACCTGCATTTTGCACTGAGTATTAAGAGGTCTAAGACAGGAACTGACACTAGAGCCAGAAAGTGAATCCTGGCATTTTGGGTGCTTTGATCCACCAAAGATCTAGTAAAAAAAGTGGAGGCACTACTCTGCATTCTATTGTATGACTGTGAAAACTACATACATATGTCTTCCTTATTCCAGAGTTTTTCAGTCAAGGCTCAATTTCAAGAGGAGACAGAGAATGTGTTCATTAAAGATACTTGTAGGACAGATGCAGCAGCTGGAGCTGAATCCAAATAAACCAACCTATTGCTTAGGATCCATGGTATTCCACTTCACAGGTGAACAGTCCAATTGTCTCATCACGCTGCTGGCACTACATCTATAGAAGAGAGCTCTGGGTCTCACCTAGAGGGGCATATTTGATATCTGTTGTTGCTTCCTTTAACTTAAAGACACATCATCGCTCTGAAAGGTCATCCAATATTTCAGAGATAAAGTTGGCACCTGGTTCAGTCCATTTTCACCCTTTCACCCTTATGTCTTGGGTGATGTTTGTGTTTTTTAATAAAACTGTTTATCAGGTTAGTTTGTTGTATTGTAGAAATGCCCCAGGATTCCAGACACAGTAAGGACTTTACTGTATGAGATGTTATGCCAAGAGCTGGCCATGCCCTTCCTCCAGTGAGGATGCTTTCTGTTTCACTCCTGAAAGCGGTGAGAGTACTTTCAGTCTTAGAGTTGGAGATGTGTCTAAGTCCCTCCAAGAGAATTAAAAAAAACCAAAAAAACAAAAAACCCAAACAAACGACAACAAAAATCAAACCACCAACAAATGAGCAAGAGGGAGTCATCCTTGTATGGTCATGGTTGCAGCAGTATCTCTAAGCCATTTGGGCAAGAACTGAACAAATGGATCCATGCCATCATCCCACATGGAGACTTGCTCCATCCAACTGATCAGAGTTGTCTCATTCTTCTTCTGCATTCCTGAATCTCTGCTTATTGATCTCATGGGTCTTAGTCTATTTGCCCAGAGAACAAGGCTTAAGTTTCATGTCCCATATCCACATGCACAAGTGTGTGTGTATATCTTTGTCTATAAATGTCTCCCTGTCTTCATTTTAACTCTTTGTCTGACTTCACCCATAAAGCCAGCTAGTATGATGAATGATCCTAAAAGTTTTATGAAAGGAGATGGCTGGGGGAAAAGTTCCCAAAAGCACCAGGACTGAAATTTTCAGCTGCAGCATGAGCTCAGCCCTTGAAGAACACAAGGGTATCTGAAGGGGAGTGACCTTTTAAGAAAACTCAGAGGACAAAAAGTTTTGGTTAGACTTCACAATCAGCTGTAAGGGGAAAAGGTGTGGAAATGAAACTGAGAACAATTTGTTTAATCCTTACATAGTCACAATTTGGGGTGTGTTCTGTTTCAACAGAGCTGTTAACATTAAGAGACTCTGCTCCTGGGCAGCACAACAAACACAGATAAATGATAACAGAAACCCACGGAGCAGCACACTGGGAAACCTTTCTGGTTTCAGGGTCCTTGACCAATGTTGTTCACATGCAGCTGCAGGCTTCCTTTACCAATTCTCATGACTTCACATAATCCTGTTGCATGTCAGTTTCCAGACCTGAGGTGGATATCTAAATGCAATAAAAAATTGTGCTGGATTTATTCCTCCTTTTGCATTTTCATGAAAGGTTTCATATTAATTGGAAGCAACTTTGGGTCATGGTTTTGTTTTCTTTTAATAATGAAAGGAAACAAATGTTGGTGCGCAGCTGACAGGGGAGGCAAAGCCAGGCAAGTTTTAATATTTAAATGTATTCAACCTGTTGAATAACCAGTGGAAAAGAGAAAATAGTGCTGTTTTGTGAAAAGCTTTGCTAGCATTTAGGATTCCAGGTCCTCTAGTGCCCATCTCATTGCTGTGATATTCAATAGGTATTACTGCATGGGATTAGGAATGTAAGCCTCCATCTAGGTGTTTCAGAAAGGGTGAGGAGCTGTTGTTTTATGCACTTCTCCATAAATAATAATTTTAAAAAACCACTCAGTAAAGCCCCAAAGTAAGATGTTCAGGTACTTCTGCTTCTAACTAAGGCTTGCTATGCTTTTGCAAACCCTGAGAGCTGTTGAAACACTTTCCTCTGTGCCACCGTGACCTTTACATCATCTGACTTTGATTAAAAATAAGAAACAAGGAGGGGAGTGGAAAGGCAATGTCTAAGGGAGAACAAGCCTTTACCTCCCTGAAAGGAGACTGTTAGTAACTGGTGCTTAGGGCATGCTTTGCCCATCAGAGATGAAGGACAGTGTATGGCACTGGTGCCCGTGGAAATCCAGCAGCTGGGCTGGGAAGGATCAGGTCATGTCCATTCCTGCTCCAGAGTTGTGACTAAGGCTTTTGTGCCTCAGGACATGGCTGGGCTTTTGGGGACGGCACCAGCTGCAGCTGAAGGCAGGTACTGACTATGATTCACAACACAGCTGGCTGTCCTCTGAGCAGATGGGATGGAACATCTTATTAGCCTCATTGCTGGCACTGGGGAGCGCAGGGCTTGGCCTTATGCCCACAGTCTAACAATACCACAAACATCCATTGTATGGAGAGGACTAGCTAGATGCAGAAGGCAGGAGGTCTCCCATAGGACTTGGAACTTGGCAGGAGGTCTCCCATAGGACTTGGAACTTATGGGCCTCCAAAAGATTGAACAGCCAAATCTGTAAGATTGCAGTTCACTTACCACCATCAGTCACCATAGGGCAGTAGCAGTAGCAGAAGTTCCTTCAGCACGTGTGCATGTGACATGAAGAGATGGGATTGACCTTGTTTTCCCTTTGCTTACTCAGGGGTCTAGGCTGGCACGTATCCATAGATAAGAAGAGCAGGACAAAGGTTTCTTGTTTCAGAGGCCAAGTGCACAAGCAACAGGCACACAGGCTGCTTTTGGGTTGCCTGGATAGGAGGGTGCACATTCCCAGTTAAGACATGCTGCTGGGGAGTCCTATAAGACTTGGTGCTAGAGAAGAAATTGCTTCCCATTGCAGCTGCAGAACAGCAAAGGGGGTGCTCCACAGGCTTGGAGATTTTGGGGATGGTGTGCTAAAGAATTTGGTACCTGGAGCCCTTTTGCCTCAGGACATCCAGGAAGCCTGGAGATTTTCTCTTCATTATCTTGGAGGTGGAGGTCCTCATTGTACCTAGTGACATTTGCATCTGAGGCTTGGGATGTTTTTCCTTACTCCCAGAGGATTGGAAGGTGGTGCAGTTGCACATAGTGTCAGGGATGATTCTCCCTTCTGTCTTGAAGTTTGTAGGGGATTCACAACACTCTTTGTGTCTGGGCGTTGGGCATACCTGTTGCTCCTGAAAGTTTAAGGGTAGTGGAGCTAACATTGCACCTAATGGCTGATAGGAAGGATTGATGGTGAAGGGATTCCTATCGTTCCCAGAGGACTGTGGGCGTGTCTGCACTGCACCTAATTTTGGAAAGGAGTATCCATTGCACCTGGAGCCTGGGCAGGGGGAACACTCTTGTCCCTGGAAATTTTGAGCCATTGGAGACCTCAATACATGGTGGGTGGAGGAGGATCCCTGGTATTTCTGGAAGCTTGTGTAAAAGGTGTCCCCATTGCACTGAGCACTCAGTGAAAGGAATCTCCATTTGGCCCCTCAATTACAAGAAGGATGTTGAGGTGCTGGATCATGTCCAAAGATGGGCAATGAAGCTGGTGAAGGTTTTAGAACACAGGTCTTACAAGGAGCAGCTGAGGGAACAGGGGTTGCGCTGCCTGAAGAAAACAAGGCTGAGGGCAGACCTTACTGCTCTCTATAGCTTCCTGAAAGGAGATTGGCATGAGGCAGGGGTCAGTCCATCTCTTCTCTTTGGTGACAAGTGATAGGATGAGAGGGAATGGCCTCAAGTTGTGGCAGGCTATGTTTACTTTGGACATTAGGGAAAAAAAATTATTCACTGAAAGTGTTGTCAAGACCTGGAAAGAGCTGCCCAGGGAGTCACAATTCCTGGAGGGATTTAACAGCTGTGTAGATGCGATGTTCAGGGATTTGGTTTAGTGGTGACCTGGCAGTGCTGGGTTAAAAGTCACACTTGACGACCTTAAAGGTCTCTTCTAACCGAAAGGATTCTATGATTTCATTGCACTTAGTGCTTGGGGATGGGGCTACAACTCACAACCCCACCCCACCCACCGGAATATTGTGGACAGTGAAGTTCCTATTGCACTCAGTCCTTCGTGAAGTGCTTGCATTTAGGGTAGAGGGCAAGTCCCCGTTGCCGCTGGAGCGTTTGAGGGTCGCCCTGCCCCGAGGCTCCCCCAGCCGCCTCCATCCCCGAGGCATCCTGGGCGGAGGGCGGGATTGGCTCCCCCGCCCGGCTCCCTCCTTCCCTCCCTCCCGGGGGTTTGCCCTGGGACGCGCCGGCGGCGCTGGGGCTGGCTCCTGGGCGGCGGGCAGGGGTCAAGGGCAGCAGCAGGAGCGGGGGGATGCCAGCACCGGGGCAGCGCGGAGGCTCCGGCTGAGCGGAAAACGCCAGCCCCAGGGAGACCCCCTCCAGCCCCAGCCTCAGCCCCGCCGGTCCCATGGCTGGGCGGGCGCCGCAGCGCAGCCTCCCGGCGTCGGCGGCCGCCGTGCTCCTGCTCTTGCCCGTAAGTGCCGAGGCCGGGGAAGGGGTGGAGAGGGCGCGGGGAGGGAGGGAGAGAGGGAGGGAGACGCCCCACGACCGTGGGGAGCCGGGTCGGTCTGTAAGGGACCTCTGCCCTCAGTGGTCCCGCCCGCCTGCGGGTGTCGAGCGCTCCGTCCCGGCGGCCGTTACCGCGGCCGCACAGATGCCGTGCGCCCAGGCTCTGAGACACCCTGTCCGGAGACTATTGTCCTCTCCTTCAGCGCTGTCCGGCACCCGGCACTGAGTCTCCGTCCAGAGATCGTTACTCCCTCCCTCACAGATTCCGCCCGCTCCCGGGCTCTGAGAGACCCTGTCCCGGGGATCCGTTCCCTCACAGGTCCTTCCCGTCTCTAGGCACTGAAACACCCTCTCCCCGTGTCCGCTCACCTCGATCTCCTTAGAACCCTTAGGTTGAAGCACGGCCCTTCTTGATGACCCCTTCTCCATGGAATCGACGCATCCCTACCCCCTTTCCCTGCCAGAAAAGGTCGTGCACAGGCATCCAACTGGAGTCACAACTCCCTGCCCCAGAGGAAAGTTTTCAGCAGGCAGTGGGTAGCCCTGCGTGGTGCCCGTTGTCCCCTGCCTCTCACCCTGGTGCTTCTCCTTGCGGCGTGTGCTCAGCGTTGGTCACTTTCAGCACAGGGATCAGCAGACAGCGATGGCCAAGGGCAGGGCTCAGGGCGTGCATCCATCCAAGTGTTTTGGTCCGAATTTCTCTTGAGTGAAAGTGCGAGACTTTTTCTGTGATCCTTCTTCACCCGAAGCTTACCCCAGGTGATGCTGGGATGAGGTGGAGATAAGATTAGCCTGTGTCAGAGTGCATTTAAGACAGATTTCCCAGCCCACACTACCTAAACCAGTCTGACTTCTTTGGTGACTTGTTTGTTTTGTGGATAGTTTTAAGTGTGGTAAATCATACTTGCAAAACAAATGTGGGAGATTAAGCAGAAGGTATATCGATCTTGCACAGAATTTGTAAAGGCTGTTCCTGCAGCATTAAAAAGTGACAGCGATCCTTCTGGTATCTTGTGCAGTTGATCCTTCTTTAACATTTCCTTAGATAAAGAAAGAAAATCTGACCTATTTCCTTATGTTCTGTATTTATTTCATTTTTTCCCCCCTCTCTATCTAATTAACAAGGATGGACAGAGGAAAGCCTGATTAGGAAAAGCAACAGGCTCCAAAGAAAAGAAACAATTTAATCCTGAAAGCTTTGCCATCATTTTCTTAGAACAGAGATTTGCTTAGCTCCACCAATGTCTTCTTTTTCTCTTCCTCAGTCAGACCAGTGCACATGGGATCAGAGTGGCATGGAATGCCTGGTGTTTTCAATCACAGACCAGTTCTGCCTGATTGTTGTTTCTCAGTCCTTCTTCCAGGTTGTGTTTTCCCAAATTGATTTCTTTTGGTCCATAGAAATATTTCAGTTTATGTTTAGGGAGGGAGACTTCTTACCAGTGAGGTTATCAGAAGTACCCAGGCTAATTCTTTTTCAATGAATCAAAAGATGTCATGTGTTTCCCCTGGAGATGGTAATCTGTGGACAGTTTTCCTGTTCCCCTGTGACTTACAATCCAAATGCATTTGGATTGTTTCTGTGAATTTTGGTGGTTGTGTTGCTGCTTTAAAAACAAACCAGCAACCTCAAAAGAAAGAAAAGATAGCATAGTGCCCATTAAGAGCAAAAATGTCAGGTTCCCATAAAATGTGTTTAATCTGAGAGAAATGGGAACTTGGAATATATTGCAAGTGAGCATATCCAGAGCAGCTTGTTTGGATGTAGCATACTTCTCTTCTGTCTGATAGTCTTGTGTGTATGCCTGTGCAGTATGTGGTAATGTATTGGAAGATAATTTTCAGCCTCATGGATAAATCAGCTCATGTTGCCCCAGCTGCAGCAAAAGCAGAGCTTTTACTGTTCTTTTGGGATGTATTTTCATACATCATGTTGTTGGTAAGTCTCTGTCTCTGCTTTACAGCTGGATGAAACTTTGGACCAAGAAGCTTAAAAGCAATGCTTTAAAACTTTGGCTTCAATCCAAAGCTCTTAAGTTCCTGTTTAACTTGAAAATACTTGAAAGTTGACTCGAAGTCAATGGCTCTATTCACATTTGTGCATTTGAGAAAAGGCAGAGCTGCTTGTGGCAGTAGACCCTTAAGCAATTAGTGAAGCTTAAGTTTTGACAGCAGCTGAGCAGTTGTGGCTTATGGGAACTGCAGGTTTGCAACGTTTCTGAAATGAAGCAACTTTCTAGGATGGAATTAGATCCACCATATGAAAATGCTGGTGCAAATGACCTGTCAGATTTCACAGGGCTGGTCAGTGAAATGGTGAAGACTTGCACAGTAGGCTGTGAGATTTCTGTTCTCTCAAAGGATTTCTGTACATAGGATACACTGGAAAATGCATTTACTTGAATAAAAAAAAAACAAACTGCAAAACAAAGGCAAATTAATCTCTTGACATCTTGATATAGAGTCTTTGCTGAGTTCATCTGTTTGGAGGAGGAAGGGGGAGGGTTATTCATCAAAAACAAAAGTGAAGCTTGCTGTAATTCATATGCTCTCCTATAGCTGTTAAATCAGCCAGAGCAGTTTGAGTCTATCAGGCAGTGGTGACAAGTTAAATAATATTTCTGGCCAGAGACTGCCAAAATTTAGTCCTACCGTGAATTAATTCAGTACAAACATATCATCATGAAAAGCCTTTTCTGGTGTAGATCTTTGGCAGGGTTTAAATCTGTAGCCATCTTGTGGTAATTACTGGATGTTTGAAGGAGGCAGTTGTATGCAAGGAGGAAGGACTGATGTTGGCTGGCTGGTAGTTTTGCCATGAAACATTTCAGTGATATTCATAGCTGCCCTTAGCTAGAAAGAAAGCAGCCTGTAGCTTTTGTTCATATAAGGCATCTGCTTGCATATTATTATTCTGCCAAGAGTGAAGGAGAAATAATGATGAAGTCCTCTAAACTCTGTGACCTTCATATTTCAGCCCAGAGTGCAGTTGTGGCTGCCCTGCTTCTCATGTGCCTCTGCTGAAGCTGTTGGAAGGTGTCTGCTCACTGCAGAGTGTGCACTATCAGGTGCAAACTTGTTTAGTTTCAGTCTCATAGGTTATATCTACTAGTAAATTATGATTGTCAGGACAGCTCTTCAGGCCAAATGCCAGAGAGTGACTTGTGCCCATGCTGTTGAGCTCCTTCAGCTTCTAAAATGGGGAGATGCTGCACGAACTGCCCTCACTGAGAATGGTCCATGCTGCAGCCTAACTCCAAATCATTCCCAGGAACTGTTTCAAATACTGTTAGATTACCTGGGGCAAAAATGTGGCCAGGAACCATTCTAAAAATTTAACAGTATGAATGACGAAGTACTTAAAACAGACCTTTGCACTTTTTGATTTATTAGCTTAGATGGAGCGTGTGGTACTCCCATTGCTCAGCGCTCTCAAAAAGTGCTAGAGGGAGGTATTTTCCTCTAAGGCAAACTAAGTCTTGATTGCTTTGAGTTAGCGATCAGCTTTCTTTATGTTAGAGATTACTGTGAGATCTTGCGGGTGATGTGATGATCTGAGAGAAGTACAATGAGAAAACAGGGCATAATACTGACTTTTTAAGGAAGGGTGCTTCTGTTCTCTTTTTATTTTCGTTTTGCTCAATGTATAGTAAATGAAATATTTAAAAAATATTAGAACAAACATTTAGTCATATATAGATAGATAGATAGATGTTTTTTTAGCAGCTCTGCAGATTTTATTTTTGGGGGAGGAGGAACAGATGAGGAAATGTGGGTGATAAAAGCAGGCTACACACACTGCTGAATCTGATCCTTTTTAGTTGATGTCACTTTCAGGTTTACAGCACTGCAAAACTGAGAGGGAGGCTTTGGGGAAAAGCTCATTTACTTTAGATTAAAATGTTATCCAGTAAATGATATTTCTGCAGGAATCCACTCTTCCACTCGGTGTCTATAAACTGAAACTGGTAGACCAATCCTTGATCACATACATGTGTTTCTTTCTTTTAAACCACACCATTTTCAAATCCAAAGGTAGTTTGTTCTGCCTTGAAGTGCAAACATTAATCCTTGGATGTCGAGCTGGAGCTGTCCAGCGAGGCTCATGGCACCTCCTTTTGTCCTATAGATAGGCACTGATTCATATCATAGCACTACAAAAACATTGTATTTGCCCCCTTATCTTTCCAATTGTACCAACCAACCTCAAGAACTGAACACTTCCTGCTGGTTTCTTCCATCAAACTATTTCTTTGTAGTGATTTACTTTCTTTTACTGATAACACTTTTCCTTTTTTAAAAAAAATCTCAATAGCTTTGAAAGTTGCCTATTAACTTGATTTGAGCTAGTGAGCATTGGGTAAAGAATTTGATGTGTTTTATTCTTTTTTTTTTTTTCTGAAAAGTTGGGTAAATTTTGCTCTGTCCCTCATTACAAGAGAAGACAAATAGAAACTAGACATTTGCTACTGTGCTCAGTCAGCTGACAGGACTGTCCTTCAGGATGAATGGCTGCTTGAATTTCGTCAGTCATGTCCAAATGTATGAAAATTTGATTTCCAGTTTCTGGTGCCGCGATGGAGACAATTGTTAGATACCCCCTGCAGAGGTATCCTGCAGATATCTCTTTGACTTACAGCCTGTTATGCTTTCATAAGTACTGAGCCATTCTCAGGATCTGCAGTCATTAGAGCTGGCTCTCACAAACTGAAGTTCTGCCAGCTGTGCATGATCTTGACAAAGGTTGTGCTTTGTAGCAAGTGCTGTGACAGGGATGATGGTGTTCTGGGAAAATCAGTTCACAGAGATGAGTTTTGACATCCTGTCCTGACTTCTGGCTCATCACTACCTCATTGCTGTGCAAGTGAACCCAGGTTGGGAGTCAGGTGCTGGGAGCCTGCTGCTTGTTCCTCAGATTAACAGCTCTATTGTGGAGCTATCTGGGTGGAGAACTTGGAAGCTGTCCTCTGGGACTGATCAATTAAATGGTATGTGTTTGCACGGAAACTTGGCTTGTTTTCACTGAATAAACACCATTTGGTGTTTCAAGACCTGAAAAGTATTTTTTCAACAGAGATGGAGTTGAAATTAAGTAAAGGTCTACAAAATTTTGTATAATCCTGGCTCGACAACTCTCCACTCTGGATTGTGTATGCCTGGAAAGTAAGTGGTGAGTAATGCAGATGGAGTTTAAAATACATTAGCTCTCCTCACTGCAATGCTGACTTGGCCTGGTAATAGTAGCTAAAGTGTCAGAGAATGTGAAAGGAGCCATTTGTCTCTGAGGGCTATAGGGTGATCTCTTGCTGTTAGCCCAGTTCCTGGGATGTGAGAGGCCTTCTGACTGCTGTTACCTCTGTGCTGCCTTACTTTTGGGAGTGCTGTCCTCCAGCAGGAGCGACTTCTCCAGAGGAAAAGGAGGAAAGAAGTTGGCCTCTTTGCTGACTGGTTTGCTTCCAGGCTTCACGCCTGTTGGTCCAGCATCTTGCACAAGCAGGATGGTGAGTTTTGGGTAGATCCTCCTGATGTGATGCTGACTCCTGACAGTCTTAGAGTTGTTATCCTCTTGGCTTTCTGGAGTCTCATCCAGGTTGTTGGAAGAAAAATAGACACTGTGTTTGAGAAACCTTCGAGATCTTTGAGATCAAGATTAGGAAGAAATTCTTTACAGTGAGGATGGTGAGACACTGGAATAGGTTCCCAGGGTGGTCATGGGTGCCCCCTCCCTGGAGTTGTTCAAGACCAGGTTGGATAAGGCCTTTTGAGCAACCTGGTCTAGCAGAAGGTGTCTCTGCCCACAGCAGCAGCGGTTGGAACTAGATGATCTTTAAGGTCCCTTCCAATCCAAACCGTTGTATGGATCTATGAAATGTGAGAGTGACTACGAGGAAGTGTGCTGATGAGTCCCAACAGGTTGTCTGCAGGGCTGCCAGCCAGGCTCTGCTCGCTGGCGTCTCAGCGCAGGGACTAAAGTATCGATTCCCTTTGAGTGGCAGTAGCAGACTCCCACAGCCCAGACGTAGCTTGGGTTTCAGGAGGCTCATGCCAGCAGAAGCAGAGAGATGGTCTATGAGCCAGCAGCAGTGGCTGTACTTTGTAGAGTGCCCATCACAGGAGTAACCTTTCTGCTTTCTCAGTTCCAGTCCCCAGGGATACTTAAAGTAGTGGTACGCTCCTGCTGTTTCCTCATTTTGGAGGCACAACATCCAGGGACTAATCTGCTCCTTCACTGACTTTCTCAAAGCAGAGAGGAAGGCCAAGGTTATCCCTCTGGATGACAAGAGAGATTTCTCAGAGCACCTAACTGGATTTTCTTGAATCGGGGGTAGTAGCAAAACCAGATCATGTTGTTCAGGACCCTCATCCAGTTCAGTTGTAATAATCTGCAAAGGTGGAGATATCACAACATCTCTGAACCTCATTTCACAACATCTCCAAACCTTTTTTCATACCACTGAACCTCATTTCCAGTGCCTAGTCGTCATGATGCATAACATTTTCTTCATGTCCTGTGAAATTTTCCATTGCTGCAGTGTGTGAACGTTGTTTTGATGTCAAATCCTGAGGTGAGTCTGACTCCTCTGTAATTCCCCTTCAGTTCAAAGGCAGCAGTGAAGTTCAGTGATGGGTTCAATGCAGTGGATGCTTGAGGTTTTTTAATTTATTTCTGAAAAAGGATGAATTTAACTTCATGCTTAAGCAGAGCATTTGTTTAGTTGCTTTATTGAGCTGAGGCCCTCCTTCCCATTCCATGTAGACTTAGATTCTCTTTCTTCAGACTTCCTGGAAGAGCTGCAGAGCAGTTGCTGGCCTCTAAGATCATAGAACAATGTCTCCTGGATCATTTGGGCTTCACTAGCTATAGCACTATTTTATCAAGCCTCTTGGATTACCTTAGAGACAAGTAATGGCAGGAAGTTGAAAGACCTTAAGGTTGACTTGAGAAGGAGATGTTTTTTTCTTGAACAGTCCTAGCAGTATTTCCTTTTACTGTAACCTTAGCTGGCTCAGGTTTCAGACTGCAGATTCTGTGAAAATTTCTATGTAGACCTTCTGTCACTTATGGGAATTATATTTCTGGTGAAGCAGAGCCAAATGATTGTATACTGCCAATGCTGCTGCACTAGCAAAGTGAAGTTACTGAGCTGAGAAAGGCCAAAGGTATCTCGATGCAGAGGACTGACCTTTTTGGCTCTTCAGCAAGCAAAGTATTTTCACTGTGCTGGCCCTCTTAGCCAGTCCTTAGTAAGCATCTCTGCATACATCTTGTGTACAAAGCAACCATACTACAGGGAATGTAGATCCACCCTGGCCACAGAAGAGATTACCCTTCCTCCTTCTCCTAGGCTTTTCTCTGTTTTCAGCCTTAATTAGCATTCTTCACTCTGCTGTCTGTGCATATTCCTTCAGCTGATTAGTAGTCAGCAAGAATTCTGGCTCTCCTCATTCTCTCCCATGTATTGCCATCTCTAACTTGTTAGAGAGAAGAGAGAAGGAGGTGCTCAGATGACTGTTGCACTCCTCTGAATACCTGATGTTCTTCCCAAGGCATGTCTTTTCACAGACACGTGCTGGTGATGGCAAGCAAACCTTACCAGGTGCCCACCTGCCCCAGCAGCTCCCTAGCTGTAACGGAACAGAGTATGGGTTTTGTCAGGGAAGCATGGGATTTGCTCTTTCATTAATTATATTTTCATGGTGAAGTCAGATGCAGGTATGTTCCTAGACTGAGCTTCTAAGAGCATAAACTATCAGGTTTTTAATTGGGCTGCTGCTCTAAGACAATCCTTCCCAAATGTTGAGATGAACACTGGATATCATGGCAGAAGTCATGCATTTGGAGAGCTTGACTTTAGTAAGGTTACCTTTGAGCCAGGAGTATTTCCCAAATGAATGTGTTTGCATTGCAGTGCATATATAAGAAAACTGTTCACTGTGGACAGTAGAGAGAAAATGAAAGCAAAAGTAACATAATATCTGGGAGATGCTTTTCCCTGGAGCCAAAGGAACCTAAGCTGACCCTAAAGCAAATGTGACATTTAACCTTTCTTGTTCTACACATGCTGTGCTAAACCTGACCTCTGTCTGTCTGTTCTTTCCCATCATCTCATGAAGCGGACAGCTGAACATGCAGTGTATTTACAGTACATGGAGATGGCTTGAGTTTCTTCTTTGAAGTGAGCCAGTACTTTAGCCTGTGAAGTAGCAGTGGGGAAGGACAGAAGGGAAGAAATTCTTCTGCTGTGTCAGCTCACATGACTGGATCTGACATGAGACATGACCACTACAGTGTCTTCTTTCTGGCAGGCTTGGCTGGAGTTTTGTGCTTTGTAAGATCACATCTGCCCTGGCTGCAGAACAGAGTCACTGCCTTCCTGACCTGACCATGCATGATCTTGAAAGGCCTTGCTATGGAAAACAGGAGTTTGAGTCTCCCAGCAGAAGAAGCAGCAGCAGCTATGTAGCGTTTTATTCAAAAAGAACAAAGTTTGAGAAAGCTTTTTGTTTGTGTTTCAAGACTTCCTATTTTGTAAAATAACTATAAAGTGAGAAATAGATTGAAATGGCATTGTACAAAGAGCTGTTCTTCAGAGACCAGTGCTACTGATGAATTGTATTGCTGTGATCGTTTACTTCGCTTCTTATTGTGTGATGAGGAATTCAGTGACATAAAAAGGGTTCTTCAATCACTTAACACATCTTAGAGCACTGAAATGTAAAGACAACGTTCAAGAAGTATGGTCCTCTCCCCAAGTAAGAGCTGCCTGTATTGTATTAGAGTCATTCTGAGCAAATAGAAAAGCAAAACCATTTTGTTGTTACCATGGCCTTATATCCCCTCAGAATCAGTCAGGAAGTCTTTGTTCATAGTTTGAGAATTGGAGTTTCTGTCATTGATTTTTCACCTGAATTTTCTCCTCAGCTTTAGTTCTGCCTCTTTTTAAAGGGCTTTTAAAGAGTTTCTCTTGCTCCAAGGGGTATCCCAACCCAACTGTGTGTTGGTATGTACAGTTCTGAGGGCTTCTCTTCTCTATCTGCAGTTGATACTTCAGCAATTTCATTTCTGAGTGTGCAAATGACAACATATTCCTTGGATTCAACTCTAAATATACATTTCCTGACATTTACTTGAGGATGTACTATTATCCTGTACTAAATCTGCAGCTTACTTTAAGTGCCTATGTCAATGTTACTGCCCTTTGCCACTAGCATGTGCCCTTAGCAGAGGGCTCAGTACTCTGAATTCCGAGGGTCAGAAACTCATGCCTTTTTACTAGCTAAAAAGAGCCATGGATCATTTCATAGGGATACCCACTTTTCCTATACAATCAATGGAAGCACATTCCTCAAGCCTTCTGAACTGCCATTTGCCCATTGCTTTCTGTCTTAAACAGGCAAGGACCTTTAGCACGCAAGTAACCATTAAAAGTTAGTTGAAGAAAGTTCCACATAGGCTCTTCAGTAGGATGTGATTAATTTTCTGTATTTTAGGCACTTACTTTTAGGTAGGAGAAATTGTGTCCTAGGCTTCATTAATGCTACTGACTAGCTCCAACAAGAAGAGGCCCAGAACAGAGGATTCATTTGTAGATCCCTCCATTTAGTCAGATGAATGTCACTTGATGTCAAGGAGCTAGGCAAATACAACTGTAAATCTTCACCATCATGAGGGGATGTCTGTACCTGAACCAAGTATGAATGGGAACTGCTATGAAAGTGCTGTAGATCATTGGATTAGTGAATGAGAAAACCTATTCTCTGATGCTGCTTTATTGTTTGTTTCACATTGCTTCTGTCTGTTTTTCCAGATAGTTCTCCACTGTGAATCTTCTGTGAACCTGCCCTTGTCTGTTCTGCTGGAAAAGTACTGTGAAGCTTTGTCAGCCCGCACCAATGTCACAGGTATTTATTTCTCCATGTCTTGCTGGCTTCTTGTTACTCTAGGATCTGTTTTCAAAGTGTCCTTGCTCTAGGAAGATCTTTTCCTGCTGAGATAAACATAGTCCCTCCTGCCTGGGGTTTTCACTGGCAACAGTGTACAGCGGTGTAACATGAAAAGGAAACTGAATTTTGCACACTTGGGAAGAGCTTCAGGTGAACTGATGATAACAACCCTTTGCCATAACTGAATGTGTTAAACTGACCATACCCACTGATTGACAGAGAATTGAAGGTTAGTACAGGTAAAGTGTCTGTATGCAGATTGGTACAAATGTGTTCCAAAAGGCTGTCTGCTTTGCTCCAAGTGCAGCATGGGATATCTGGGCTGGGTAGGAGAAGACAGGTGGATGTGGTAGTAAAATCCAACCCTTGTGTGGTGTTCTCTGTAGAAACTGGGGTGCTCTGACCACATTGTCAGCTCATGTAAGCTAGGGATGAACCAATTCAATGGAGTATTTACTGTGAAAAACATCAGCTCTTCAAATCAGAACCCACTACATATGCTGACCTGTAAAATATGATCCCTGTACCCTGATCCACTGTCAGTCTCCAAAACCTGACTCTTAACTTTTAAGATAAGAACAGGAGGCTTTCCTGACAGAGAGGCACGACAAGGATGCTTAGGAGCACTGTCAGGGAAGTAAAGGCAATGTCACATACTCTCTGGAAGGCTAAGGGTGGACAGCAGGAAGGAGTGGGGGCAATATCGTGCCTTTGCTTTCCAGAGTCCAGTTTTTGAAAGCAATGCACGCGGAAATGCTCCTTTGAGGTATGGCTGAGATGTGTGTGCTTCAATGAGTGATGCTGCTGCAGGAAAAAGGAAATTTGTTTCTTTTCCCTGGATAAATCTTCCCGGAGGGAGGAGTTTAAAATATCTTGTAATAATGTAGATATTGTCATTCAGGGCCTAAGTAATGACAAAAGAAATGAGACTCAAGGGAAAAAAAATTTTATTTTTTTTTTGCATAATATATCAGACCTGAATGTATCAATTCCTTAAGGACAGTAAACTGATCTAGATAAGCTGATCAGACTGAAGTCTGAAAGTCGTGTTGCCTTAAGTGCCTCTTTATTTGCATTTAAATGGGTGTGTTGACCTGTATTATGAATCGAGCCTGAGCTCTGCAACTTGTGGCGTTGTGTTCCAGGGAGCAATTCTGTCTGTGTGCCATATTTGCTTGTGTACATTTTAATGACCATCTATTCCATTCTGTAGCTGGAAAGAAGGGGAAAATAGATGAGATTTCCTGAAGCCTTCCATAATTTTGAACCTTTCTTTCAGCTGTTCTTTCCTTTTTCAGTATTTTGGTAAATATTATTATAAAACTTGCCATTAATTCACCAGGTATTTTTCCTTGTCCAGAACTTCTGTAGCAAAAAAACAACAACAACAATAAATTCCACACCAGGCTATCCTAGAAGTTGGCAAACAATTTGCTTCTCAGTTGTTGACAAAAAAATTAGTTTTCTGGGCAATACACATGTTGCAGGTACACAGGGGATCTTCTCAGGCTGCATGCAGCTGCTATAAGAGTGTTTTAATATGAGAAGGGAGGAGAGAAGTCAGAGAAGCCTTTCTTTAATTGCACTATCATTGTGAGATATCACTGAACAAAAAGGTAAAGTGCTGCTCTGACGTTAATGAAACCTAATTGTTATACAGAGATAATCCAACATTCAGTTTTTCTAGAACATGCCTTTCCATTATTGTGAGACTTGATGGGGCTCAGAATAACCATATCTAGTCGGGAACATCCCTGCTTACTGCAGGGGGGTTGGACAAGATGACCTTTAAAGGTTCCTTCCAACCCAAAACTTTCTATGCCCCTATGATTCTATAATGCTTGTGGTTCTTTTGCAGCATGCTTCAAATGCTGTGAGCATGGGCTCAGACAGATAGGACAAGGGGCAATGGGTTTAAACTGGCAGAAGGGAGGTTTAGACTGGATGTTAGGAGGAAGTTCTTTACTGTGAGGGTGGTGAGGCACTGGAACAGGTTGCCCAGGGAAGTTGTGGCTGCTGCCTCCCTGGAGGGGTTCAAGGCCAGGTTAGATGAGGCCTTGAGTGACCTGTACTAGTGGGAGGTGTCCCTGCCTATGGCAGGGGGTTGGAACTAGATGATCTTTGAGGTCCCTTCCAACCTTACCATTCTATGATTCTATGATTCTGTAGGTAAACCCTAAGCTGCTCTGTGTTCAAACCAGTTGGACATAAGGCCAGACTCAGACATAAGCATAAGGGAATTTTGGGGTGTCCTAGGGACAAAAGTACAATTTTTTGCTCGACAGGGGCAAGTATACCTTTTTCAGTGTGGTGGATCATCAACATGGTGCTTCTAACCACTACATAATCCTTTTGTGTTCCATGACAACTGAAGGATCTTCAAAAATACCTGGGCTATTCAGCTCTGAATCTTCTCATTCAAAATGGAGGTCTGTGATATAGTGATCTCTTCATAGTCAGGATGATTCTAGTGTAGACAGTTAATGTCCAAAGCATGATTTCATCCTAAACCAGAACCTAAAATGGAATATAAATGAAATGCTTTTTATTTGAAAGGACCCAAGGGTTACAACCTCCTGTGACTAAGTCTATTCTAATTTTTAGATGTCCAAAATGCAGTGAGCTGTGTGCATTCTTCATTCTGAACACTCATAACCCTAAGGACCTGACACGCTGCAACACTGTTGTGGTCAAGTAAGCAACATGGATGTATAGAACTGGACCAGAGAGTCTGAAGTTTCTGAGTCTCTTCTCTGACTCACGTTCTTTGACACAGTGCAAGAACATTGCTTAGAGTGAGATAAAACCAACAACCCCCCCAAAAGAGAGCCAGATTGAACAATCTTTATTTATAGCTGGGAGAACAGTAAACATTAAAATTTTGTAATTGGTTATCTTCCTTGTCTCTTTTCCAGAAGATGCTGTTAATTAGTCCAATATGTTAATTTCCTCCCTCTATCATTACTAAATTCACCCCCTAAATATGTTCACACTTAGTATCCCAAACAGATGGCATAAAATGCTTTTGAGCATTTCATGTGTGGGTAATTTCACTTAACTGCAGAGTAAATGACATTGTAATTTCAGCTGAAGTGATTTATACCAAACCATACTTTTTCAGAGGTGGAAGACAATGTGACTTGCTCTCTCTTTTGGTCCTTGTTTCCTGAAAAATGCCTGGATAACACCTTTGTAATTGCTGAGGTGCAGCTTTTGAGCTTGATGGGAATGCATGTGTTTATTTATGGGCCTGAAGAAGAAGTTTTTAATTACTTATTGCCTTTGTTTGTGAGAGTAATTGGCTGAAACGGCAGGTTGTCTCTGTGAGCCAAGCATGTGGGACAGGGCAAAAGTTGACAGTGGAAATTAGAAGTGCTTAGGAGCCATTGCACCATTACTAGGGGGGCACATGGATTCATAGGGTGGGAATCACCTCACAGATTACACATCTGAATATTTGTGTTTATATGTAAACCTGAGTTTCAGTTATTGCCACTGGAATGGGATTTAGTTGCCCTCACACTCGTGCCCATTAAGGTCACAGGATGTTAGGGGTTGGAAAGGACCTCCAGAGATCATTCAATCTGACCCCCAAGATACTTTAGAGTAACTTAAAAGAAGCACAGTCCACACCCTGGGTTTCCCAAAGCAGAATCTCAGACATCTAATCTCATAAAAATAAATAATTTAATAGAATGGTGCAGCAGCAGGGGCAACTCCAGCTGGCTGTGTCTGGAGAGGGACTCCTCAGTTATTTCCTTCTGCTTTCCAAAGCCTCACACTCAAATACATCAACTGTTCGTGTGGCAACCCTGTCTTTTATCCAAGCAAATTGTTAATGGTTGCTTGTCCTCTTCAGTGACTGGAGGTTTAGTGCAGATAACTTTACCTGCTTAACACAGTTTCATAATCATTTGTTCCATCTGCACCTGTATCTCCTCCTCCTTTTGCTGACTCCAGGTGGAATGGACTTTTTCTTCATTTCCACGAGTTGCAGTTCCTTTTCCTCTAATCGTAACAGTCATTCTAGTTCATATTGCTAAGCACATGACCTTAATTAATATTCCTTATGCAATCTCATTAGCTTAGCTACAATATATTTGAGTCAGACAAAACTACTCAGGGCCATTCTTGTGACTAAGAAAGAGTTCATTCTGAGTTCATCAATGTCAAGGTTACAGCTTGTGGCCTAAGGCCTCAGCAGTCTAGCTACTTATGCTAAGCAAGTTAACTACTAATGTCAACCAAAGCACATAATTCAAACAGTCAGATTTAAGATCACTTTAGTTCCCAACAGTGATGAAGACCTACAGGGCTGACAGATATGACACAATCTACAAGAAACTCGTGCCCTCTAGAATAGCTGATGCTGCCTGTAGAGCAGCGTCTAGGGGCTAGGTGTTTACGTGTAGGTGTCTGAATCCTTCCTTAGATCTCCAGTGACTGCACTAGGTGAACTAGATGAGTTCAATTAGACATTCAGCTCAGTCCATGCATCTCTATACAGGCCTTTTCAGGCAGAGTTTCATAGAAATCTTCAAAATGAACACATGTAAGATGTAGACTGCAAGACAGGAGTTAAATCCCCATTTAGAGCTCAAATACAGGTACGAAATCTTCTCTGACAAGGTGGCTTAATCACAGATGCTTCGACCACCAAAAAAAAAATGAGTCATGAGTGTTTTGCTTTGCTGCCCAGGCTGTAGGCTGTGCTAGGCTGACTGTTTTGAATTTTTAGTAGTCAATTTCCATCAATCATTCTTTTAGTAGATGAAAGTTTCATGACAGACAAGCATATCTGATGACTTGCTTTCCATCCAGGCCTGCAAAGGTGAGACAGTCAGTGCTCCAGGGCTTAGTTATTTCTGTACCAGGCACCATTCTATTTCTTGGAAACAGAATATTTGGCCTTGTTACATCTCTAAATATCCCTCCACAGTAATGGCATGGCAGCAATTCTTACTGTTTCCCTTCTGATTTTCCCAGCAGGTCACATCAGTGAGCACTTCCATTTGTAATGATACTTGGAAAAACTATTCATTTTAACGTGTACTTTTCACTCTCTTGTCATCAGCCTGCTCCTACAGCTGCCTGTGGAGCACTTAGGTATATGCTTACATCTTCACAACCCAGTTACTGCTTCAGGGCATAAGGTTAACCATCAGCATTTGCATGATCAAAGCTGGAGTTAGACACAAGCAATCTTCCAGGGCTTCCTATTTTCAGATGTTGCAATAACACTATTTAAATAGAGGTGATGATGTTGGTTTACTTTCCCATTGCCTCAAATGACATACCAGGCAGTCTAGCACTGCTTGGTTGTACTTCCCAAAATAAAGCTGACTGTGTTGTATGTTGTTGCACAATTTGTATTGCTGCCACTGGGCCTTGGAATTCAAAAAGCTGCATTTATGAAATCTATTCCAGTTCCGATACGAGGACATGGAAAAGTTCTTACAGCTATACAGACAACCTTAACAAGTTCTGTGCTTCAGAAGAGAGGATCACGTAGAAAAACAGAATCATTTGGGTTGAAAAATAGTGTCATTGGGGTTGGAATAGACCTTTAAGAGCAAGTCAAACCATTAACCTAACACTTCAAAATCCACCACTATCCTATATCTCTCAGCATCTATTTTACATCTATGTGTACATTTGTACACATAAATATTTATGGTGGTTTGAGGTTTGGAGGTTTTTTTGACTGGTTTTGTTTGGGAATTTTTTGTAAATTATTTATGGATGAAGTATAAACATATGCACAGTTCTCCCATTTACCTTAGATGTCCAGAGGCTGACAAGGTTCTTCCAAAATTCACGACAAAAAATCTCTAAGCTGTGTAAATGAGGCTCTAAAGTGCTCAGCTACTGTAGTGCTGAGAACCACACAGAGAGCTTTGGAGTTTGGGGAGTGTTTGCAGTTTGGTTGTTTTGGGGATTTTGTTTTGTTTTGTTTTGTTTTGTTTTGTTTTTTCCCACGTGAGTAGCTACTGTTTCTGGTGGTTCTCCACGTGAAACATGCTTCAGTAAGATGTTCCTCCAGTGCCTCAATCCTATGAATGGGTGCTTTTGCAGAACCTTAGGAAACTACCAGAGGTGGTAATCACAGAATCATAGAATCATAGAATGGTAAGGTTGGAAGGGATCTCAAGGATCATCTAGTTCCAACCCCGTGCCATAGGCAGGGACACCTCCCACTAGTACAGCTCACTCAAGGCATTGTCCAACCTGTCTTTGGACACCTCAGGGAGGGAACAGCCACAACCTCCCTGGGCAACCTGTGCCAGTGCCTCACCACCCTCANGGCTGCAGAACCCCAACTCTCAATCTGTCCTCATAGCAGAGCTGCTCCAGCCCTCTGATCATCCTCGGGGCCTCCTCTGGACCCGCTCCAACACTTCCATGTCCTTCCTGTTCTGAGGGCTCCAGAACTGCACACAGGACTCCAGGTGGGGTCTGATGAGAACAGAGTAAAGTGGCAGAATTCCCTCCTTTGCCCTGCTGGCCACGCTTCTCTTGATGCAGCTTAGGACTCGGTTGGCTGTCTGGGCTGCACTCACACTGCAGGCTCATGTTGAGCTTTTCATCAACCCAGACTCCAAGGTCCTTTTCCTCAGGGCTGCTCTCAGCCATTCACCACCCAGCCTGTATTTGTGCTTGGGATTGTGCCTACCCAGGTGCAGGACCTTACACTTGGCTTTGTTAATCTTGGCATAGGAGAAGGGCTTATGGCACTAGAAGTGGTGCTAGTGATGTAGGATGAAATACCAACTCCTCTCATATCTGTAATCACATTCCTCAGGCTTTACATTTTACAGAAAGTTAACAACCCTCTGACCATCTTCATTAAAACAGTCTCTCAGTGGCAGCAGCTCTGAACTGACTGGAAATCCATAGCCTGTCTGTCTGGAGTCGGTGTGATGTTGGGTCTGTGGGTCTGAGGGAGGACTGAAGAGACTAGGGTTGGTGATGATATGAGCTAAGGGCAGATCCCATGATCCTGCTAGATACTAACAGCCCATACAGTGATCAACTTGATGGCATTGCTGTGGCGGTTCCATTCTGCCAACCTTGGATGCTGTGAAGAATAAGGAAAGGGAAAAGTGAATGGAGAAAAAACTCATGAGGAATGGATGTAAAATAAGCAGAGCTCGTAAGTGAAAGCATTGTAGAGTGGGAACATGCCACGGAGTGTTGCTTCATATTTCAAAAGAATGGCACACCTCAGTGCTGGATCTGTCACTTCAGCAGACTCTCAGTAATGACTGCTACAATGCCACACTTCATCAAATATACTTAAATCTTTGAATTTATACAATTGGTACAACAAATACCATTTGCTGAATGTGGTTTCTAAATTAGATATAATTTTTTTTGTGCATTTGGCAGATAAAAATATCCACTGTAGAACCTCTAATTTTGTCAAGTTCCACTAAACAGATGGAGTTCCTTTTCTGTTCATATGGAATCACGTCAGTCAATCTGCTCTTAAGTGAAAACACCTCCTGTCCTTTAAACCAACATTTCTCTCTGGGTTTGTGGGTTGATGAACCCTTTGAACAGTGAAGTAAGGCTATGGCCAATCTAGAGAGTAAACCTACATAACAACAGGGATATTACCAGCTGCACTGCTTGGAAGGATGGGCGGTTCAAGAGGATATCTAAAATATATAGTGCTGGAGGGTAACTGTTATTAGGAAATAGGAGACCTGGGCTGGAATGAGAAATATTGTTTGAGTTGTTTCTGATTTTGATAAAACACTCAAGACCTTATGAGTGAGTTGGCATTCCAGCTAAAGATGTGCTCCTGATGATACGAGGTAGTTGTCTTGCCTTTGTCTCCCAGCCTTTGACCAACTCGATGTTTCCATGCTTCCTTTGCTGGAGTGCCTCTGAGCTACTCTCAGAGACAGTCTGACCATACAGACAGACCAAGGTGACACTGGGCTCTGTCTATTTTTTTGTGAAGATATGATCATCAGCTGTGAGGGGCTTAGACCTCTGTGTATAAAGTCCTAGCTGCCAGTACTGTCTTATATCACTGGCCTCTACTGAAAGGAAAAAAATCAAGGTGGCCAACTGCCATCTGTTTTATGTTGTAGAATGTGCTCACAGCTGTTTGGGAATTCAGTGTATGGTCTGAGGAAGAGAAAGTGGTACCAGAAGGTCATGTGACTTCAGGTATTTGTTTAAGTGATTCTTTTAAGATGGTACATGTCTAGCAGAACCAGTTGCACTAGGTCAAACAGGAGATTACACAAAGGACAATGGAGCCTTCATAGGTAAGATCTCACAGGATGTGAAGCTCGAGTGGCAAAGGGGCTCCTCTCCTGGGGTGCTCAAAGCTCAGTAAATGAGAACAGAAATTACCAAATAAGGAAGAAGCATCCAGAGGTCAATTGTAGCTCTGACATTCTGGCAGGGGTCTCCACCATCACTAGATACCACCAGAGAGATGCAAACATGGTAATTAGTTCTGGGAAGTTGTGAAGGTTTGGGAGTTCCCCACCCCCCCACACTTTGTAAAATGACCCAGACTAGCACTCAGCCGGCTGGAAGTTAAGAGATGAAGCTCTATTTACAGCTTTGCACAATGTACAGCAGATATTTACACTATATACACAATATTTACAGAAATATACAAGTAAAAGGTAATACAGCAACACAACTCCCCTCCCAGAAATCAGAGACCCCAGGAGGGGCTCCCAACCACCCTTCCACCTTCTCCCCACCCCTGTACCTTACCCCAAGGTTTGCCTTACGTGCAAGGTAAATTAGGAGGATCGGCCAAGGGGGTTAGAAGAAAAGTGGTTAGTGAGGATTAATCAGCAGAGGAGCCAGAGCCCAGAAGCTGCTAGATCCCACCAGCAGCTCCTGTTCCAAGCAAGCGACAGAGAGAGACTGACTTATCTATTGTTTTGGTTAGTGTTCCCAAACAGTTCTCCAGCAAGCGTATGAGTGAAGTAGACATCATGATGTTTTCCTTTCACAGTCTATAGTGTAACTTTCTCTATTAAAATATTCCAATTAGCCTCAAACCAGCACAGAAGTCTAATGTATGTGCATGTCTTTAAAAGAGAAAAATCTACTGCCTCGCCTTGTGGATGTGCAAGATCTGAGACGTGAGTCTCCTTGCATCCAGGCTCACACAACTTCATAAATATGTCTACGTTCTGAGACTTAAAACTGGACTCTTGGAGGATCTCCTTGAATAGCTGAATTTTACAGTATCAAGAGCATCAAGAGCTTTGTTCTTAGAGCTGCTGTCATGGCCTGCCATGGACTAGAACATGAACATAACCAATGGATCGGAGGTTGAGCTTGCAGAAGCACCTATTGTAAAGTTGCAGCTGACAGCTCCTCCTTCTTTGTTTAGCTCTCAACTGCATCACTTGGTCGACCTTTTTTGAATAAGCTGCTATTTCTGAAACTGGTTTGCCTTGGCTTCCGTCCCTGACATCTTATTGTGTAGTCCCATGTGTGAAAAAATAGTTAAGTGCTAAAACCAGACACAATGTAAAACTCCAGCTTTAGGTTGTTCAACTTTTTATACTATAAAATAAGAAGTATGTAATTTTATTTTTTTTTTTGTTTGTTCTCCAGGCATTCATTGTACTCATTATATTGTCAAAGTGTGGGAACTGGCTGTATAAGAAAAAGATAATGGCAAAATGTTAACACAGTTTATGTAAAGCCTTTAGGACCTGAACTCTTCAACCACTTCACCTTGTGTATGCTTTCACTTGAGAAGACTCATTCACTAGAGTGATAAGCTCCACTGAGAAACATTAATGTGTGTGCATGAACATGGTAGACAAAGGGATTGTTTATGAGTGTAAGTATTTTAAGTACACATACCCATAGCTAAGTGAAAGAAACATTCCAAAGGTGGAAATGCTGTGTGGTATCTTAACTCCATTGAAGTGCTACAGGAATTGGATTTCATGAGTCTTAATTAGCACTACTGCAAAATACCTGCTAGCCTGTCTGTGGATTTGTTTGTCCTCTCTAAAGAACACCATAGGGAACTGTGCCATTGCAAGACTCTGTTCTTCATCCTCTTTAAACTCCTTCTTGTGTAGATGTCTCTGCTACATAAGGCCAAGCATTTAGAAGCTGATCTCTTGACTCCTAATACTCGTAAATCATAGATGCACAGAGATTTACTACACTGGAGAAACCTTATTCAGGGCATCCTCTGAGATGAGTATGGCGACTGTGAGACTCTTTATGTGTCTCCTCTTCTTTTACGGTTCCCTAAGCATCTTACTATGGCTGGTGTTGGAGACAGGATGATGTGGTGGACCTTTAGTCAGAGCCAGTAGGACTGTGCTGATATTTTTTAAAAGGCTTATGTTTTATTTGGTATAAGGCACCCTAAGACCCATTCAGCTGCAGATGCCTACTTTACAATAGCTAGAGTTACAGGAAATTAATTGTACTCTTAAGAACTTTCTCTTTCTTTGCAAGTATTCCGGAGTTAATTTAGCAGCATGTGGAAGATTATTAACTTTCTGCCTTCTGTGCCAATAAAGGAGAAAGAGTTAATATCAGAAGGGAGATACAGTTGCAATTTCATTACTAATCTCCTCAAAAAGTCTGCTTGTGAGTTCATCACTGTGAATATGGGTATAGAATTTTAGATGAATCCATAATGTGTAGCTGAACTTCAGTGGACATCAGGACTTTGACATTTGTATTTCAAACTAAACCTAAGATTTCAGGCTAGGATGGGCAGCTTCTTACTGAACAGTTTGTTGTGGCATTTTTAATGTACATCTCTATATAAAAATGCATACATACATGTATAAGCATGTATAAATACCTGATTATTTTAAGAATGACTAATGTCACTGTACTGAAATTTTCCTTCTTCCAGCAGTGACTTTGAATCATAGAATACCAGGTTGGAAGAGACCCCAAGGATCATCTAACCTTTCTAGGTGATAGTGTAGTTTAAATGGAATGGCCCAGCACCCTGTCAAGCTGAGTCTTAGAAATGACCAATATAGGGGAAACCTTTGAGTTCTGGGGTTTTGGAGTGTGATGAGTACTTTTTTGCAGTCATTTTTCTAGAAAAATAAATCCTGGTCTCTTGTTTGACTTAATTTAAAACCTCACCCAAATCTAAATTTTCTTTGTGCATAGATAAGCAATGATTTATGCAGGATGCATACATTCTTTCCCTCCTGTTTCCCCTAGATGTTTCTAAAGCCTTGGATTTAAAAGAGGGGAAATGTTATTTTAAATGGCACAGTTGGCACAGAAAGTGCTTGTACTTTCTGTTTGGGAAAGAATGCCTAACTGCTCAGACCAGGCTGCTGCTCTCTCATGTTTTGATTGATTGCTGTTCTTCCTTTACTTAGCTTCTTAGATCTAAATGCAAACCTCTTACTAGCAGAAGTAGTTTTCTGGGTTGCTGTAAAATAACATGTTTTGCTAGTTAGGATACAAATCTCTGAGAGAAGTGATACTTTTGAAAAAAAAAATTGGGATTTTTTTTAAATTTTTTTTTTTTTAGAAGGTGACAATCAAAATTGATATGACTGAACAGGTTATTAAAGTTTTGGCTACTATTTCCCTAACCTGAAAGATAAGATTCTACAGCCATTTTCAACAGGGAGGTAGAGAGCTCAGGGACAGTCTTCTATTTCTGCATTGTGATAATTAGAATTTCATCAGCATCCAGAAGAACTGTGTCCATTTTATTTCAGAAAACACACAGCTGAGAAAAAAATGTAGGCAGCAGTACACCAGTACACAGTATCTACTACTTTGCTTTCCTGCAGTCTCAATGTCCACAGATGAAACAAGCAACAAATACTTGATCTTTGATCTACATTGCAGATTTCAGGGCGCTTTTTAACTCTTCATCTCGTTTCAGGAGGCCTGCCTGTTATGGATAATTCTACTTTAACTTAGCCCCCTTTTCCAATGTTAGGATAAATAGGAGTATTTTGCTCTAGCTAGCTTCCCACAGTTTAAAAAAATGAACAGCAGAAACATTCCTACAGAATCCATGGAGATTGAGGAGTGGGTATTTTTATCTCTGTTTGATATATGATGAAAAACTCCATGATTTGCTAAAAATTCAAAACCAGTAACTGGAGGAATATTAGAACTTGATACATTCTCCCTCTGCAACCTGCCTGTGGTACTTGGTTGGTACTAAAGCCATAGCAATTAAAAGTAAGCAGATGACACTTTTGCTTTGCAAAAATTTCAACTATTCCATGGTAGCTGTGCAAGCCCATGTGCAACATGAGAACTTTCTCACTGGCTGATGTAACTGCTCTTGCTTTTAGCTGGAGCTCTCAGGTATTCATCTTTTCATCTGCTCTTCAGAAATTTTGGAGTCCCAGAGGTGAAACTCACAGATGAACTCAGTGGAAAAACAAGGGATTAAATGTGAATTTTGATAGCTGGTATGAAGTTCCAGGGAACAGAAGTAATGATTTTGGGGAAAGGAATGCTGTGATGTTCACAATGAATTCAGTGCCTATGGGAAGAACGAGTAAGGGCAAGGGAGATAACTTGCCTAAGATCACAGCGTTAGCTAGTAGACCTGAATGTCCTGTCTCTCTGCCCCATGCTCTAATAACTATTCTCTTCCCTTATGAAATGTGGCACCTGCATATTCTAGTGCAAAGAAAATGTGATATGTATGTGTTGACATGCCACTGACAGCAGCTGGTGTCTTACAAGCCTTCGTGCCATACAAGCCTGCAAAAGACCTGATGGCACTCAAAAGGTTTGTGTCTGTATGTAGCAAGGGTGAGGAGCATCACAAAAGTTCTCTGCTGTTTACCTGTCCCACGTATGCAACTCTTGACTGACACATAAATGCTGCTGATAGATGCTCTGTGCTATCAGGGTTGTTGGTGTCTGCTGGATAAATATATTAGCGTCACTAAATAATGGTCAGCACAGACTGTCATGGAAGAGAATGATGATGTGGGCAAGCCAACAACCACAGAAGTCTTACCAGATAATGTCAAGCCTTCATCCAATCTACAGTGTTGGCTTTCAACAGCATTTGGAAATTCACAAACAGGTGAAACACTCCTGGTGGGAAGAAAACTGAAACAGAGGCCAAGTGACCTGAGTTCAAGAAAGCTGTCGAGTCACTCTGATCCTGAAGGACCCAAGTGAACCGTGGCAGGATATTCTGGCACAAAGCCCAAGAGGCAGTCGACTCTGGGATTTGCCTCAGAGAGACATGTTGCCAAACACCTCAGCACATGCAATTAGAGAATTTAGCATGAGATAAAAATGCTGCTAGCCCTGTTACCATGGCAGCATTTGGTGTATACAGCACTTTTCTTCCTGGAATTGCTCAGAGTGTCTGTTCATGAGCATCAGAAGTGGGACATTCTTAAGGTCTTTTATTTCTCTTCATTTCAAGGCAGTCTGAATCAGTGGTTTCCTTCACCTTCTATACTCTTTTCTTGGTTGCCAATTTGTTGACAGCCAATATCATTTAGAACAAGGTCAATATTCCTTTTACCTCCAAATTTATGCAAGTTTTTTAGGAATGTACTGAATTTTTCAATTCAATTACTACCAGGGAAAAAATAAGTTTAAAAAAAAAAAAGCAGATTTACTTTAAATATTTTGTTTTGACAAGGTTAAAACTTTGACATGTTTGGAAAAGCCATGTATTAAAAAAAGAATCATGTTGAATCCATAAGGGAAGCAAACCTCCTTCAAATCAATTTTTTTTTAGGTTACAACTAATCAGAAGTGAAGGGAAAGTTTGTCTGAGTAAATTCAGAGATTTCCACTCTTTAAAATAAGTTGGATAAAACTCCTCCTCCACTGTGAATGCCTGAAATTAAGTGAGATTAATTCCAACCTGCTTGTTTGTACAACCAGGCCTTTTCTCTACTCACAGAGAGTTCAGTGCTATTAAGGCATTATAAGTATTTTCTTTTTGTAACCATTGGCCTGCATTTTTTTGTGTTTCTCTCATAAACTGAACAGCAATTACCCAAGTAAAATGCTATTGAGAGTTACCACAGCATTCAACCAGGAAAGCAGCAAATGCTTTTCCAAGGTTGGTCATTGATCATGGAATCACTTCAGTAGGAAAAGACATTTAAGATCATTATGAGTCTCCACACCCAGCATTTCCAAGTCCACCACTAAACCATGCCCCTCAGCACTTGTAAACAACTTTTAAATCCCTCCAGGGATGGTGACTCCACCACTTCTCTGGGCAACCTGTTTCAGGACTTCATAACCCTTTTGGTGAGGCAATTTTTCACAATACCCAACCTAAGCCTCCTCCCCTGGCACAACTTGAGGTCATTTCCTCTCGTCCTGTCAGTTACTACTTGGTATGTAACATTTCCATTGCTGTGGGCTTCTGCCCTGCTTCCACAGTTTATGTACTACTGAAGATAATTGTCAGTGTTTAATAATGTAGCAGTCTAACACTGCAAAGATATCACTGTTTTTAATCAGCAGCACACTATAGAGTTGATTGTATAGCTCAAAAACTTACTTCCTTTTGGAGTCTCAAAGGTAAAAGCTACTTCTGCTTTCGGCTCCTGAGAATTGAAACTGTTGAAGTGCAGAAAGGTTTCTTTAAAAACATTGCAGGTTCCTTATTTGATCAGTAGAGAAAAGGACAGTATCAACCACACCATAAACACAAAGGGGTCTGGTGGTTGTCACTGAAGCTGGGAGCAGAGTACTCTTGCTATCAGAAGGTGAGAGAATGAATGGCCTGCAGATGGTTGAACAAAGACAGGAATGATGCAGGGTCTGCTTCTGACCTGTTGGGGTCTTGCTCAAAACATGTTGCCTTCCTGGAGAAATACAGGTCAGCCAAGTGTCTGTCTACCAGCGGTGCTGTCAGGATAAAGCAACTGGCACCTCCAGAGGGATAGTTGCTGTTAGGAGCAAATAATAGCATAAAATAAACAGATCCGTGGAGTAATTTGCATTCCTCTGCTAGACCTAAACAGAAAGTTGCCAGTTCTGTCTGGCTCTCTGCACATCCATGTACAGTGTGTTTGCAGACTCACAGCTGCTTCTAGAGTTAGTGTTTTTCCTTTGTTTTCACTTTTTCAGTCCATTACAGCTTTTAGGAGACCAATGAGCTCTCATTTTCTGGGTCTCTTATAATCTCAGCAATGAAAACTGTGTCTGTCTTGTGGTTATAAATCATATTATTATTGTTATTACTCATTTTCTTATTATGATAGTATCTGGAAGCTAAATCAGATCAGCATGTCTCTTGGGATAAACACAGTGCAGATCTCAACATGCACAGAAAGGAAGAGCTTTTTTATCCTTTAAACAGTAAGAGTTTATAGTGTCCTGTATGCTTTCTTCCTTCCCTTTGTGTTTACTCTGAAAAGTATGAGTTTCAATGAGATTTTCTACTCTTAACTACTGCTCTTAAAATTACATCAGTGCCAAACTGATGGGCTGTGTTCAGTGTAAACTCTGAAAACCAGAATTCTATTTTCTATGCAAATGGGATCTATTCAGCAGAAAAATCCCTGAACTCAGCACTTTTCAGTAGTTGGATATTTTTTGAGTCCTCTCTATTTTCTCCAGTGATGCCATGGTATAAGTCCTGAGCAGTTTGACTCCTACTGGGTTCAGAAAATAGGACAAAATGGGTTATTTTACACAGAATCACCATGCTTGGAAAAGATCTCTTCAGATCATCAAGTCCAACTATTATCTAACTCCACCAGGGCCACTGCTACACCATGTACTTGAGCACCATAGCTAGATGGCTTTTAAATACATCCAGGGATGGCAATTCAACCACTTCCCTGGGCAACCTGTTGCAGTCTTTGAGAACCCTTTTGGTACAGAAGTTTTGGTGCCATTTTCAGCTGGTTAGTTTGTCACAGATGGTTAGTTTGTTGCAGCCTCCATAATGCTTGGCCACAGATGTGAACTTGTGAAGCCAGTGAGTGCAGTTCTGGCCATTTAGCTCACAGTGTAGGAAGATGCAGTGTAGGTCCAGGTTTAGCCCTGCGTATAAAGTTGACCAGTATTGCTTCAGCTTTCCCACACTGTGTTTTACTTGGCTTGCTTGTACCAGGAGGCAGCTTTGCTTCCAAATTCATAGATTGGTAGAATGTTTTGGGTTGGAGCGGACCATGAAGATCACCTAGTTCCAACCCTTCTGCCACTTCATTGTATCTTAGAATTAAAGCAAATCACAGGGAGGTCAGTCACACATGAATGGTGTGCTCTAATAGCCTGCTCTAACTCACTGCTGCAGGTTCTGAACATGTTAAGTGCATTCACGACACATTTTCATTCTGTCTGTGCCCAGATTTGGGCAAGCTGTCACTCGGGTTACATCATGCTAGTTTGGACTCTGCAGTTTTCTGCAAGGGCCACTAATTGTTCTGCAATACAAATACTTATCTGCATCAGTACTTCCTGCTTTGAGGACCCTGGGAGTTATTTGGGGGAGCAGGACATAGCTACACACACACCAGCGAAGCCAAAAAAGCACACTTGACCTCTTGGAACAGTGCTGGTTCTGTTGCCTGGTTTCTCACCACATGGCTATCAGGAGCCCTCACAATTTAGCAATGGCCAGTTTTAGAGAATAAAAGAAACACAGTCATGTTGTTTGAATTATGTAGAAATTATTTCCAATTCGTTGTTCCCTTTTCTCTTAGTGCTGCTATTGGCTGATTGATGAAAACCAGTCATTCAATCAGTGGAGACACTGTGATTAAGAACAGGATTCCTATGAAGTTCTTTACAGTGAGGGTGGTGAGGCATTGGCACAGGTTGCCCAGGCAGGTTGTGGCTGCTCCCTCCCTGGAGGTGTTCAAGGCCAGGTTGGACGAGGCCTTGAGTGACCTGTACTAGTGGGAGGTGTCCCTGCCTATGGCAGGGGGTTGGAACTAGATGATCTTTGAGGTCCCTTCCAACCTTACCATTCTATGGTTCTGTAATAAAGATCATCATGGAAAATAGTCCAGAAATGAAAGGAAAAGCAAAGCCCCAGTGGAAGTATTCAACTCTCCGCAAATTGCAGCTATTTTTGCAGGAAAGTTTTTTTTTTAGGCTTGATTTTAATTTTATTTTTTTTTAAGTTTTCCCTACAGACGAGATTCATGTCCATAAGTTTAGACATTTGTAGTACAGACATGTCTTAGTGAGCAGGCCAGCCCAGGTTGTCTTTAGAGTGAATGGTAGGAGAGAGAGAGACTTTCAGCAGACAATTTATCTGACCTAGTTTAAGTATCTTCTTTATGGTGACAGAAATCATCGCATAGAGTCCACGGACTGCACTGGCTAGATCCCTCTTGACTTTTAAGGGAGGCTGGAGATTTCTCTGCCACTGACAGCTCCTCTGTAGACTATTAAACTGAGACAAATGATCTCATCGCATCCGCATCATCTGCAGCTCAGAGGAGAACTGGCCTGAGCAATGCACATCTATCAATTCTTTTATGGATTACTTGCTTCATATTTTCTACAGATTTCTACAGATTCCAGCAAAGACTTTTAGGGAGCATAATCCATAAAACCCAGTACGATTCTTCTGAAGAGGAGTGGTGTTTTATTCTACTAAATTCAAATTGCTTCTTACTCTCTGAAGCTTCTGATAAGGAGGTGTCCTAGTTTTGCTGGGACAGAATTATAGACCAGCCATAGGCTTTGGTTACAAATTTGGTTACAAATGCAGGGAGCTGCTCCTTTCTTGCCCAGGTTACTGTACAATGAATTGGGATGGTTAGGCAATCCCTCACCGTGCCTGTGATTTCAACCTGCTCTGGAAGGAGCCAGAAATACCTGACAAAATTGTGTCAAAGCACAGAAAAGTCCTCGTGTAGTCCTAGAAATAGTGATTGTAAGAGAGACCATAACCTAGTGTGATGGGTGTGACTGACCAGATTGACAGTGGTTACTGCAGCTCTGGAGGAGGTAAAAGACTGAGCTGTAGCTGGACCAAGAGCTCTTCTAGCTTCTACCTGTTCTGCAGCATCAGAAACATCAGTTTCTGCAGGGAAATACCAGTACAGCTACCTTTGGAACACTGACCATGCAATTAATGTAAAAATAACAAGTGGCTTTTCCAAAACTCATTTGTTGAGGAACAAAAAAAGCTGTAGGTACAAGGAGTCTCATGTCCACCTTTCCGTTACATGTGACTTGACAAGAAGTCAACCACTTTATCCTGTAAATGAGACAGCACAAGCAAGCCCCCTTTGAGCTCTTCAGGATTGCAACAGGCTGAGGCCAGTTAGCTCTGCCAGAGTTGAGACACCTCTCTGGGCAGATTTTTGGAGGTACTAACAGTTGTCTGCTGGCAGGTGACCGAGAAAAGTGAATAGAGCACCACGATTTACTGCAAGTGTAGCAGGAGGAACATCTTGGCCATAGATTAATCTCCACGTGATCTAAACTTTCTATTTGTGTGTATATGTGCATTTGTGTATATGATTTAATCTCTGTATCTCCCTCTGTGTGTGTAATTAAGTATGGTTTGATTAGGAATGTGCCATGTACCTTGTGTGAATTTTATCATTCTCAAGCTTAACCAAGTTGCTACACTGATTATAGCAAATCGCATTAAATCACTCTGATAACTGCCTGCTGATTAAGTATTGTTAAAAATCATATAACCTAATCTTGTAATTTACTGTAATAGTGCTAATAGATCTTAAATTGCTGCTGAGTTGTGTAGGATCCATAACCACTCATTCCTTGACAAATTGGCATCATCCTTTGTGTGGTTCTTCCATGTAGCAAGTAATAGTGAACGCTGCTATCAAATTGAAGTCGCAGTTTTATGAATTCATATTCAAGTAGCTGTTGCTGATATCTTTCACAGTGATTCTTTAAATGATTTAGAAATTACTATTCTAGGATGGTCAAAGCTACTTGTCTCATTCTGGCAGTGGAAATACTGCCTAAGAAAAGAACGTGCAAACTGCTCTGTTTCCACAAGACAATTTAGTTTTAGCTAATTTAGTCCTTTTAATTATAAAACTGCCAAAAGGAGCGACAAGAAAACAACAAATGAACAACAACAAAACCCAAATAGCAGCAACCTCCCTCGAACACCAGACAAACACAAAACAAATAAAAACCCACACACCCCCAACAAAGAAAGAAAGAAAAATAGAAAACAAAGAAGCACCAAACCCACAAAAATAAACAAGCAAATAAAAACAAACAATCCAATAAAAGGCAAAACAGGAAAAAGAGAGACACTTTGTCAGAAACTCTCAATTGGCAGTGCTCTGTGCAGTGTGAACACAGAATGCTTCTACCCACAAGGGAATGGAAAGCCTCACTTGATCCCTTCTTTCCACAGGAGCAGCATGAATGTGAAAAGTATAAGGTGATTGCTCTGTCGGTGTTTTTGTCAAGAGCTAATTGAAGCAACCAGAGGAACTTGTCTTGAGGCTGGGGAATAAGTCAGAAATCAGATGACACAGATCACATTAAAATGAGTTGAGTCGTGCAGTGATTCCAGAGTGAAGCAACGCAGTGAGGCATGGGGGATGGAGACAGGCTGCGATGCCCATCACAAACCTGTGCTCTCTTGTGCAGTTAATAATCTTGTTTGTAACAGGAAATTTTTCTGTTCATGATAGTCGTCTCTTAATGTAGTGACATGGCTGTTACAGGAGGGGCAGTTAAATGCACTTTGTCCACACATGGACCTTTGTATGGACCCAGGAACTCTCCTCTGTTGTTTAGATTTTGGGGTTTGTTTTGCTTGTTTGTTGGGTTTCTTTTTTTATTGTTTGGTTGTTTTTGTTATATTAAGGTAACTATAAACAGGTTTTCTTTTATAATGTTTTTAAATTCAACCAGATGTTTCTTTTGCAGTAAGAGAGAATTAGGAGAGCCCTCCAGTGGCCAAGCAAAAGAAATCAACATTGCTCTGCCAGTGAGCCAAACAAATCTAGAAACCAGGAGCAGAAATATTTGCTACATGCTTCAAATATAGCAACTTCCAACCCTGTAAGGAATGACTTATATCCTGCTTACATTGGGCCTTCAGTCCAGAGGAATTCCACAGCACTTGACAAATCTGTCTATCCCCGAATGAAATAGTGTGTGTGTGTGTTTTACTCATTTGTCATTTCTGTCTGGGAAAGGCTATTTGCATGAAGGGGAAAATACTTCAGGGATAAACTAATAGGTTCTACATTTGGTAACTTTCTGGCAAGAAAGAAATGAGAAATATTATAACAAGGAAATAACAGGAAATTAAAATGAAGATAACTTGGGCTGCAGTGAAGTAATTCTTAGCTTTTGGACTGCAGTAGCAGCAGAAAAAAATCTTTTTAAAAAAAAAAAGAAAAAGAAAAATATAACCTCTAAAGGCAATGCTGTGATGACCAGGTGTTTGTTTCAGGCAGTGTTACTGTAAATGATGATTCTGGTGATTTTTTATTAGCTGGGGAAGTGAAGAAGTACTGGAGAAGAATATGATTTCCAGGAATCCATCTGTGGAGTTTGACATCTGCTGATGGTAACTGCCTGTTAGCCACAGCATGAATGGCTGCTCTGAGTGGAGGGAGGGGATTTGGTGAGTCCAGAAGAGAAGCAACACTTGGTCACCAGTGAGTTAAGTTCTCTTTGCATTCAAGAGCATATGAATGACAAAGCATTTAATCAGAATGTTACGTGTTTCCCCAAGACTTTCTTTAATATTCTTTGGGGTGAGGTGTGCAGTGAAGCAAATATGAAACAGATTAACACATCGTAGGAAAAGAAATGCAACTATACTGTCAAGGAGATTGGAAGTGTCACACTTTCCAGGATTAATTTTTGGCTGCACCTGGTATTAAAACACCTATTAAAATATCAGCTGTTTTGTTTTCCTTGACAGATACATGCATTTTCCATCTATGCTGAAATAAATATTTGAATGTGCCTGCTCATTCGAGTCTTCAACTGTTCTGTATTGAATTCTTGGACTGATCTGTGGATTTTTACAAAATCCACTCTAACCAGTAATGATGTAACCAGTTATAGATTGAACTTGCTCTATCTAAACACTTGATAAGAGCAGAAAAACATTAGGTTTGAGGCTCTAAACTCTTTTCCAAGGTTTATTCTTGCTACAAAAATTCTTGACCATAAAATGGTTACCATCATGTCCCAGGTTGGGAATTGTAAGGTTAAAAAAAGTCCTCTGGGGACTGGAAGATTGTTATTCAATCTCATAATTCTGCTGTCTCTTCATAAGCTCACAGCAAGGCCAGTTTGTTCTCCTTTCCTCCTCCTCCAACCTTGTGCCAGGCAGGAGCTGCGTTATCAGGACAAACATGTAAGGATAGACCTGGTTTGGGGCCTACAGAGGCTGTGCTTAGGCCTCTTGGATGGCAGAGGCATGGGGCGGGGGAGGATTGGAGCACTGGGGATCATAGATTTACTTTTGGGTTGGGGGAAAATTCAGGGGATTCGCTTATGGATTCTGTATCTGCTTTGTAATTTCTACCTGTAACTCTCTCTCCAAATATAATTCTGGTTTTTTCTCCAATTCATTTGAGAGCTTTTCTCTGTCGGCTCTTTAAACCCACAACACATCAGCTTACAGGTGGCTCAATATGTATGATTCAGAACAAGAAGATCCTATAAGCTTTATACAAACCCAAGAAAAATCAAGGGAAATGAAAAACAGGGGGGAAAATATTTCAACCAAAGCAGTACTGAAGTCCTGGTTCAGCAAATTACCAAGTCACTCAAACTCACCCTTAATTCCTGAAGTCAGTCAAAGTTAAGTGTGGGCTTAAAGCCAATCAATGTTTAAGTACTAAAGCCATCCACAAACCTGACTTTGAAAAAGGAAACAACTTTAACCAAGGCATTTCCCCACACAGCGGGCAGGCCTAGGAACAAAAGAGACAAACTAATGATAAACCCACTGCATATTTTTTTTCAGTGTTTTATAGGGTTACTGTAATGCAAGCAAAGCATTTTTATTTTGCCAAATTTTAAGCTGTGTGAACGGAGTGATCTTAAAGCAGTTCTCTGTAACAGTGTGCAACGAGTGTGATGACACCGACTGCTTCTTCCAGAAACTGCTGTATGTGAGCATCAACCTCTGCCTGTGTGCAGTAGAGCTCCCAACATGACTTGTAGCACACAAGGCTCAGTGAGATGGGAGGTGTTCCTCTACCTGCAGTGAAATTCTTCCCCACAAACCACCTCTATGAACAGTAGTTAAGATAACTTATCTTGCTAAGAAAAGCTGAAGTAGGCATATAGAATCATAGAATCATAGAATGTTAAGGTTGGAAGGGACCTCAAAGATCATCTAGTTCCAACCCCCTGCCATAAGCAGGGACACCTCCCACTAGTACAGCTCACTCAAGGCCTCATCCAACCTGGCCTTGAACACCTCCAGGGAGGGAGCAGCCACAACCTCCCTGGGCAACCTGTGCCAGTGTCTCACCACCCTCACTGTAAAGAACTTCCTCCCAACATCCAGTCTAAATCTCCCCTCTGCCAGTTCAAACCCATTGCCCCTTGTCCTGTCATTGCAAGACCTTGTCAATAGTCCATTCTATGCCTTCCTGTAGGCCCCCTTCAGATACTGGAAGGCTACTATAAGGCATCTGTCTTTCTGCTTTGAAACTGTGCTGCACAGGGTGATATACCCTCTTCAGTTTATGCCTTGACATATACCTGTAGCTCCAATATCTGTCTCAGATGTGATGTGTTGGCAGCAGGAGGTCTGTCTAAACTACAAATGTGTCTAACCATCTCACGGGCTGAATTGCATCCTACTAAGTAGAATATCGAAGAGTTATGAATTTGAAGAAGGTATTTGTCTTCAAATTAAATGAATCATCATCCTCTGATAGCAGCCATTTCCCTGGAGGCTGTTAGAGAGCCAAGTTCCTGGCATAGTCTAGACACCCAAATTTTAGATGTCTGAAATTAGATGAGATGAATCCCTCTGCTATTATGGACCTCTCAAATATCCAACCTAAACCTATGCAAGACCTGAGGTACTCTGTAGTGCCCTGGTAATAGAAAGGTTAAAGCATGGTGAGTCAAGCTAGAGGAGAGGTCTGAAGAGAGGTAGATGGACTTACTGTCTCAGGAGATATCCAAAGTCATGTAGCTAGCAAGGATTACTGACTGCAGACAAAGGCACAAACTAGCGCTACAGAGATAATATCCATTCTTTTCTGGGGCTGCAGTCTCATATGGCACCAGTTTGCAAGCGCTTTGCAAATCACAAATCAGGGATCATTAGGTTCTTCTGTCTTGGTTATCATGGTCCTAATAATGATCATGCATTTTCATGCCTAATCATTCCAGCTTCTGTTTGTTATGACTGGACACTACCTCCCTGTGCTACAGAATAATGCTTTTGAGAAGTACTCTCTCACTTCTCTGTTGACATATGACGGTCCATGATTTCTTCCTCTTTCCACACTTTTTCAACAGCAGCTACTTGGAGTCCTTATCATAATCAACTGGCTAGCCCAGAAATAAAAATCCATTAGCTACTGTTTGCATAGTATTGGTTTTCTCTCGTAAATAATTACATTAGACATGGATTCCTTGAAAATATATCATTATAGAATCATAGAATGGTAAGGTTGGAAGGGACCTCAAGAATCATCCAGTTCCAACCCCCCTGCCATAGGCAGGGACACCTCCCACTAGTACAGGTCACTCAAGGCCTCCTCCAAACTGACCTTGAACACCTCCAGAGAGGAAGCAGCCACAACCTCCCTGGGCAACTTGTTCCAGTGTCTCATCACCCTCACTGTAAAGAACTTCCTCCTAACATCCAGTCTAAATCTTCCCTCTGCCAGTTTAAACCCATTGCCCCTTGTCCTGTCATTGCAACAACTTGTCAACAGTCCCTCCCCAGCCTTCCTGTAGGCCCCCTTCAGATCCTGGAAGGCTACTATAAGGTCTCCTGGAAGCCTTCTCTTCTCCAGGCTGCAGAGCCCCAACTCTCTCAGCCTACCCTCACAGCAGAGCTGCTGCAGCCCTCTGAGCATCTTCGTGGTCCTCCTCTGGACCTACTCCAACAGCTCAATGTCCTTCCTGTGCTGGGGGCTCCAGAACTGCACACAGGACTCCAGATTGGGGTCTGACAATAGCACAGTAAAGGGGAAGAATCACCTCCCTTGCCCTGCTGGCCATGTTGCTAGCATTGTCATAGTCCTGTCAGACAGGACATTTTTATTGTCACCTTTATTCTTAATGTCTTTAAAATAATTGTTTGATCACCCATGAAAATGATGGACCCAAACTCATGGCATTACAGTTACCATATATTTTAGGGAGACAAAACAGTGCAGGTCAGTGGGAGAGAACTCAGCAAACAGCTTTGTTCTAGGCATCTGGAATAGGATTCACTTGACTTCAATGCTGACTTTTATACCAGTCCAACTTGCTATATGTTCCTTTGACAGACAGCAGAGATCTGCTCAGGGTGTTGGATGGAGTTGAGGGCAAAATCAATCTCATCCTAACGCAGGTGATTACAATGGCTCACATTAATTGTATTAAGACTGCAGAAGTTTGGCTGATGTGTTTGGAATGAAGCTGCAAGAAATCTAATAATGTTGCAAGGAAGAGAGGAAGGCAATGCCCCTGATTCTGTACATGCTATTGGCAATGATTCCAGTGAATGTAACAGAAAGAAAATGGAAGTAATAAGACACATTGTTGTGGTTGTCATTTGTTCAGATATAACTTAACTCCCTTTAAAAACAATATTTATGCTGCAAATAGAGAACCAGGCCTTTGCCAGACATAAGTAAATATATAAATTAGGTCCTTTGTGCTCTTGTGTTTGTGAAGCACTGACCCTGAGTTTGACCATGCATAAAATCACAGTTATTCTGGAATGAATGTGTCTGCCCTCTCATGTGGTAGATGTCCTGTGCATTCATCCAAAACTTTTTCTCACTTGAGAAAAAATAGCACTGGCAGCTTGAGTTTGTCAAGGTTGGTTCTTTTGTGTGTTCTTCTCTCCCTGCAATGTCTCATCATTTGTCTCATGTGAAATGATTCACCTGTACAGGTTTTAAAGCTGTAGAGAATGACAACTGTATTAATGTGCTGAAAGAAATACATCAATGTTTAGCTACAAGCTGTTTATTATTTATGCTGTTGAATCTTCTTACACCCACAGTAAATATTTTCTGACATGAAACTGCAAAGATTCATCACCACAGACCTGTGGTTTTTAATATTGTCTTTGCTCACTACAGTCATACTTCATTGCTAACAATAATGTCTCCAGCTTCTAACAAATGAGTCAATCAACTGAAGCAAAATTCTGCATTTATCTATGTTTGATAGTCATCCTCCACACACAACAGTTTGCAACTCTGCACATTCTGTGTAATTCTCAAGTACATGCAGTGAGGACCAGATTTGGATTAGAAATGTGGCACTCCATTTGAGAAGTGGCTTTCTTTAAATCTGCTCATGTAGCAGAGTGTAATTCCTTGTGAGAAGCTGTAGCATGGTGTGGCAGAGAAGATGGACATACGTGACATTTGGATGCTGGTTCTAGAGGTCTGCTGTCTGTGAGGATCTTCAAACTGTCATTACTCTCTTGCTGCTTGAATTTTCTGGCTCCATATGGTATGAGGCTGTCTTGTTTCCACTCTGAAAATTGCATTTACGTTCATTGGTGGCATATCTGCATTGAGAATGAGACATTGGTGGCATATCTGCATTGAGAATGAGAGAGACATATTTCACTCGATCATGGTCATATTGTCAGTGCATTTCAAAGTGCAGTCAGAGCAGTTTGCAGTGGATGCTGAGAGGGAGGGCCTTCAGGATTATGGTTCAGAAACCACTCTGGTACATGAGTGCCTTCCTTGAAGTGTATAGTCTTGCATTCCTTACCTAGCTGAGGAGTCCCAATAACGTTAAAGTCAGAAGCTGAAAGGTCATTGCAATAACTAAAGATTACTGAGCTGAGTTTTAGTGTTGCTGGTTGAACAGCACAGTATCATCCTTGTTAGTCACTGTTAGTGGGGTAAACTAAAAGCTATCCTCCAGCTGGTTTTACTAACTGTGAGTTGGATCAGATTGAGAAACCATTATGTAACAGTGGTGCAAGGACTGGCATACAAATATTTCCATTATCAAGGAATGCTGTATCCCATTTATGAGCAGAGCTTGTTCCTTTACTGGAAGTGCTGTAGGTCACTTTCCAGAATCTGTTCCAAACAAGAGGCTTATTGAGCTGTGTACCTGTTTACACACTCGCATGTCAGTCTTGTTCGCTTCCATTACTGTGCTTATCCAGATCTCCTTACACAGATTGGTTGTGGATGCCTTGCACGTGCACCAAGCAAAGCAATGACTATTGCCACATAGGAACAAGCTTGCTTTCAAGTTCACAGAATCATGGCATGACAAAGGCAGGAGGGCACCTCTGGGGATCATCTAGTCCACCCTCCCTGATAAAGCAAGTTCACCTAAATCAGGTTGCATAGGGTCATGTTCGGGCAGACTTTGAAAGTCTCCAGAGAAGGAGATGCCACAACATCTCTGGACAGCTTGATGCAGAGCTCCAGTACCCTCAAAGTGAGGATGTTTTTCCTCATGTTCAGATGGAACTGCTCCAGTTCATGCTTGTTGCCCCTTGTCCTGTCGCTGAGCATCACTGAAAAGAATCTGGCCTTATCCTTTTGACATTTTTCATTTAGATATTGATAAGCATTGACACACAAGTTGACCAAGTTTTTCTGCCTGCCAAGTGCATTCACCAGCTTTCTTGGGCTACTCACTAATTTTTAAGGCAGATTTGCCTGGCAAGATCTAACAGTTATTTGTATCAAATGGATCTTAGAGGGATACTGCATCAACAGTGTCAGAGCATACAATATTTGTGCCAATCTTTCATTTAATTGCATTGGAAGATTTTATGAAGAGCCACATTTTCACATCAAATGAGTCCAACTGATGTGGTCAGGATTTGACTAGATCCACCCAGAGGGAACCTCTCACTAAGTATTTAATATTACCCAGGGAAAGTTGCAAAAGTTTTCATCAAAAGGCTAAAGTAGAACTGGAAAGGAGTTATTAAAGAATGGTGCTGATATATGGACTGAGGGACAATCAGTCATTTTCTTCAGCCAGACTTGCTCCTAGACAATTTGATCATCACTGCTATTTTGATTTTTGGGATGTGTTTTCTTGGCTCTTAGATCATGGAATGCAAGAGGAATTCCACAGTATTATCTGTGTGATGTGCTGCTTCTGGTTCCATAAAGTTAGCTGAACTGAAAAGGAGAGGGGAAGAATCAGTTTAGGCTGAAGATGTTCACTCTTCTCACTTAAATGAAGAGTTCATTCTCTAAACCTTGAAAAATTAGTTAGCTATTGTTTTGAGTGTTAAAACAGTTTTGAAATTAAATCCAGCTTAGTGTTTCATATTGGAACCACTCAAAAAAATCTACAAGTGTTTATGCTGGAAAATATGGAGCAGCATTTAGGAATGTGAAACATTTACCAAATTTTAAAACCAGTTCACTTTTTGAAGCTGTCTTTCTTTTGTAATTTATTAAGTGATACATTCCCCTCAAAAATTCAGGAAACTAGTGCTCAAAGCCTCCATCCAAGGTTTTGATTCCATTGCGGTTAAGTGCTTCACACACACAGTGTGAAGAAATAGACAAGGCAGAAAGTAGGTGAGAAACAGACATCTGGGCAGGCTGTGTTGTATTATTATTATTATTAGCATAATCATTGCTATTATTAGCATTATTATTATTATTAGTAGTAGTAGTATCATCATTGCTATTATTATTATTGTTGTTGTTGTTATTATTATTATACTTCAGAGAGCCATCAAAAGAAAAAAAAACAAAACCCAACACTCTTATTAGCATTCTGAACAAGTGCCCTACTCAGTGATCAGTTCAGCCTCAGCTGAAATGGGCACTGAGCTCAGCAATGCCATCAGACACATACAGATGTTGAGATCTCATAGCCACCACTGGGATCCTCTGCCTGAGGAGCAAAAATTAATTTTCTGAAGTGTAGAGCTGAAGATACTTTGAGACGTCGATATCTGTGAATTGTTTAGAGCATGCTTTATCCATCTCCTGTTTTTTTTAAATTAGAGGTGCATGGGACAAAGAGATCTGGTGGTGTAGTCAGTTTCTTGAGATGCAAAATTCTCAAGAAGGTTTACAACTTTGGGAACATTCATTTGAGTAAGAGATTGTGTCTCCAGAGAGAGGGAAGCAGAGGTGGATTTACTTGCCTTGGAATATCGTGCTGCCTAGAGAGTAAGAACACTTACTATTTTTGTGGGGTTTTGCATATTTGAAACAAAAATGCGTATCCCAGAACCACAATGGCACTTCTCCCCTCTCCTCCCATTGCAGTTTGAAAATGTTTTAAAATCTGCAGATTCCCACATGTCAAAATAGCATCCTGGCTAGTTCTCTCACCAGTGCATGTTGTTAATTTATTTGCTGTCCTATCTCATCGATTTTTTCCCCCCTTTCTTTTTGTTGTATAACACTATTCTTTTGGCCTTCATGAGTAAAGGACAAACCCTTCAATCTTAAATGTGAGTAAAGGGAAGTCCAGGCTGTGCAGGGTGGTTGACAGATGTAAGGGGTTCTGTACCACTGCTTTGAACTCAGTGTAAGCTCTGAACAGAGACTGTAATTCTCGATCCCTTTCTGTCAAAGCTTCTTTACTGTTTTTGCCTTCTCTTTCTGCATGCACCTTTGCTACTAGTGTATGTGTTTCTCTTGCTTTTCAGTCTTACAAGTCAGTTTTCTGTTTGCTTCTTAAAATCTTTCTGAATCTATGATCCTACATGATCCTCCTTAGCAAGTTCCTTACACTTTTTATGGTAACCATTTTCTAATACCCTGACGTAGCAGGTCAGAAAGGCTGGTTAGGTCCAGGCTGCTCTGCAGCATGTCCCAGAGTGCAGAACTTCAGTTGATTCCCATAGTACTGAGCTTTAATTTCCCAAAAGATGAGGAAACATCTGGGCAGCTCCTCCAAACTTTTCTCATCTTTCCCCTTCCCCAGACCTTTCTCATCCTGTTCTTTAATAACCTCATGTTGTCAAGCCCTTTGCTCCTCTCTCTGTCCTCACATCACAGTTTCCTTGCTCCTGGATCGGTCTGGAAGCTCATCCTTTCCAAAATGCTTCCTTCTTCCTACCACAGGAAAATTAATGAACGACCTTTCTTTTCTTCCCTGTTCCCTGAAGAATGATCCATCCTTTACTCCAGAACTCTCCTCTGCAGTTTGTGCCTTGCCCTGCTCTACTGTCCATCCCATCCCATCTGCATGAGGAGCTGAAAGATGGCTTGCCACTGTGATTTGCTTCTCCTGGGCTGGAGTCCCAACTCCTCTCCCTTTGTCCCCCTCCCTGTCCAAACATCTCTGCTCATCGTCAGTTCTGCATAGTAAAGGCAGGAATTGCTTTGCCTCACAGAAAGCCAGAGGAGTTCTGTTTGATGGCTTTTCCTTTTCTCCCTGGCTCTAATCTGCAGCGAGTATTTTTGCAAAAGTGCTCATCCCCTGCGTGTGAGAGAGTGAGGAGAGGGAGGGAGATGAAGCACTACAGCAGTCTGGCAATGTGAGGCGGCACCGGAGAGCTGCTAGACCAGGGAAGCTGGCGAAGAGACGCAAGCCCCTTACTCTGTGCTCAGCGAGATCCCATTGGTTCCTCAGCTGCTGGTTTAAAGCAAAGAAGAGCTTGGAGGATTAACTGCACAGCCAGGCGCAGACTCTCAGCCAAGTTGTCAGCACGCTGGGAGGAGGAGAGACTCACACACACGAGATTTGCAGGGTGGCCGCAGCTTGATGTTCATTTCCTTCCAGAGAGGAAGAAAGGAGAGGGGACAAAAACCCCAAACCCACAGAAAAGGGGGAAGGAGCCTGATTCAGTCCAGCAGACCCGGGGGGAATAATGGACGTGACCATATCTCAGTTCATCTTAGAAGAATTTGATGTCAACTGCAGCCTCCTGGATCGTTTACAAGAGACTTTTTTGCAGAGTTCCTCTATCCCTTTCCTGGGCTTTGATGGTAGGAAACCTTACCTAGAGCAAGGCTCGGAAAAGCTTTCTAAGTGCTAAGATTCCGTTTGCTTTGTGATGCAAAGCGTGTCGCTTCTGTGCTTTCTCAACTGCTTCTTTTCCCCTTTCTGTCTCCTATTTGAACGCCAAAGGTCCGTACTGCAATGCCACCACTGATCAGATCGGGACTTGCTGGCCCAGAACCTCTGCGGGGGAATTAGTAGAGAGACCCTGTCCGGAGTTCTTCAATGGGATCAAATACAACACCACGAGTAAGTACAAACTCTTTTCCTTCTCCCACAGATCTGATGTTGAGAAGATGCCTGGAGAGACCCCAAAATATTTTTTCCACTTAAAAAAAGGGGGGTGGGTGGTGGTGGTGGTGGTGGTAGAAAAGTGTTTCCCTGGGAATCAACATTTCCTCGACATTCCAGCCTGTATATTCAAAATTCCTACCAGGAATGATGCAGGTTTCTTAAAAGCACAGACTTGATTCCTCTGTAATTGTGTTTAGGTAGATGAGGAAAGAAATACTCGCTGCAGTCTAAGGAGGGTGTATTGTGTGCTTTATGTGTTTGCTTGTGTCGATACGTGTAACTGAATGTATCTGCAGCAGTGCTTCAGCAAATTGGATAATTAAAGATCCTTTGGCTAGTGAAGTATTTAGCACCTCAGAACTGTGTTTTGAAGGGACTGTCCCTTTGAGAGGCTGCCTGTCGAAATGAGGACAAACTGGGCTGGAAGTTGTATCTAACAAACAGAAGGCTAAGGTCTGGAATCTGTTTAGTAACTTCATCGGTGGTTGGTTTATGAGACTGGAGTGGCTGCATCATTACTGCAAGGGAAACAGTATGAAGATGTTATGAGGCAAATCATATTCAAAGCAAGGGAGCATGTGGGCTCCTTAAAAATCTCTTGGAACTGATGCTTTAGTTTTAGAGGTAAACAATCCTGGTGACTCACAAAAAAATGTATTATTCAGGCTGTTGGACCCAGGCACTCATTTCCTTTCCTTTATCTGTCAATACTGTTTGAACCTTTAAGAGTTTTTAACATATTAGTTCCAAATATGTGTAACCACTCATTTGTTACTTATTTTTTCAGACCACTCGGTGTACTTTTTGACTGGGGACATTTCATTCTGTGTTTCATTCTGAATTGTTTCTTGGGTGTTAGTCTGATTTTCAGGTAGTATTCATTTTATGAGGCTAGCATTCTTGTTAAGTCTCATAAAAGAATGCCTCTGTCATCACAGACCTTAATTTCGACTTGCTGAAAGTGAACTTTTTCTTTCCCCAGCTCTTGGTATTAAGGGTCAGGTAACTAGATAGAAGTTTAATGTATTTGCTATTTGCTATGCAAAGTAAAGCCCTCTTCCAGAGTTGTTCCCACAGACCAGCTTCTGCTGTCTTTGACTTGGAACAGAATAAGGAGGTTACCTCAAAAGTGCAAGATCATCCTCAAACCCTATATTCTTTATGCTGTATTGCAAAGAGCATTCCCTATGCTCTTTGCAATAAAATAAGTGGAATGTGCCATGTTTTGGGTCATGCTGTCTTTGGTAGTCAACTACCTTCAGAGTCGCTGTTGAGATAGAACAAATTCTTTGAAAATTAAGGACAACTCAAACAAGAACAAGAGTATCAGAATGGACCTTAAAGAGAAGATTCTTTAAAGAGCTATAGTTTTTTGCCTTTTTTTCCCCTATTTTCCTTTGTGTGTGTGTGTGTGTGTGTGTGTGTGTTTAGGATGTCAATACTTCCACTGCCTTACTTTTGTTCTTCCAAAAAGAAAAAGAGAAAAAAAAATCCAAAAAACAAAATCAAAATGAGTTATGGATGATTATTTATATCATAAGCATACTGGGGAGAATTTAAATGCTTTTCCTGTGCATGGAAGAAAATTAGCTTGAATACCTAATTTTATTTTGATTAACTCTGTTAATGCATTCAGTACTTCATCAATGACTTTATTTAAAGTTCTTTCCTGCTCCTCTCCTTCTCGGTACTTATGTTAGAGTGGTCATAGGTTTTTGTAAATTCATTGCTCTTAATGCAATGCTCTGCTAGTTAAATTAAAGACTGATAGAAATATATTATTGAAACTGAAGTATTATTGTGTCACAATCTAGAGAAGTGAGTATTTTTCTCTTTTCAACATAAAATAGGAGCAGTCAAGGTAAGAAGATGTGTGTCTGCAGGACTAACTGGTAGTGTACACTGGTGCCCAGTTGTGGTAATGTATGTAGCTTGCTGTAAGGGTTAAGGGGCACTGAAGACACTGTATGTGGCTGCCAGTTGATGTTAGATTCTTCCATGTGTGCAGCTCCTCCAAGCTGTGGCACAAAAAGGAAAAGGAAGGACTATACTGAGATTTGAGACAACTTGTAAAATCAATACCTTCTTGGGTGACAGTGATTGGTGGTTAAGGCTTGGGAAAGCAGTAGGACAACAGGCCAAGATCCAAATAATGGTGGTACAAATCTGTAGTGACTTGACCTATGTGGCAATTAGCAAATGCAGGACGTGTCTGAAGTTTGGGAAGGCCAAATACCAACATGGTCTGGCTGTGACTACTCTATTTGCATGATTTGCCCAAGTTATTTTGTGGACTGACTAGAGACTCAATGTGCTTCAAACTTTGAGTGTGCACCTCATGCAGATAATAAAACAAGCTCAGAAAACTGAGCTAGAAATGGATCTTGTGAATTTCAGAGGTGAGTAATACAGCTGCAGAGTAAGAGTTTGATCAGGAACTAGCTTGGATCAACATGACATTTCTGCCTAGCATGTGTAGTGTAGTTTTGTGCTGGTTTGCATTTTGGTGAGGCAAAGGGAGAGATGATGGTGTGCAATATTGCACTGAATTGGGTTAGAGAGCCAAAACAGACAAGTTGAATGAAAACATTGTGCAATGTCTTCAATGTCTTTCTTCTACTAAGGGCTGATCCACTTGAAGGTCACAACTCAGCTGTTTATGGTACTGTCACACATGCCTCTTAGGAACTATGGCATATCTTTAGTTGGAATTTGTACAGCTGTGAGTATATTTTTCATTCAGACCTGTGGAAAAATTTGTGATCAATTTCAATGATTTTTTTGTTTTGTTTTTAGAAAAGTGAAACTCTCAAATATACCAATTTCCTACCAGTTCGATTAAAGTAACTCTTTAGCTGGAGGGAACGAACAAAGTAGCGTTCCACATAAGTGAAAGCTTTTGTGTTGTAGACACTAAATAATCCAGACTTCGAAGTGCCCAAACTGTACAAAAAACTTAGACCAGGATCAGTGAAGCACAGGGAGCTGATCCATGGTGAACTAGGCTGCCCAACTTCAGAGTCTTGATGGGCTGTTTCTGTGTCCTATTGTAGCATCTGCATGTAGTGTACAAGATTCAAGACAAATTGCAATGAGTAGGTTGCATCACCACAGGTCAACTCATCAAAGGCTTTGGATGGACCTACCTTGGGTTGGTATCTATCTTGTTAACTGCCATGCTTTGATAGTTGCTCTAAACCTGGAATCCACGAGTGTGAGGGATGCTATCAAACACTGCAATACACCAGCAAAATTCAGTGATGGAGTGTCTGAGTCGAGAAACTGAAGAAGGGCTGAGATATATATATGTGTGTGTGTGTGTGTATGTGTTCCAGGGAGGTTGTGGCTGCTCCCTCCCTAGAGATGTTCAAGGCCAGGTTGGACGAGGCCTTGAGTAACCTGTACTAGTGAGAGGTGTCCCTGCCTATGGCAGGGGGTTGGAACTAAATAATTCTTGAGGTTACTTCCAACTATACCATTCTCTGATTCTCTGATTCCATATATATATATGTATATATAATCTCCTCTGGTTTGCCACTACAGAATGAACTATTTGCATAAAATATTTCCACTCTAACAGCATTTTGTGCCCGTGTCTGTGTTTCTGTGTCTCTCGGGAACTGCTGAATGACTCAGATAAGTTTCAACTGGGTTGGCGAAACAGAGTCTGTCATTCTGTGAGTATTTTTCATCTCCCTGTTATTTTTGTGTTTATAATTTAATTTTTAATTCCCCTCCCCCAGTCTTTATTTGGGAGGTAAAGTCATGCTGATAAACCAGGGTCTGGTGAGGCTGCAGTGTGTTTTGTAAATAGAGGCAAAATGTTCTTTGACCAAGGATCTGAACGTGATGGCATCCACTTCCAACTTTGCAATTTCATAGTGAAGTTTATGCATTATTCTCAAAGGAAAGTTAAAAAGAGGAAAGTATATGTTGGTGCAGTGGGTGGCTGTGCATTTGTCTCTGCTCAGGATCTATATTTAGCTAAAGATGACAATATCATTGCTGCCCTCTAGATGTGTTTGTGCTTTGACAGTGTGAAGCTTTTATTCTTGTTTTAGCAAACAGATTAATTCACTTATTAGGATATCCTGAAGCATGATTAATTCAGCAAATTGGCAGTAATGAGAATCTCTTTGCTGCTTGCAAAAAAATGGCCTTACATGCAAGTACTTAGAGCGTGTTACAGGCTGAAGTATGTCTAATTTATCTCTCTCCTTTCCCTACAAATTGTCCTATGCAATGAGGAAATGTGGGATTAGATGGTCATCTGGTGCATAAGAAATGTTGACTCTTGTGACCTGGCTGCCTGGCTTGAGTTTGTCTACCACAGGCAGTGCAGCAGAGGGTTTTTCTGTGGTCAGACCTTTCCATTGGGGCTGCTCAGATTTGTTTGTGCTGGTTGCAGGCAGGAGGTGGAAGCATTTCAAGATCTCCACCTTACAGATTAAGGTATTTCCATGAGGATATCAACAACTAATTTACCTATCTAAGCTTCAATACAAGTTATTGGAGCTTGTATATAGAAGAGGAAGCCTAGAAGGTTACTCAGCTCAATTTAAATGCTCAGATCATCAGAAAAAGTTGCTACTACCACTTGATTTGTTCAGGACCGTCTCGCTTGGTGTCTAATTTCTGTTTCAGTAGGTCCAGGCTGTGTGTAGATTCTTGTTTAGTCTTCCAGGCACATGGATGTTGCAGATACTTTGACATGATATGATGTCTGTGTTTAGCCAGCTAATTTCATCCCTGGGTGTCTATTGAGTAGAACGGAACCCATGCCTGAGGGTTGACAGTAGGAGGTCAGACTGCTTTTGTGATCAAGGGGAACAAAAGGTCTCTATATCTCTAATGCTCTCTCTGCAAATCATCTCCCCTCCCTCTCAATGTAGGAAAGGTCTTTTGATGGAGATAGCCTCTTCAGATGAGTGTTTTGGGTATTGCAAAAAGCATCATTATCTTCTCCAGGGACTTTGCTACTGAAAATAGGCAGATAAGCACTGCTAACCTTGCACTGATGGGGATATGGTTCTTCCTTTCCTACTCCTTGTTCAGAAGGTGTGTACACCACCTTCTCTTTGGTGACCTTCTAATCAGCTGCTTTGTTGACAACAATTTGGAGAAGGTTGGCAACTTAGCAGCTGGGCTGTATTTCGTATGGATGGACATGGAAGAAGGAGCCATTGGCATGAGTATCACAGTTGTACCTGTTACTCCACACTGGAGGTAAAATTACAGCAGTTGTCTCATCATGCACAGCACATCCTGCTGTGCGTATCATGCACATAATCTTTATGTGTGCTGGGGAGAGGATGAAGAAGTGAATTAATAGCTCTTCTGATTTTATCCCTCCTCTTGAAGGGGGGGAGGGGTTAAAGAGGTGATTTAACTTTTAAAAGAGCAAAAGAGCTAATTTTCACAGGTTAAACAGCCACTCTTACATCAAGATCTAACCTCTGCTGCTTTTCTGATTAATTATTGTTCAGAGTTCTTCTGGAGTGGTGGCTTCAGCTTGCCTGTAAGATATGAACCTTTCTTGGAAATCACTGGTCACAGAATCTCATTCATACTCTAGGGGTGAGACCTGTCCTGCTCATACTCTATGGGTAAGACCTCCAGGCTAACCTGGAGGCTCAGTTAACATTTTTACTTGTGTTTTCTCTTGTGTGTTGTAGTGTCTTGAGCACTTCCATAGATCACATTCATGTGACTGTTCCCCCAAAGGTTATGCTGGCTCGATTTGGGGTTTTCTTGAAGCTAAGGCCCTTTGTGAAAAACAGAGACCCTTTATGCTTTGGTGGCTTTTCGTCTTTCTTGGAGACAGAGAAATAAAATGCTCATCAACACACCCTTGTCAGCGTGAGGGGAGGTACAACTGGATGCACTGAGGAGATGCAGCTGAGATGTGGACTGGACACAAGGACAAGGTGAAAGGAAACATCCTGGCCTGAGGGCCAGGAGGTGCTAAGCACTTCTGGTGCACTGCCATTTGGATTGAAGGGTTCTTTATTTAAAACACATTCCTGGCAGAAGTGTTTCAAAGATCCAATGTACAACTGCTTCCTTTTGCTAGGCAATGCTCTGTGGGTTTTCAGACTCAGAAAAGTGCTACAAAGCCCTAAAACGACTTCCACCTCAGCCCACTTCTGTAACCTTGTTAGATGTCCAGAAATACAGAAGGAGATTAAGGGTAAGGAGAAATGTTTTGTAGCCAATTTAAATTGTGGACTTACTACAAAAAGGCTTAAAAAAAAAAAACCCAACCCAAACCAAAAATGTCTACAGTCTTCCAGTATCCCTGTTTTAGCCATCCCGAGGCAACTAACACAATCTTTGTCAACTAAGGAGTCAGGAAAGAGTACATGAAAGTTCAAGCAGACAGATGAGAATGCAAACAAACATGACAGAGGAAAAAGCAGGCTGGAATTGGAATTCTGAGGGAGGGAATAAAACATATTTTTTAAGCTTGTAAAGCTTCTCTCTGAGGAGATCAAATCTGCAGTTGATTAGGTCAACTTGGCTCTGATAGTGCTGTACCCAGATTAAGATTCAACCTCCTTTGTTTGTTTTCTCCTGGTGTTTCAGGCTGAATTCTTCCACAGGTACAGCAGAGGGAAGCTCTTGATTTCAGCTCAGGCACAGATGGGAGAGGCTTTACCTTTTTTTTGCTTTCAATTATTTTTTATTTTTATAATGTGTGGTAAGAGATCACTCTGATTTTGCAGTTTAGAAGAAGAATGTTGAAAACAATATTTGACAGGAGGAATGACAATAACCTATCTTTCTCCCACTGCTATCATCCCATGAAATGGACATCACTGAGCACAGAAGTTAATTGCATGTAGTAAAATAAAAAGATTGTTAATGTTATTTCAACTGTGTTCAGAGACATTTTCTCCAGCTAATTAAGCACCAATTACTGATTGTGTTCTTCACTGGTAAGTTATGGGGTGGCTTTGCTGCAATCCTATTGTCTGATTGGGATTCTCTTAAGTTTAGGCTTGGCTTTTGAGGCAGAGTTCAGGTATTTCCCAGATGCAGGAGCTGCTGCTGCTCTTCTGCACCAACCCCATCTGATCATCTGCTGAAGTCGTTCACATCTGACAGCAATAGCAGGAGGCCCAGTCACTTGCTTTACCCTTCAAGGTGGCAACCCTGAACTTGTGGCAGAGAGATCACCACCCAGGATTGCTAGGAAAAGTGGCTTGTCACAGCAAGAGAGCAATGACAAGTCTCTGAGAAGGCTCTGACCCTTGTGGCTTTCAGGAGGGTCAGCAAACACAGGGTTGCCCACATATTTTGGAGGCTTCCGTGACCCTTTCTTTACAGAAGCTGCTCCGTTCAGTTCTCTGCCCCTCGCATAAGATAATGAGCTATTGTCTAAGCTGAGAGCAACTACCAGCTGGCAAACAGATGGACTGAGGTTCAGTTTCCCCCCACCAGTTAGGAATTACACGATACTTGAAAAATCATGATCTTCTGGGGCCGAGGAAGGAGCAGAAGAATGGTGCAGGAACATATAGGGAAATGAAAAAAAAATAATCACATCATGAAGGGAAACAAAGAAGGAAATCCTCACTACATCAAAATGAGAGGGAAAAAAAATCCCAGCTACATCCCGTGTGTCGACTCTCTTGTGGCTGTGGGATTTCTTGTTTTATTCTGCTTCACAATCCATTTTCTATCCGGCCAAGCCGTGGGAGGACGAGTTCTGGAACCCTGCTGAGGAAGGTGCAATCAGGGTGTTGTCTCCGGTGGCTGTACACCCGACTCCCTGTATCTCAGCTGCTGTGTTTATTGGCACAGAACCCCAGGGAGAGTGTGGCGGAATGGTCACCCGTAATTCCACCGCTCAGCCACAGGGTGTCACTTAAAGTGTACGCAAACTGCGTGTCCAGAGGCAGCTCCGCCAAATCATTTGGGGGTGGACGTGATGGATGGAGTAGAAGAAAACTGGTGTGAATAATGGTCCTGGACTTTGTCCTGCCCTGATTACAGACAATGCTGCCTCTACGGCTTCCCTGCCATGCTGGATGGCGACAGAGATTCACTGAAGTGAGTGGGGACAATGACTTGGCGGAGGAGGTGAAGGATGTTGTGGATGGAACCTACTGTCCGACACTGCCTTTGTGGAGTACTTGCTTGAGAGGTGGTCGATGGCTGAGGTGGTTGGTGATGGTTTCCCCAGGGCTGCTCTGAAAGGCTCAGTGATGTGAAGCGCTAGGCTTTGAAGCAAGTAGGTGTGTGGTGTGTGAGAGAAGAAATGGAAGCAATGGAAAGCTTAATATATCCTGTCAGACCTGAAGCAACTCTATCAAAGAAGCTTAAACAGTCAACAAGAACCTGCATTTGGATGACACAAAGGTTCCTCCTTGCTGTACATACCACATTCATTGCTGTCCTGCTTCCTTTTGCATTAACCTGAATACTCCTGAGTGCTGTCCCCTGGTAGGTTCCGTTAGATTCTCTCAGGTACTTGACAGAGGCTCTACGTGCCCTCACGTAACAAGGACAACAAAGAGGTATACTAACAGTGAGGCAATACATTCTTCACCTGTGACTGTTGAACTTACCTGTTGCTCATGGGAAGAGTCTTTTGCGAATCACCAAGTCCATTATTTCATTTAGATTATTTGTATTTTCCTCCATGTTCTTCAGTGACATGGAAATATCTTTGCTGATCATGCAATGATGAATCTTTGTGACTTCTGTGGCTTGAAAGCACTGTAATTTGTGTTCTGGCCTAAGTACAGTTCTCAGACTCAAAAAGTCTGCTGTCCTTTGAAAGGGAAACTCTTACTCAGTTTTGGACCCTAGCATTGCTTATGACTTGACATCTAGATTAGAATAGCCATCCTTAGCTTGAGAAGGCAATGGGAACTATGATTTCCCATGGAAATTAGAAGGGAATGCATTTTTAATAGATATTTTCCTTTCTCAGAGCAGTTTCATTCCTCTCAGATGTTATTCATGGAGGTTGTAACTGGTAACTCTTGGGACAAATTGATAAAATCAATAAAACTTGGATTGCTTTATTCTGTGCTGGGAATAACAGAGGACTAGATGTTGCTCCATGTGAGACTTGTGCAGTGAAAAGAATACACTGGAGCAAATTACAGGAACAGAAACTCAGTGTTTAAAAAAAACCCAAACAACAAAGCCCCAGACCTCATGAAGAGTTTTTCCTGAGAAGAAGGAAGAATGAACCATTATCCATGCAGTTGCACCATCCCAAATTCCTGGTGTTTGGAAAGCACTGACCATCCTGTGATACAAACATTAAAGCAGTCAGCAAGGGAACAATGAGAGATCTGGAAAGTGGTAAAGGTGTTATGGAAACAAGGAAAACAGGAAACTTTCTGATGCACTTTGCTAGTGTATCATCACCATTTAAACTAAACTTGGATGTGAGCTTCTAGTAATTCTTTTTCTCAGTACTGCTAAAAGTAATTTAATTATTGCTGCCTTACACCAGTACTACCTGAAACATGAGCATTTGTGTATTTCAGGTACACAATGAGCAGTCATCGCATCTCCAGGCTTGCCACTTTGCTGCCTTTCAACCAGTCCATCTAATGCAGACCTTGGAAGCAGAGGGTATTTTGAAGCATCCTAGTTTCTGTGCTGATCTTAATGCATCTGGCCAACTGAATGCTCTGAGCTCTGCTCAGAAACCTGTGGGGACAGCAGGTTTTCCTTGCTGGAAATGAATGTCTAGGTATGGTAAGCTGGGGACACCCTGTTCCTTTGCAGACAGTAGAGGGAAAGGCAGGGGATAATGAAGGTAATAAGAAACAGAGGAGTTTCAGAATCACCTCCCAGTGTTAGGCATCCATAGAGAAAGTACCTAGAAGGTTGCAGCTTGGTAGGAGTTTCTTCCGTCTCAGGAGTTGTGGGGGGAAAGAAGAGACCCCTGACTTGGGAAGTCCTTTTCTTCAAGGGCTTATCTTCCTGTTCTAAGAGCTCCTTGCCTCAGGATGCAGATGGTGACATTTTTGGGTGGGAACTTGCAGGTATTTGCATGGTTGTGCACCTGTCCTGAGTAGCATGAGACTGGGTGGGAGTCAGGCAACACTGCTCATGAGTCCTCTGTAGAGTGAAGGCTTTCAATCTTCCTTACTAACACACGTACCAAAGAAAGCCAGGATCCTAGAGATCCACTTTTGGGTCATTTTGGCCATCTAATGTGATCTTCTGAGTTTTCCACTTCATGTAAACCTTATGTATAAACCCACTTATTTGTCCTGTTACTGTGTCAGTATTTAGCAAACATCCCCCTCTCTAAAATGAACATTTCCACCTGTCAGCTACCAGCACTGTGCCAAAGATGACTACCACTAAGGAAGCCTTCTTTCCAGCACTAAAAATAAGAAGGTTTTTGGTTTGCTTTGTTTGAGAAGTGAGGGAGCATAGATCTGTTTGGATTTGCTTCCTGCTTCAGAACTTAAGTCCCAAAAAGGACAGGGATGAATCCAAATCCACCTACGATGGTGCATTGCATTGCCTGGTCCCAGGGAGAGAGGCTGTAGTAATATGAATACTGAGTTATGCTCCTGTTCTTATTTATGCTGCTGTTCTTATTCTTTCTTGAGGAAGGGCTAAAAGATCACCAGAAAGGTCTCGTCATGTCCTAAGTCATCGTTATCCATTTACAAACCCATTCTCAGCCTGCTTATAGAATCATACAATCATAGAATGGTAAGGTTGGAAGGGACCTCAAGGATCATCTAGTTCCAACCCCCTGCCATAGGCAGGGACACCTCCCACTAGTACAGGTTACTCAAGGCCTCATCCAATCTGGCCTTGAACACATCCAGGGAGGGAGCATCCACAACCTCCCTGGGCAACCTGTTCCAGTGCCTCACCACCCTTACTGTAAAGAACTTCCTCCTAACATCTAGTCTAAATCTCCCCTCTGCCAGTTTAAGCCCATTGCCCCTTGTCCTGTCATTGCAGGACCTTGTAAATAATCCTTCCCCAGCCTTCCTGTAGGCCCCCTTCAGATACTGGAAGGCTACTATCAGGTCCCCTCGAAGCCTTCTCTTCTCCAGGCTGAAGAGCCCCAACTCTCTCAGCCTGTCCTCATAGGAGAGCTGCTCCAGCCCTCTGATCATCTTTGTGGCCCTCCTCTGGACCCGCTCCAACACTTCCATGTCCTTCCTGTGCTGAGGGTTCCAGAACTGCACACAGTACTCCAGGTGGGGTCTGACGAGAGCAGAGTAAAGGGGCAGAATCACCTCCCTTGCTCTGCTGGCCACGCTTCTCTTGATGCAGCCTAGGACTCGGTTGGCTGTCTGGGCTGCATGTGCACACTGCAGGCTCATGTTGAGCTTTTCATCAACCCAGACTCCAAGGTCCCTTTCCTCAGGGCTGCTCTCCAGCCATTCACCACCCAGCCTGTATTTGTGCTTGGGATTGTGCCTACCCAGGTGCAGGACCTTACACTTGGCCTTATTGAATTTCATGAGGTTGGCCTGGGCCCAACTCTCCAGCCTGTCCAGGTCCCTCTGGATGGCATCCCTGCCCTCTAGCAAGTCGACTGTGCCACACAACTTGGTGTCATCTGCAAACTTGCTGAGGGTGCACTCCATTCCTCTGTCCATGTCACTGTCCAAGCCTGGCCTTGTCTTTTTCATCCTAATCTGTTCTTAGCTCCTTCATCTCTCCTGTATTCACTGCATGTTCTTCCCATGAAATAAATCCCAGCAACAATTATAATAGCAGTTTTATCCCCAAGCAAGCACTTTGGTGAATTCCAAGGGGAATAGAAGGGTCTCTGGATGGAGCTGGAGAGGCAAGTGTGTCAGAATACCAAGGTGCCATAGTAGTCTGTTTCAGTTCATAGTGTCATGGGAGCATGCAAAATGCTTTTGTGTAACTAGAAATACGATCAATAGTACCTGGGATTTTACCTGGAGTGTAAAGTATTTCCTAGAGGTTCCTGGTTTACTGCTTTTCTGTTAGATCTCATTGCAAATCCATGGCTGAGTTACAGTGATGACATCAGCACACAGATGAACAGAGATGAAATACCTGACCATGCTTGTGCCAAGTACAGGGCCTCAAGAGAATTCTTGTTGTTATTTTTCCATCACTTGTTCAACTGATTAGATAACTGCATGCTTCCTGCCTGCCTTCAGTCCATTACCTCTTCCAGGCTCCATATCAAAACTCCTGTTCTGTTTTCTCATTCACTGCAATAAACTTAACTAAGCACAGAAATGGATCCTTCAGTGTTCTTGCTCGTCAGTCTTTTCTTCTTCATGGACACCTGGGACACGACAATTTGTGATGGTGGCTTTCAGCTCCTAGGACACTGGAGCCATAAGCAGAATGTGAAGAATTTGTATTGCATGATGTGCAACAGAGTGAGAGTCATCTCCATATTCTGGTTTGATACCATGTACCTGTTGATGTGTATTTTTTATGCACTGTGTTACTTGGTTTAGTTCATTCATTGCTTGCTTTTAGGAAAATCAAGCGAAGCTCACAGGACACTGACCTTTGCCTAGTTGCCATGTTACCTTAATGAAAATCAGCTGGAAAAGGCAGGGCTAATTGTTTTGATTTAATCCTGAAATGTTGATGATTCATTGATGGCTCATTCAGAAAAGCTATCTGCTCAAGATGAGATGAGACCAAAATAGTTTCTTTGAGATGGAATCAAGCAGTTTAAGTGCTGGAAGTTTCCAGTATCTAGGTCCTTAGCATTGCATGGTGCTTGCTGGAAACTTGAATTCTAGCTTGGATATCCACAACCTGCTCTAAGTGGAAGAAAGTTCCTCTTCAGCTCTCAGAAGAGAGCACCAGTGACTTGGTTCAAATGTTCCTCTGACATTCCCGGAGCTTGCATCCAAGTAGTGAGTTGAATACAGAAGCTCTGACACACCTGAAAGCTGACACTTTCTGAGACCATCTGGGAAATATGTGGAACACTTCTAACAATTCTAAGAATTAATTTAATTCAAAGAATTAAATTAGTTTTCATCTTGCTAGGACTTACTGGCTTACAGTGCTAATTTTATTTCTCTTCTGCAATTACAAAAGGTTGCAGGAATAGTCAAAGTCTGAGGAAAAAAAAGGATAGAGGAAGAGCAGAGCATCAATCAATCAATCAGACTGGGAATAGAAAGGAAAGCTACTGGTTGAGGTGAAAGTGGGCACAGAGACAGAGACCTTGTGCCTGGAGAAGAATATGAGTTGTGAGTCACTGTGGGAATGGGTGAAAGTGGAGTTCCTGCAGATAGCTTTAGTGAATAGGTGAAGTGATTTAAAATGTAGAAATGCCACTGTGCAGGAGCAGGAACTGGCAGTGTAAAAAGGCAGGTTGTGCAGAGGTGAGCAGAAACCAGCCCCTAGAGAATTAAGGACAAAAGTGGTGTGAGACTGGATGGAGAGATGACATAACAGAAAAGAGGTGAGGAGTGGCTCAGACTTTAACAGTGTAAAGAATGCGGTGCCTGAACCCTGAAAGAGGGATGGGGGCAGGGGAAGGACACCTGCAGAAAGCATTTGTGGGTAAAAACTGGAGTGCCACATAGGCTGGTTGCCAACTGTGAGACAACAAGCAAAAATGTGAGTTTCTATCCCAAAGAACAGGAGGTGAGAGAAGGGGATTGTTGGCTAAAAACCAGGTATAAAGAATAAGTGTGATATGTGTTGTACTGTATCCAAGGCAGACAGCACAGAATAACAGACACAATTACTGATGGCAGCACCACCAGAGTCTCTGAGGAGATTAAAATTCAACAGAAGAATGTCAGAGTTAAGGTATTTGTCTTGTGAATGAAAAGAGGATGTGCAGCTTGGGGTTTGGTGTGTTTGGCCTAAGCACTTTCTCTCTTCCTGTGCTCCTTTGGGAAGAGATTTTCATAGTCTAGTTTGATAATTGTTTGTTGTTACCTGTCTTCTGGCTTTCTTGTTCCCCAAGTTGTTTGGCAGAGCATGTGACAAGATCACAGCCTCCCTTTAGAACAGCTCTGGTTCTGACTGTTTGTTGCCTTGAAAGATCAGCTTTCAGTGTGAATGACTTGCCTGCCCCTGGCTTGCATGGATCTCTGTGGGACATCACTAGCCTGTGGGGTTATTTTGGTGCCCTGCTCCAGTAAAGAGACAGCTTTTGGGCCTGTGACAGCTGGAAAAGGATAGGACTTGGGGTAGTTTTATACCGAATACAACTTGTAACTGTTAGATAATAAATAAGGCTTGTTTCATACCCCTCAACTGACCTCAGGCAGGCTGCTTCAGTCTGCTGACCTTTGGTCTTGCCCTTTGTAAAGTAACTCCAATAAATCAGGAGCTCTGAAGCCTTAAAGACTTCTCTCCTGGTTTGGTGAGGTTCGTTCGGTTGGCTTTTTGTTTGGTTGTTTTTTCTTTGGTTTAGAGTACAAGAATTTGCCCAGTATTATGCCACATCTATTCCTCAGGATCATTAATATCTTTGGGACCAAGCAGGAGAGTTTTGAGAACAGAATCTGTGTTTCACTGTCTTCTAGAGAGTTTTTATATGAAGATTTTCAGACTTACAAAGTTCTTTGCAAGCAATCAGATTTCAATATCTTAATATCATTGTCTCCAGGAGTTTCCTCTAGCAATAAAAATCTCCTATTTCCAACATGAAAATGTGAACTGAATGGAAAGCATCCCTTTGTGTGGGCTGAGAAAACTGAAGTTCCTGTAATTAGCATCTTAAAAGTTACTAAAATGTCCCTCAGCTTGGACATTTCATCTAAGTGATCACTGCATTTACCAATGTATTTTGTTTTTAGCCATGTTTTCATGGCTCGTCTGTATCTATTTTCATACCTTATTGTCTTGGTGCGAATCTGCTGGTCTGTAGCACCTGCAGTTTCTTTTTGGTGTGCCAAAGGAAATGCTTAGTTATGAAAATGACATGTATTCAGCTATTTGGTGCTCTTCTCTGCAATGCAGAGTTGTTTCCTAGGCTACATTTGCCAGTGCAGTGCATATTCTGTTGTCAGATATCATATCCAGTGGATTTTGCCTCATTCCTTGATCCGGTGGAGATAAGTTATTGACCTGTGCTGCTTTATCAGTGGAGCCTGTCTTCATTTGCCATGAACTGAGTTTAGGTTTTCCAGTATTTTTTCTGAGTATGCACTTCCAACATACATACACTGTAACATGAAGAAAAAAGAGGAATTCAAACTTTCAGGTGATGATGTGAGAGAGATGGTATGTTAGAAGAAAGCAACCTTTGAGCTGGCTCTGCATTGCTTTTTTGTGCTAAAACCAAAGTGACAGTGTATCGATTCTCTGGAGGCTCATTGCCTGTTCAGTGTCAGCCCCAAGAATGCAGCTGCAGCTTGGTGAGAGCAGTGTGTGTGATCCAGTGTCATCTGGGTCTGGGTGACTAGCACCATGTGCTGGTGAGGCTAATTGGAATATTTTAATGAGAAAAAATAGATTATAGGCTGTGAAAAGAAAACAATGGTGATTGTTGGAATGTATAAAAGCAAGGACACTAACACAGATAAGACAGAGAGTATCTGTTGGAGTTCAGTGTTTGTAGTGTTCTCCCTGGGCTTCTGCTGTTAACCCAACTAATTGTTCTGCTTCTAACCTCCCTTGCCAATCCTCCAAACTCACCTTGCACGTAAGTCAAACTCTGGGATAAGGTAGAGGGGTGGAAAGAAGGTGGAAAGGTTGTTGGGAACCCCTTCTGGGAACTCTCATTTCTGGGAGGGGTATTGTGTTTCTGTATTACCTTTAACTTGTGTATTTCTTTATATGGCTGTAAATATTGTAATATGTTGTAAATATCTGCTTGAGTATTGTGCTAAGCTATAAATATAAAGCTTCATTCCTTATCTTCCAGCTGGCTGAGTCTAATCTGGGTGATTTTCATAAGAGTGGAGGGGTGGGTAACTCCCAAACCATCAAAAACTAAGTGGTAGTGAAACAAGTAGCTTAACTCTGAGCTAAAAAATGTGCAGAATCACAACTTAAGGGAGTAAACAGCTGAAGGAGTAGCAAAGCTATTATCAGGACAAAGGAGCAAAGAGAAGAAAGTAGAGCCATCTAGGCAGGGGGGAGGATTATTTTCTTTACTGAACATTGTGGGGCTTTGATGCATGAGTGGGTCTGAGGTAGCCCAACACAAGCTGAGGATACTACTGTCTGTACCTTTCATCCCATGTGCCACTTCACAGATAGTAATTTGTTTACGAGCCAGCTTCTGGTTTTCTGTAGCTCACAGCAGGCGGTTGCTATAAATCACTTTTGAGTGCTGGTAGTTAACGGTCAGCTCAGCCTCCTGCTCTGGGACAAGACAGGCAGCTACAGCCAATCACTTTTGCAGTTGCAATCCTTATTGGAGAGTGGGTGTCATTAACTTTCCCCTCTGTTCAACCTTCACAGCTATTTCCATTGCAGTGATGACTGAGATGAGCTAATTACACAGATTATGCAATTTGCTGTACATAATACATATAATTTAGTAATGAAGGAGTAGTGCTATGTTCCAACAGTTCACATGAACCTGCCTTTGAGTACAAGGGTCTGGCAGGAAGCTTTGCAAAATAAACTTTGCATATAAGAGTTAAGTAAGCGTCAGAACATTGATAGGCAGAAGATTTTGAGACATCTTTGTGTTCTTTAGGAAGTGCTAATATAGCCACAAAAAAAGGTTTTTCATAAGTAGATTTGGGTTCCACTGTTAGCAATGTCCTGAATGCTTTGATGGATCTCATCAGTCATGCTTTGCATCTTTAGCGGAATTAATGTCATTTTTCTGCAAGATCAGGCAGGAGATGTTGTTGTTGTGGTTGTGATGTTGTGATTTCTTTTTGTGGTGTGCTGTTTGTTGCAGTATTTTCTTGTTTCCTTCCTCCTATATGAACCAGATTATTGATGGTTATTGACAGGAAAAGTTACCTGCATTTTGCTTGCATTGTGATGCCTGGGGACCAATTCTGGGTTTTGGTGGGCTCTAAACAAACTCTGGAAATGTATGCTGACCTAGGCAAATCCTAACAGGCTCTAGAAGGCCAGAAAATGAGAGAGGGAAAGGAGGTGGCAAACATGACAAGGCTTTGGAAGCAATGGGGTTGCAGGAGTGGCTTCTGTGAGAAGACACCGAGGGCTGCCCCCTTGTTGGGCAGAGCCAATTTCACCTCTGTTTTAATTAAACTCTTTATCTAAACCAACAGGTTTTTCATCTTATTTTGTCCTCTCATCCTGATGAGGAGAAGCAAAAAAAAGAGAGGTCTGATGGGCACCTGGCAGCTAGCCAAGGTCTACCCACCATAGGAGAATCAATAATGCAAAATTCATTCTGACAGTTTTTTCAAAATTCTTAAGGCTTGGAAATATGGTTCTGGAACTGAGTGCTGCAGAGCACACAGGCTGTTGTCCTAGGGAAAGGCTTCCAGAAGGAGCAACTGGGAATTTGAGTGGAATTGGCAGGCTATTCAGTCTGTTAAAGCTGACTTCGTCGTTAGTAGCATACCCTGCTTTGAATATGGAAGGAGCTCAGTTATTCCTCCAAGAACCACAGAAAGGCATAGGTCTACTCTGCAGCCAGAGGTGTGATTTCAGTTGCTGACAGGTGTACCTAATGTAGCTCCACAACTAACAACATCACAACTGTACCAGTGCCACCATCAGCTTCTGATACTCCAACCCAATTGGGACTAAAAGGCAGAGGTGTCAGTGCTTAGATGTACTACTGCAGTCTGGCTACCCAGTCCAGCTTGGTTATGTTCCCTTCATCCCTAAGAGATAGCACAAGAGGAAACAAGCTCAAGGTGCACCAGGGAAGGTTTAGATTAGATGTTAAGAATAGATTCTTCACCAAAAGGGCAGCCAAGCATTGGAACATGCTGCCCAAGTGATGGAGTCACCATCCCTGGTGGTATTTAGAAGACTTGTACATATGGTGCTGAAGAATGTGGTTTGGTGGTGATTTGGCATTGCAGGGACAATTAATGGTTGGACTTGATGATCTTAAAAGTCTCTTCCATCTAGAATTCTGTGATTCTTTCACTTCTGATTATACTCCCTACAGTCATGATTCTTATGCAGCTATTTCAATAGTGATCTCTGGCTCTATTTTAATCCAAGTGTAAATGTTTTAAATTCAACACATGATCTATAGCTAAATACAATATGTGGTTTTCAGTTTCAGGAAACAATTGGGATTCAGTGTGCTGACTCAAAGACATTTTTGTCTCAACAGCTTAATGCAGTTACATGAAGAAATTCTCTCAGTCAGCAGTATATATCCTTTCCCAAAATAGAGCCACCAGACTACATTGTCTTGTTATTTTTATCTGAAATTCTAGATTGGTTGTTTTACTTCAAAGTATTTAAAAAAACAAAAAAACCTTTGTTGAAACAAACTCAGTGATTGCTAGTTATTACATGTGGTGCTTAGGGATATGGTTTAAGGTGAATCTTGTAGAGTGAGGTTATAGGTTGGACTTGGTGATCCTGAGGGGCTTTGCCAACCTGCATATTTCTGTGGTTATCTTAATTCCCTGCAAACGTTTTCTAAGCTTTCCTGCAGTTTCCGTTATCGTGTCCAGTTTAACATGGTCATTAAAATTCCAAATGTCTGTGAAAGCTGAAGTATGCTCCTACCTTCTCTAACTTATCTCCAAAGATCTCAGTTTTTTGTCAGTCTGGTGCCATCAGCTGATTGTCAAGAAACTGTGCCATGGCACCTCTGGGCTTTCCTTCTCTGGCTGCTCTCCATTCAGCAGATCTTGAGGAACTGCAGTTTCCACGGTTTCAGCAGCGTTTGAGAATCCATTTCCCTCACAGTTATCGCAAGGGAAGGTGCCTTTTTACACTTCTGTTTGACAGGGTTTTGGAAAGGGCAGGTAGTGAAGCTCTTGCTGTTCAAGATTTCCCTTTCACGAAGTAGGACTCTGCTAAAGGCACTCTGTCACTACAGAAACTAGCACTGACAGGACTGCATGAACTGCTTACTTCTGTGGATCAGATGGCTCCGAAATGAAATAATTTGAAAGCTTCAGTAGTTGAGCCAGCAGTGTGCCCAGGTGGCCAAGAAGGCCAATGGCATCCTGGCGTGCATCAGGAACAGTGTGGCCAGCAGGAGCAGGGAGGACATTCTCCCCCTGGACTCTGCACTGTTTAGGCCACACCTTGAGTACTGTGTCCAGTTCTGGGCACCTCAATTTAAGAAGGACATTGAGGTGCTGGAGAGTGTCCAGAGAAGGACAACGAAGCTGGTGAGAGGCCTTGAGCACAAGCCCTGTGAAGTGAGGCTGAGGGAGCTGAGATTGTTTAGCCTGGAGAAGAGGAGGCTCAGGGGAGACCTTCTTGCTGTCTACAACTACCTGAAGGAGGAGGTTGCTTTCTTCTCTCAGGCAACCAGCACCAGAACAAGANGGTCTCTTCCAACCTTGGTGATACTGTGAGACTGTATTAGTGCTACTGTAAGGCTCACAACATCCTACAAATAAGTGACATGGAGCTTAGAGTTTAAGTTCTGAGGTCAGTTCCTTTGAGCAAGAGCACAGTGTTTCAGAATGTGGGGGGGGGGAAAAGTGGGAAGTGATAAAAGAGAAGGTAGAAGGGTTTAAAGGAGGATTTGTAAACTACCTGTGATCACATGTAATTAAGTAACATTCTCTGCAGTCTAGAGCATCCTGTGAAGAGTTTGCATAACTGATTTTCAATACTAAGGTAGTAGAGGCACTTGAAGTAATTGGTGTATGTGCACTGCACTGTAAATCTATTTAAACAGAGATAATGAACTGTATTCTTCTCTTACACTGAACTAAATCCTGAGTAATTGTCTAAAGTTAAATGTTTCTTCCTATCCTATCCTGGATGCACAATCATGTAGCAGCTAATTTAAGTGATTAACCGAATTTCACAGATGATGAACAGAAAAAAAACTGATACATGATGTATACTGCATCTCCTTCAGGTTTCAAAAATAATGAGAACAGTTTTCAGTTAACCTTGTACTCTCATTAGAAAGTCTCCTAACCACCTACTATTGACTGATCCAAAGATAAGTTCTGGTGCACAGGAAAGAAAAAGACATTTTATCCTAAACACTTAATGTGTAATTACCAAATGAATCTTCTATATATAAGGATTTAGATTCTATTTTAAGAGGAGAAGAGTTAAAGGAGGTAGTGCATGGAATGATCTCATTTTTACATGATGTAATTAAAATCAGATAGCTGAGAAGAAAAAAAAAACCCAAACTTGGTAATGATTTCCTTTAAATAAAAATCTCTAATGGGAACTACTCCAGGGTGCTTGTAACTCTGTAGGTGACAGTAGTTTTCCTTTACACACCAATGTTTCATCTGGAAAGTGTTACACAGCAAATCTCTCTCTGTAAGAGTAGGTGAAATGAAGGTTCAGCTGGGAACTTCCTTGTCTGTGGTTTTGTGTTATGAGTGAGTTGAGCCTGGCTTTTATATGAATGTCAGGAGCACTTACCTTAAAGCCATCCTTCCCTTGGTGTGTGTGCTGTGATTGTTGCTTCCTTGGGGAATGCAGTTTTGTGCCATGCTGCGTGGGTCTGATGGAGGCTAATGGCAAATCTGTCGTGAAACAGCTTTGTTGTAGCTGTGATCTGTGACTGGGGTTTTCATTACGCTGTTTGCAGTCTTCGCAGTGTCTGGCTTGGATCCTGCACCCCACCTCCAGTGTTGTAATCTTACGCTGTTTCCTCATGATCTTAGCTAACAGAAATTTAGGATAAGTGCTGTTTTCAGTTTTGCGTGAGTACATCTCAATAGCACAACAAGGACCTGGTTCTCTGAGCTTTTTCTCCTGTACAAAATCTCCAGATGCCACCTGAGAAGAAAGTATCTAATTCAAAGGACCCAAAACATTCTGTTGTGGGTATGAGTCCATCACTGGTCATGCTAAAACCATAGAAGAGTGAAAATCCAAACTCAGGCAGCTTCAATCACTCCTCTGTAGCTAGAGCTTGTTGCACCCCAGATGAACTTGCCAGATCACATCCTTCCTGACAGAATGTACAATTCTCTTTGGGTTTTATTAGTCTCAGATTCTTCTCAGCCCACTGCTAGAAAACTGCAGCATCGTATTTACTGAACCTCAAGATCCAAAGTCTTGTTTAAACCATATGCACAAGGTGGGATTTACCTTGCTGAATTTTAGCTGTCTCTGAATGGTGACTGGTCTAGGCTTATCTCCTCAATTCCATTTCTGCTCAATGGAGAAAGATGCATAAACCAAATCACCCTCTGGATATGCACCCAAGAAGCTTCCACATCTATACTGCTTAAAAGCAAGTACATGAGGAAAGCTTGTTTTACCTTGGCTAGAAGATGGACAGGCTGTTTGAATGGGATTTGAGAGCCATCTTTGCAATGCAAGCAAAATAGACACCTCACAGAATTCTTTCAGCATAATTTGGCACAGATACCAGTCTGGGCAGGCAGGCTGAAATACTGGAACAGCTAATTAGAAGTTAACACTCTGGATCTTTGTACCACATTTTGGTACTTCTTTAAAAAACATTATTCTTTTCTTTATTTCTTTCCTGTCCTGTCTAGAGGTAAGATCTGAGCCACATATATAATTATATGCCTGAGGATGTGGCAAATGCACTACCGAAGCAAAAACTGCAGGTCTTCCAGAAGGTCTTTGCCATTTTGCATTGCTCTGTAAAAGGGAGATGATAGAACCTTTAAAGATAGGCTTGCAATATTTTAAAATAAAATGCCTAGAGTAAAAATTGAAATAGTGTTACAGTTTAATAGAACAGCACTTACTTAGTCTCTCAAGGCGCTGGGCCAAAAAGAACATTTCCAGTGGAAATTGCTTATTTTTCTTATGGAAGAGGCTTCAGGATTTGGATGCAGAGGTTTTATGTTGCACTGCAGATTTTTTTTTTTTTTTGTCTTCACATTGAATTAAAAGTAGTTCCAAACTGTCAAGCTAAGATACTTTTCAACAATATTATGCAGCTTTTCTGTACCTCAGTCACAGCATGCACATGATCATCGTATTACCATAAAATGTAATTCGCTGTTCTGTAAAAGCAATCAGTGTTTCACTCTACCTTACATTAAGAAAAAACAAAACAAAACTGTCTTTTAATTCATCTGTCATAGAAAAACCTACTATCACATTTGTTATTCAGCAAAGAAAAGCAAAACTGCAATGGTTTGAAAAGCAGTATAAATTGAAGATACCTTTTCATGCACTTTGAATTCTTTGAAGACCAGTGCAGTTTTCCTGCCTATTCACACAACTCTTTCTTTGTTTGGGTTTGCTGTGGTTTGGTTGGGTTTGATTCCGTTTGTTTGGGTTTGTTTGGGTTTTGTTTGGGTTTGGTTTGTTTAGGTTTGATTAGGGAGCAGGATGTTGGTTTGTTTGTGGGTTTTTTCCCTCTCTTTTGCAACATGATTGTTCATGACAAACTTAGGATTTAAGATTGAATCATTTGGTGCCAAGCAGAACATAAACTGTTCTGTTCAGTTCTGGCTTGAATACCCAATGGTTAAATAGTGCACACTTGAGGCATTCATTCTGTGGCTGAAATGAAAATGGTGCTATGAATAAATCAGCCTCAGCATAAGAAATGTAATGTATGAGTTCTCAGTAGTGTTTTCTTTTTCGTAAAAGAAAATCTATTACCAAAGAAGGTAGTAAATATCAAAATGGGAGTCTCATCTAAATGAAAGTGAATGATGAGCGCTGAACACTTAGAGGTGAATGAACACTTTGATACATATTTTACCTAGTTTTACTGCTCTTGACTGAAAGGAAATGCTAATACTTTTTAAATCCAGGGTTTTTTTCTTCTCTCTTTTCTAAAAATCCTGTTCCTTCATTCTCACCGTAGGCAGCTGCTCTGAATGCCCATCTTCCATGTCAGCATGACAGGAAGCCTGCAACTAATTAAAGAGCAAGCAAATTCCACTACTGAATTACAGGAGCCTGATGGTCCTGTGTGTAGTTATCTGTATTCAACCTGACTCGTGCTGAAGCATCACCAAATGGACCGAGTCCAGAGGAGGGCCCAAAAAATGATCAGAGGTCTGGAGCATCTCACCTGTGAGGACAGGATGAGAGAGTTAAGATTGTTCAGCCTGGAGAAGGTTCCAAGGAGACCTTATAGCTACCTTCCAGTATTTAAAGGGGGCTACAGGAGAAAGGACACTTGATCAGGAAGTGTAGTGATAGGACAAGAGGTAACAGTTTTAAACTGAAAATGGGCAGATTTAGATTAGAAATTCTTTACTGTGAAAGTGATGAGACACTGGCAGAGGTTGCCCAGTGAGGTTGTGAATGCCTCATCCCTGGAAGTGTTCAAGGCTAGATGGGATGGACAGCCTGATCTAGTTGAAGATATCTCTTGCTCACAGCATAGGGGTGATGTTTAAAGGTCCTTTCCAACCCAAACCATTCTGTGATTTACTTTATGGTGTAGCCATACCCTCTCCCTGAGGCAGGCTTCCACCAAAGGTAGTTCAGGGGATTGAATTCATGCTACCATTATAAGGATAACTCTTGGCCTGGTTTGAAATGCTGATGCTTTTCATGGTAAGGCTTTGTAGGCTGTGTTACAGGCAGCAATGAGATGGAATGTATATGGGTCGTAAAAATGTGAGAGATGAGGTTGAAACTGTCACTCCCATGTTTGCCAAGCTGCAGAGAATGTGAAACTATGTGGAACGGTCCAGAGATGGCCTACGAATCATTCTTAGTGGAAACGAACTCAGGCTTTTAAGATTTTTCAGAGAGCATAGCCAAGAAATAAAGCTGGTTAACTGCTTTTCTTAGATTGTCACAGCATGTGCTGACAGCACCCATCATATGCTATAAAATTAGAAGAGATTTTTAGATCTCCTTTATCCCTCCCATGCCATTTCAAACCCCCAAAGAGACAATAATTACTAGGTGGTAAGAAAGCACCTTCCCACATAACAGCAGGCTTTCCACACGAGCCATGCGTTGTATGAGTTAGGTTATGTCAGGGGAACAGCCTCTTTCCCTTATTTCCATTGGCCTGAGCTTTTGCAGAGTTTTCATGGTCTTCCTGGTCAATTCCTTGGCACACAGAGGGTTTCTTGTGAGTGCTAGGGGATGTCTTGGGAAGCTGGACTGAAACAGCGACCAAGGAGCACTGCAGACAGTCCTGTCTTGCACTCGGAGTGACAAACGTGTATCTTTGATCTGTCTTTTCTGATGCATGAGGTAACCTGTGTCAACCCTTACAGAACAATATGCTCCTTCACAATTCCCTCTCAAAATTAATCTCATGCTTTTTCACTTCCTTTTTTTACATCACTGGCAAATCAAATTTCCTGGTACCTACCCAGTACTAGCATATATTAAATGAAATGTTAACTTCTTGCAGGTTCCTGATCTCCCTTAAAGTTTTGACACACGCTGTCCTAGAGGAAAGAACTGGAACATGATTAACATTTCACACTACATTTTGGAAAAGCATGCAAATGCAGCAGTGTTTACAGCAGTGGAAACAGTATTATAAAGCACAGGAAGGGGAACCCTTCATGGTTTAAGCATCTGGTGGACTTTTATCATGGGTTTAAAGAACCGACAGAGTAAAGCTCTCAAATGAATTGGAGAAAAAAAACCCAGAATTATATTTGGAGAGAGAGTTACAGACAGAGATTACAAAGCAGATACAGAATCCATAAGCGAACCCCTTGAATTTTCCCCCAACTCAAAACTAAATCTACAGTCCCCAATGCTCCAATCCTCCCCCGCCCCATGCCTCTGCCATCCAAGAGGCCTAAGCACAGCCTCTGTAGGCCCCAAACCAGGCCTATCCTTACATGTTTGTCCTGATAACACAACTCCTGCCTGGCACAAGGCTGGAGGGGGAGGAAAGGAGAGCAAACTGGCCTTGCTGTGAGCTTATGAGGAGATAGCAGAATTATAGGATTGAATAACAATCTTCCAGTCCTCAAAGGACTCTTTTTAACCTTATAGTTCCCAGCCTAGGACAACTTTCAAATTTGGGCTTTCACACACAGGCATGTATGCTTTGTGCTACACTGATAATCTGCAAAGTCAGCTAATGCCTGCCACCCTTCTTACCAGACAAAACATCTTTGGACACAGTGTTCTCCACAGAAGTGCTATCTTTGGTATATGTTATTTAGTCAATAAATCTTTTGACACTAATTTCAGGGATGTGAAGTGAAAAACTCATTGACAGGGAGGCAAAACATACTTAATCCCAGTGCTCCATAAGATAATTCCTGTCACAAAAGTTTCCTGTTCCTCATTGTGACTGCGTGAGAAGGAAGATCTGAGCTGTGTGTTGCTTTTCTGCTTGGCAAATGTTTTCATGCAGTTGTTTTTTAATGTTATTCTGCTTCTCAGCGGGAGAGTGAGGATATTTGTGGGGAGGGGGAACACCAAGCATAACACTATCATTAACTGTAATAGGACTTCAAGTCTGAGAACTGCTCTTGTATTCCCCTATATCTGCAGGGACTTTACTTTCTCATCTCACACAACCCTAATCTGATGACCTAAAGAAGCTGTTGATAACCTGTCACATCAACAGTCATCTCCACAATCAAAATTCAGGCTTTCGCTGTGACTGAATATTTTGTTCCTCCTGTAAAAATAGTGTGACTAGGGGGGCATTTTGTATCAAGGAGAATCAAACTGACTTCATGAACACTGGGAGGACTTGCCCATTGTTATCCCCTTTTTGAAGTTGTATTTTTAGAAAGAGAAATGTGGCTCATATCTGCCAAGATGCATCTGGAATTTTTGTGCTCTTCTATCAGGTTTAGTTATGAAAGCTGGCAACCATGACACTGGCAAATGGTCATCTGTCTAGTGCTTGCAGTCTTGTCTTTTATTTTTATCTGGCTGACAGTCTGTTTCTTCCAGGATGGATAGTGAGGCTTAGAGAAGACACAGTGCTCTCTGGCAGCCGAAGACAGCATAAGCTGACAGTAGCGTATGTTGTAGTTTTTGCCCAGACATCCTAAGATATGCAAGTGTGACAGGATTTGTCTGGATCATCCTGCAAGACTGTAATTTTCTAAAAGGCAATGATGTTTATAAAATGCTGAATCTATGATCTGGACAAGAGTTCACACGAGGAAAAAAAAAAGTTAAAAAGTGAAATTAATAATAATCTCTGTCGGTCTGCTTTCTGATGGCCATTGCTGTGGTATAGATAGAATCCTAATACTCACTCCATGATAACCAGGTTTTGTAGACCCTCTTCATCTTTTAGCAAGACTCATTCCCTGTGTCATGTGTGGTAGCTTTCCTTGTGTTTTCTCCTGAGGGCCCTTGTCTCCTGCATGCTGCTTTCCTCTCACAGTCTCTGCTGCTGGACTGGAGGTTTCATCTGAATTCCATGTCAAAGTGTGTTTGAACCTTACCAGGTAAATATCACAGGAAGGAACACATTTTTTAATCCAGTCCCATCTCTAACCACGACCTCCTTTTCTCAGCCACCTTTCTCATTAGTTTTGCAGAACTCTGGGACCAGGTTAGAATTCCTGGTGAATATTGACTCTGTACTCCATCGTAAAACATTGACAGAGCTGCTGTGCTTTGCTATGTTGTTGCAACTCAGATTTAAGTCACCAAATTCCTGAATAACTTCCAGGCAGTGAAGGTGCTGTGAGAAGAACATAGCTTGTCACATTCTCATTTACCTTAGCAGCAATTCATGCAGAGGAAGGCTGCACACTGGGACTCATTTACCTCACCAGGCTGCACAACTCGTCTGCTTGAGTCATCTGTCCTAAGAGAACTCCACGCTCGGGCTCCTTTCCCCCCTCTCCTACTATTGTTATTCACATCATAATGCTTCTCAATTCCATGGTGCTTTACTACAGGTAATAAAGTACAGTTCCACCTCTCATTGTGATTGCCAGCTCTCTGTGCGTTCAACAGTTATGGCAAGTGACTAATTGAATCCTGAATTTCAGCTAAGACACAATTACTGTAAAGATCAAACATCATTATCAGCCTGTGCTCTGACAGGCTCTGAGAAGGGGATTAGGCAGGGAGTTTCTTAGCTCTGTGCTCTCCTAGTCTGTAGGGTTGTGAAGCAAATTGTGCGCCAGCCTTGGGTAATGACTTTCCTCCTCCATGCTTAGTGTTTCTCAGAAGCTCGCTGCCGCTGCAGAACAATGGGAGAATTAATGACCCGTGGGACTAACCACCTGTGAGAACCTTTTCTCAGACTACACCTTTCTCGCTTCTGTTTTTAGGTGGGTGAATGTTCCCACGCGTTCTGCACCATAGAATTCTTCCTAGTAATTTGTGCATGATCCATACAAACATTGTATGATCTGTGCAAACACCATTTTGGGTGCTAGCCTCTGTTTCTCAAAACAGTCAGGCTCAAGTGAGGGAAGTCTTTAAAAAGAAATAGGAGAGATTGTTCCACTTCAAAGTACAGGCACATGCAGGCCAATATTTTGTTGAGCCCAGACTTCCAAATTTAGTTTTCTTTATGAAGGTGCTTATGTGTGCTCTAGGTGATTACTGGCAATAGGTGGGGGGGGACTTTAGAGGTGTAGTCAATGGAAGAACAATCCAGTTTCATGAAGTTAATGACCAGTGATGAGCTGAATCTGTCTAGACCATACTGACTGCAGTAACTTGGGATCAATTCACTTAAGCCTGAGAATGTAACTGTCGCTGTTTAAATGGCCTGGTTTGAGTGGATGCCATGGATGCCATGGGTCATCTCAGAGAGTACTGGGTGTAGAGTACTGGGTGTCTGTCTCCTATCTGTTGACTTATAACCTTTACCTACATGTCAGCATCTGTGTCATGACATCAGAATCTGTATGTCTTAATTATGAGCCCAGTTTTGCATGTAGTATGGAGTGATAGTAGAAAGACTGCTCTTAGGTGCTGTTTTAGTTTCAAACAGCCCACGTTCCTTTGACTTGCTGGCCTGGGAGTGTTCTGTCTGTACAGGCTGAGCGAGTGACAAATGCTTGCTGTTTCTTCTTTGTGATACCTGGCCTTTCAGCAAAGAATCATTGGGATAGATGTGTGTGGAAATGTTAAACCCAGTGTGAAATTTCATTACTTTTATTTTGCAAGTTTTTTTGGAAGTCAAATAAATTCTGCTTTCTGGTCAGACAGAATGAAGAGGTTGGTTTGGGTTTTTTCCTTTGCTTTTTTTTTTTTTTTTTTCCTATCTGTTGACAACTAGGTGAAGGGAAAACATGATAACCCGACAGGCATTTCAATACAGATTGCTTCATAATCTCCCTCTTTTATGATTCTGCTTAAAAATACATGCATGTCTGAGTTGAAAACCACTGGGTTCTGTGCACATTCCCGTTTGTGTATGTGCTGTGTCAGGGAATTCACTGCAAACTGCAAATAGCCTTGGGAGGCTGCAGACTTGCTCTGCTTCTTCCTGGCAAGTTCAGCACAGTAGCACAATCCGTTAAGAGAGTAACCTCTACTGGTTTAAAAGCAGTGAGCTTTGCAAGCTTTCACGGGGTGTACTTTTAATTTCAGACACTGCAACACTTTTTGACAGATGCTGAAAAGAAGGGATTATTTTCCTTTCTACCTTTTCTTAGGGCTTTTGACACATGGCCCAAACTGTCATGTCAGATAGTATGAGGAAAAAACTGTGCGCTTGCATATTTATGAAAGCAGGATTAACTGAGCATTTATCACATGGTAGTGAGCCTCTTCACTTGCCTCTCTCTCCCTGTCTTGGTGTTCCCTCAGTTATTTCTCTAGAAACACGGTCCTGTTTTTTCAGAACAGGAGTTTTCTTAAGCACAAGCCATAAAGTAATTTCCTAAGGAAATCAGTAGTATGTAGGGATGATAATTGTGTGAATTAATAATTCTGGTTTATTAAATGATTAATAGAAGGGTTACAACAGGATCCATAAGGAGATATGACAAAGAAAGGTTCCAGAGCAATTCCCCTGTCATCCTTTTAAGAAGTGATTGTTTTGGAAAAGGTCAACCATTTGGGGATTCTCTGCCACTGTCCACACCTCAATTCTGAAACAGTTCAAAATGAAACTGTAACAAAGCAGAATATGCATTATTAAACAGATATATTTTATGGAGCATTTTTTTCTTAACCCTGGAGGAATGAAAGGAGTGAAGCTATGTTTGTGTGTGGACTTGCAAGGGATTGGAAAGTCAAAAAGCTTATGCTTTCCTCTGTGTGTAGTTTAACAAGTACTTCATTGAACAAAATTTAAAGGAACCACTTTTCTGACAGCTTTGGACAGTTCAGTCTACAAGAGCTTTCTCAAGGTGCTAAAATAGCAATGCTGGTTCCCACGCAGATCCAACCTAGGCCAAGAGTTACCTGCTGAGCACAGAGGAGATACATCAGAATCAGAAACTCTGGATTGCTACCCAAGTAGTCAGCCATGGGAGTGTGGAGAGAAGAATCAGAGGCACAGACAAGGCTGTGGGTCCTGAAATGAGCTGTGAAAAAAAAGTGAAAGCATAGCCTAAGATCTAGCCATAGCTCTGTGGTGAGGCACATCTCAGAAATGAAAAGCAGGTCCAGGAAGGAGATGTATGTGAGATCCAGTTCTCAGTAGGGTTTGTGGTAAACAGGGCAACACACCAACTAGATTTCTAGCCAAACTGTCTAGGAGGCTGCCAGGGGTTGCCTAGAGAGGACTGAATAACAGCTGTTTTTTGGACCTCAACACTTAGATGAAAACCAGGAAGAGAGAGAAGTAGAGAGAAATAGAACTATATGCCTAAAATGCCTACTTATAGTCCTGTAGTCTAGCAAGCTGCTCATCGTGTCTAAGGGCAGCTATGCTGAGAAGTGCTGCATACATAAGTGAGTCTGTGTACAAGTGGGCACAAAGGTGTGGTCAAGCCTCTAATCTCCATCACTTTGGCTAATGGAGCATGCCTTGGGCTAGAAATCCAGCACAATGTTTCTCTAAACTGAAGAACTATGAAGACGTCTGCATTTCTAAAAGGTTCTGTACCTGCCTTTGTTTTTGACGTCTTTTGTGACCTGAGTGAACCGCTTGAGCTTTTTAGCAGATGGGAAATCGATACAGAAAGTGAGCATAATTAGGCTGCTTGAGCTTCTCATAAAGCATCTTAGGGCTTTTTGGCAAAGGAAAACAATAGAAAGCTGAGAAAAGTTTCTTACGTTGTGGAAAGCCTGAAGAGACAGATTGGTGAGCTAGACAGAACTAAGGTCAGGAATACTTTTCTAGGGAAACATGTCTTGCCTGAGGTGTTATTTATCTACCTTCCAAGACTTTCCTATAAGTGCATTGTAATTCTACCTATATGTAAAAAAACCCTCAACCATGACATTGAGGAAAACCTGCTTTGCACAAAACTTGGCTTTTCAGAACTATGTTGGCTGATGTACAAAGTAATAAGCATTGGTTGGATAACTGTTCTTTCCTCTCCTTATTTTGGTCTGAATATCCCTCACTCACAAATGAAGCATATGGAAAGAAATATGAGAATATAAGAGAATATATAATCTCATATATAATATGAGAGTATAAGAAGAGAAGGCTTCGACGGGACCTTACAGTAGCCTTCCAGGATCTGAAGGGGGCCTACAGGAAGGCTGGGGAGGGACTATTGACAAGGTCTTGCAATGACAGGACAAGAGGCAATGTGTTTAAACTGTCAGAGGGGAGATTTAGGCTGGATGTTAGGAGGAAGTTCTTTCCAATGAGGGTGGTGAGGTACTGGAACAGGTTGTCCAGGGAGGTTGTGGCTGCTCCCTCCCTAGAGGTGTTTGAGACCAGACTGGACGAGGCCTTGAGTGAGCTGTACTAGTGGGAGGTGTCCCTGCCTATGGCAGGGGGTTGGAACTAGATGATCCTTGAGGTCCCTTCCAACCTTACCATTCTATGATTCTACGATTCTAAATGTTTTTCCACTCAACCTCTTGGACACTTAATTGCTGTTAGAATTGTGCTACTCTCACTTATGACTGCTAGAAATAGTAAGCAGCATCCTGGTGTATTGTGAATCCTACCTGTCTCTAGCTTGTCACTGCAACAATCAGAAGAAACCCACCAAAGAAGAAGGATACCACATGAATAAATAATGTGTAGACCTATGATTCAGACCTTATTTTTAGAGGCTTGCTGTTTTTGTGAGACTGAAAAAGAAGGCTAAGAATAGTATGCATATGAAGTGATGTATCCTTTATGCACACAGGGTTGGCTTTTTTTTTGTCACATTTGATTTGAATCCTGTGAAATCTGAGCAGCCAATCTAAGAAATTTATGTTAAGCAATTTGTGTTGTATTTACTGGGGATCATGCTGGATGAGTACCCAAGAGAAAAAAAATTTAGCTTAATACCTAGCAAAATGTCTTATATTGAACATTAAATGAATACGAATTACTTGAAAAACATACTGGAAGAATTTTACAATATCCCAGCGATTAGGAGACACTGAAAGGAAGGAATGCACTGAGCTGTGTTCAAGTTCCTCTTGAAATCCAACAGACTGAAGGTGCTCCCTATTATGAGTAACTTATGGACTACAATGTTCAACACTGGGAGGTTTTGTTAGAATTTTTCTAAAATTGTTAATTTGGGGCATCCAGGTCCAATTTACCAGCCTTAAATGATTCTTGTTGTCCCAAACCCCTGTGTTTCAAACATCACTATTCAACTCAGAAAGTATCATCTGTCTTTAAGCCTGGCCCAGAGATGAGAGGCTTTCTCCATGATCTCTTCTGATTTTGTAGGTCAGCATTTCACTGATGCTGTTTTAATGTTGCAAACCTAAGGAAAAAACTCACTTACTTGTGCTCACTTTCCACTGGCAAGCTTTGTATAAATAACTCCCTGCATTATGCACAGTTACCATTATTCCCTGAAGACAGTGTAGGAAGACATGCTGAACAAGAGTAGTTACGAGTGCTCTGGAATTACAAGGTTGAACTCTGCCTATCATTAATATGCAGGTTTAACCTGCCCCAAAAAGGAAGTCAAAGCATTCAGCATGATCAGAGAGTGATACAAAGGCAAAACCAGTTTGATAGTTATCTTAAAAAAGAAGGGGGGGAGGGGGGAAGAAATTATTTATCAGCAAAAAAAAACCCTTTCCAATGGAGAGATTTAACAGAGTGTCTGAAATAGCTTCAAGAACTTCTAGTAATTGCTTTGTAAAACTTAGTGGTTTTGATCTGTACCGAACAAACCCTGTTGGTGGGGACATGGATGACATGACCCATTGTGCTCTTGCTGTTGTTTGCTGCACCTGTGGTTCTCTGACTGCCATAGTCACTGCTAGATCTCTCATACAAAAGTTTGTACTTTCTAGAGGATTTGTTCAGTGGGGGTTCTGGTCTTCAAGTGGAGGGACCTTTTATTTCAGCTTGTCTGGCAGCTGACAGGGATCAGCAAGCTGCCAAAGCAATCGGAGATCCTTAGCTGTGTGCAGGTCAGAACTTAACCAGATTATTTATTTATTTATTTGCCTGTTTATTCCCTTCACATCAGTAGCAGATAAACTTGTCTCAAGATTATGGGGCTGCTCTGTGTGTGTGCAAGCTAGGATGAAAGGCAAAAGTAGTTAAAGAAAGCAGATTGCCAGTTTAATGATGACTGGAAATGTAAACCTTGTCAGGACGTTGTCTTCATCAGACACACCAAGATGGCTTAAACCTTATTCAAAGCCAGCTTAGTTCCAGTTGTCAAGGACAAGATCCGTTACAGCAGTGCTTGCATGCACTGCCTGGAATAGTCTTTCACCTGCTAATGACTGGAAGGATGTGGTTAGCTTCCTGCCAAGAATTACATCCACTCTACCTTTGCTCTGTGATCCTGTTCGTTGTTTGTTTCATGCTTTTAGTGGATTTTTAGTGACCAGATACAAGCCCATGACCAGCTAATCTATAAAGACTGATTTACCACTACTTAAAAGTATGTTCAACAGGATCAATAAAAATAATATTAAAGACAAAAATCAAACAACAACAAACAAACAACAACACTGAACAAATGCTTTTCGTGCATATTCTAGTCAAAAACGCAACTTCATCTGCTGTTAGAAATTAAGGCCAAGGTTTTACCTCTCAAACTGATGTAAAACATCAAACCTAAACTGTGTTTGAAAGTTGTTTGATTTTTTTTTTTTCCCCCAGAGGATAATAGCATCCTGTTAACCACAGAGTGGTTGAGATTGGAAGGGGCTACTGGAAGTCATCCAGTCTAGCCCTCCTGCTCAAGCAGGGCCATCTAGAGTTATCCAAGATCATATATAGGCAGGTTTTGTATGTCCGCAAGGATGAAGACCCCACAGCCTTCCTGAGCAGACTATGCTGGTGCTCATTCAGCCTCACAGACTGCAAATGTTGGTACTTCTACTCTGTGCTATATTGTGTATGGAGCTGAAACGCTGACAGGTGTGTGGAGTCGAGGTCTGGCACCAGGCTGTCTAAACAGCCACCACTATGGAGCAGGAGCAGCAGTGGAAGGTTTTGCAGCAGTCTGTCTGAGGGGCAATAATTGCTGTGTTTGAGAATACTGCCACTGCTGTCACTGGCTTTGCTGTCAGAATATGACTGCGAGCAGCATGACTCTATCAGCCCTTAAAGGAAATATGAAATTGTGTGTGTTATGCTGGCTGGCCTGGAGGGAATGAGATACATTTTCTGGAAGCCAGTAACCTGAGTGACATTCTGTGCCCTGCTTTATATTTCTTTCTATTCAGAGAGTTCCCTTTTACCTTCTTACCTGTCCCCTAGACTGGTGGTTAAGGAGAAGCAATTAAGTGTCTCAAGTGTCGCTAATAATCTACAGGAGAAGGAAATCTATATATTCAAAGAAGAGGTCACAGACTGAAGCATAGAAATGAATATTGGATAATGTGTCAAAAGCTATGTGTGCAGAGCCTGGGTGTTGTCTGTGTCACTGTGAGTCATCTACTCCCCATTATTCATCTGCATGAAGATTAAATCTGCTTGTCCAGCTATATGAGTGCAAGTGAGTCCAGGGCACAAATAGCTACAAGTTATAACTACCAAAAATCTCTTTATTTCGTGTTCCTTAGACAAAATCACTAAGGAAGAAGAAATTATAGGAAGAAAAAGTATACTGAGTTCTTCAGTATGTCATTTGTCTAAGAAAATGCTGACACAATTTTGGTTTTAAGTGGGAATAAAAGAATTAGTGTTAATAGCTCTTATTAGCTATTGTTGCTAGATCATGTAACTGTTCTTTTCTTCCTGGGTGTTCATCATTTGTTTCTACAATGGAGTTCTCCCTTGTGACTGTTCCATTTTCTCTCTATTTTTCACAACAATCACTAAGAAAAAATTATTTTAATCCAACCTTTTTCTGTATGCAATGCTTTAAAGCAAAGGGCAGGAATGCTTCTAGCACAAAGCACTTTAATCCCAGTTCTCATTGGAAAACCAGGTGAGAAGGAATATTCTTCAGCACGTTCAATCACCAAAGAGATCACAGGAGTCTCTTGGTAAGATCATTAACTATTGGCCTCCCTCTTCCTTTACACGTTCTAAAGCTGAGGAACACATATCTTCCATTACTGTCTTTCATAGAACCAATGTATCTGTCATCTTTTCGGCATCTCTGCTGCTTCAATCACTGCTACAACTCAGCATGTCTCAGTGACTCAGCCTGTCATCAAGTCCAGTGTCTGTTATTTCTTCTCCATGCTGTTTTTGATAGCAAGCAGGGATACTATGAAGCTGCTGTTTGCCACTGTGGAAAAGACTAAGGTGTTTGTTTGAAGTTGCTGCTATTTCCTCCAAGGTCTCCTGCGCAGAGATGCACAAGCACCCACAGGAGGTTCAGCGCACGCCAGATGTGACTGACGCTGTGCAGGCAGTGAGCTTCTGTCTGTTGCATATAGCATGGGCCCCAAGAAATCCTAGACTCACTTATTATGTGGCATGGGATACATCTGTACAGGAACTAGAGCTACTCCTTCCAGATACCTGCAGAGAGAATTCTTGCCCTCTACTATTACCTCACTCAGACATTTCTCTTGAAAGCACTGTGCTAAAGGTCTGTGTTACATCAGTGAAACAGATACATCAAAATACGTTCAGTGTGGTGGGAAACTTGTTTCCATGTGGCTATTAGAACTAATGGCATCAGGCATTTGGAAGAAACAAAGAAGACCTTTGCGTTGGGGTGTAAATTATGACTGCTGGAGTTTGGAATGACACATTCCCAGAAGTCAGACACACTTGCTACTTCTGTTTCCAAGAAGTGGCTGATACTGGAGGAGATTCTGGACCAGAGACATTCAGAGTTTGATTTTTATCCTCTGGTTTTTCAGATACTGACCATGTAGGAGTCCTTTGTGACAGCTCATAAACCCAGATCACTGTTTCTCAAAAAGCTGTTTTCCTGTGGGTGTTGGTATAGGATTCCTGTGTTAGCACCGCGAGATTGCTCAGAGGCACATTTTATAGCTCCTAATATTCTAAGTGCTGCCCGCACAGGTGGTGTAGTCACTATACCTGGAGGTGTTTGAAGAACGTGTGGACATGGCATTTCAGGACCTTGTTTAGTGAGCATGGTGGTGTTAGGTTGATGATCAGACTTGATCCTAAAGGTCTTTGCCAGCTGAAATGATTCTATGATTGTAAGTGGAATGGAGGAATCCAAATTAAGGAGAAAATAAACAACTTCATTACACTCTCTCTTGCTCTACTCTTCCTCATCTGATCTCTAATAATTCTTTTGGACAAGAAACATTTATTCTTCTCTTCTGAAATGTAAGTTTTAATGAGCAGGGAAGATGTAGTGCAGGAGACAGAGGTTTGGTGGCCTGATGAGGCAGAACGCATGGTTTGTGATGGTTCACATCTCTGCCACAGCCTTGCCAGGTCATCTTCAGCAAGTCATGTACTCACATTTTACTTCTGTTTCTCTGCCTGTAAAATGGAGATAATGAGAAGAGCAAGGGAAGAAGTTACCATGGAATGAATATTTGTTTTCTTTTTCCAACTAAGAAAAATCTTGGAAAGGTCCCTTGGGGTCAGAGGGGTTTTCTTTCTCTACTTTTGACTTCCTCTCTTTCACTCAACTGGTTTCTGTTAATTTCTCATCCAGAAGGCAGTCAGAAAAAGAAGAGTGGGTTTCCTTTTTCATGGATAAATAACTCCTTGATTCAAATGCACTTTTCCCTCTCAGGTACTTATGTAGACCCAGTTGGATGTTCTAAATGTCTCTTAGCGTTGATCATGTTTGTGATCTCCACACCTGACCTGGAGAGATACGACAAGAGAAAAGAAGAGCCAGAATGAATAGAATATCAATAACCTGGAAGCAGGATTCAACATTCAACCAAGCATCAGAGTTTCCTGCTCAGTGTATGGAGAGTCAAACATTTTCTGCAGAGACTCAGAATCAGCAACTATTCTGCACAAAGAGCTTCAGCACTGGCCCTAAGGAGGAGCCAAATACAAGGGCTTGCAGGGATGTAATTAGGATCCAACAACCTGAATAGTATTCTGACCTGGGCTGAGAGGAGGGGGGTGAAAGATGCCAAGAGGCTTGTATAGCTTGGGATGTTGAATAATTGTCAGAGCAGTGAGGAGAGAAGTCTTAAGCACCTGTTTAGCCTTCAGAGGAAAATTACATCCAAAAAAATGCAGAGAAAAAGGCAGTCTGTACCCGATTCTCTAGTAAGAAAGAGAGGGAAGTGTGTGAACTCATCTCTATACTTGTGACAGAAATGGAAACTGAAGTACTTCACCTTTAGCACAAGTGGGTTTTTTTAGTTGACCTAAATGTTGCCAGTCATTTTATTTTGTTTTATTTTGTCCTTGTCACTCCAAGAAGAAACAGTGAAAAAGCAAAAGCAGACAATAGAAACATGAACGTCAGTGGTCTGTGTGGATATGGTGTAATTCACAGCATCTAGGTACACTGTTTCTTTTTGCTTCCCATATGGACTTCCCTGCTTTGTAGGAAAAAACATCATTTCAGATGTCTTTCTTTTTCAATAACTGCGGTCAGCAACCCTTTTAGAAACATTCAGTCTGGTGCTGTTATTTGCCATCTTATTTTCTTGATGGCTGGGTGCTGAAATAGCACTGAATGGCCATGGCAAATACCCAAGAAGAAATTGGGTAAAGGGCAGCAAAAACATCATGAAGAGATCGGAGGAAGTTGTCTCTATGTGTCCTTTGGGGTTCTTGCTGGATTTCCTGTTTTATTTTAATTCTCCTGTTTCTAAGACACAGTTCTAAATAAGCATGGAAAGAATCTATTGCTTGGGAATGGATATGCTTTTGGTGGGTGAAGGAAGGCAATTTGTATAGCAAAACTCTGCAATCTTCTCTCTGAGAAAGATTGGAAAAGGTCAGAAGTGGTTTCTTTTTCCACAGAGGATAGGCAAACACATTTCCAGAGGCCTCCCCAGCCTGCCTGCCCCGAGGCTGGAAGGTGTCATTATCTTGCTTCTTTTCCAAGTTCTTCATAAAAGTTTTGCCAATAATGTTGTTGGATAGGAAGACTGTAGAAAATCAGTATCTCCAGGAGTGTCTTTTCCAGTTCACAGGATAAATGAGAATGCTCCTAAAGGGAGCACTAAAACCTAAACCTTTCTGCCTGTCTTTTAATACATCATTTAATGTTTTTTTTTAAAGACTATACTAACTTTAAGCTTTCTCTTACACTGTTCTTCTCATACCTTTACTGTCTTCTGAACCCACATGCTGTAAGAAAACCTTATTGGTAAGAATCTATAAATAGTTGCTGTCTCCACATGTATTTATGCCCTATATTTCTACTCTTCTCTCCTCAGCAGAGGAGTGATACTCTCTGCAGAGATGGGATAAATCGCTTTAGCTTGTGAATAATCTTTTCTGTTAACCTTTCTTTAACTCTGTTAAAGGGCTGGGCTGTTCAGCACAGTCTTCATCTCTCTTTTCTTTTGGTCCATACCAGGAAATGCCTACAGAGAATGCCTGGGAAATGGGACATGGGCTTCCAAGATAAACTACTCTCAGTGCGAGCCTATTCTGGATGACAAGGTCTGTATTTTTCCTTTCATTCTTCTCAATGATATTACTCAGTGAACATGAATGCAAAGCTAATTTAAGGTTAAAACTATAATCTGGGGCTTCTGAGAGAGATTCCATTTCTGTCTCTGCAACAAATTCTCTCTTTGAGTTCAGGCACATCACTTTTCTTCCCTCAATATCCCCTACTCACATGGTTATTAAAAAGGGATGCTTTATTACCCCTGAACCTGATGATGTATGTTTATGCAGATCCTTCCTAGCTTCCTACAGCTGCTACCCTAACTGTTAGTAATAATAACAATAAGACCAAAAGCTTCTTTGGCACGAAACATAAGCTTTCACCAGCTGGTTTCAGCCTCCACCTATCAGTTCTGGGACCTCATTGACAACTGGCTTTTCCGGATCTCAATGTCAGTTTTCCTTCAGTAAATACACAAAGGGGCAACAACAGAAAAATAAATTAAAAACAGCCTCAGATCCCAGCTGCCTTTATATGATTGAGCTGGTCTCGCATCATATAAGAGTTTGCAGAGTGAAACAAGGCTGCAAGCAATTATGCAGAGACCCTTTCTTAGAGGCATCATAGACATTCATCCTCATGGGCTTTAAGCCTTCAAGCTTTTCACAACATGTTTGTTCTCTTCCTCCTGGTTTGGGTGCTTTGGTGGGACACAAGCACACAGAAGCTTTATGCTGTCTCTCTGCCTGAGGATGGCTTTGACCCCTAATAACATGGGCAGAGCCCAGTAGCTCAGGCCTGTTTCTACTTTGGGGTTCATTCCACTCATTCTGTCATTGGACTTGTGTTGTGCTAGTTAAAAATGGAGAGGAAGAAGAGGAGGTCTCACCTGCTGAGGGCTGCTTGCAGAGCTAATACAGATTTAGTACTTGGGAACTATCTGGACTAATCCTGCACCCAAAAAATCAAGGTATGCTTTGGCTGTGGTCCAGCATCCATCCTGTAAGATCCATGTTGCTGCTGAATGAGAGCTGTGGCAAATGAATCTGAAAACAGACAAGTACACACCAACTGCTGAGAAGTACCTACTCTTACCCAATGGCTGGGTGATTTGCTGCTAGCCCAGTCCCACGTACTTCCATTTGCTAGAGGCTTCTGGGAAGTAAGAAAAATGTACCAGTACATGGCTGTCATACAGAGGGCACATTCAAGGTGGTGTAGCACAGTGGAGAGGCTCCCATAGCAATTTTGGATGATACAAGTTGGGACCACCCCAGTGCAGCCCTGCCTTACATTTCTTTCCCACTTAAAATGCAAAACTATCATTGTCTTGGGTCATTTTTCAGAGAAATCGGTTACCTGAAATGTCTTGTGTTATTTTGGGAGTGCTGGGGCCAGGACAAGCAAGGGGACTGAAGTATTTCTGGGCTTGAGAGGGACAGCAGGCCATGGTAACAGATCGTCTCTCACTGAGATGGATTTGCAGTGCTGTGAAGCCACCTTCTTAAAAATGATCTACAGGAGATGCTTGTGGCAGCCAGTGCTGATTTAGAGAAGTGGAGAAAAGAGCTGAGTGAAGACTCCAAATCTTTGTTGTGGTTTAGCTAGTGTGGCAAATGTGAGTTGATGGAGCAGTCATCTGTTGTACCAGCTCAGAAAAACATTGCTGCATTTTAATGACACTCAGTATGTGTTTGCCTTCACAACCTGAACAGTTGCTATCTCTGCACAAGCAAATACAGAAGAGTTTCATTTGGAGAGACTGGAGAGCATTGTAACTAGAGGACAGGATTATTTCCTTTGCTCTGTTTTCACTTTTAAAGACTTTGCAGCTATGGTGATAGCTTAAAACATCTTAAATAGCATATTCCTTAAACAGATGAAAGCGCAGATGTTCCTCTAACCTTGTTTGCAAAAGCTTAAAAACTCATTTGTAAGATCTTCAAAGATTTACAGCAAGCTTTGCAAATATTAATATTTGCAAATATTTCTGAAATCTCTACATAATGCTCAGTGTTGCAGATGAATACTTGGGTTGGTTTGTGATCTCAAAAAGAGGGGAGGGAAAATCCCCATAATCCTTCATTTTGATGGAAGGTGAGATGCAAGCACATATGTGGGTCTCTTGCTGTTTATTGACTGATCCTAGCAGATGCTGAGCAGCAGCTGGGAGGTGCACCCTGTGTTTTATGCTTGTTTTTAATACAGAATGCAGCAATGCTTTCAAGCGTGGCCACTTACGGGCAGAGTGCTAAAGAGTTACCTGGTTTGACTGCAGCGATTGGTAGAGCACCTTCCAAGATCAACCCCATGTCTAGTGCCACTTATGATGGGGTGTTGCTAATATAACAAGGGACATCTTAGGTTTTTTCAGCTGTGGGTCAGGTGTAGGGGGCATAAGGTCCTATAACAGACACTCACTGGATTGCATCAGTACATCATTACTTTGCCTTGTGGTCAAGACCTGTGGCAGTAGCTGACAGAACTGCTCTGGCACTACTCTGCTCCTAGATTCCCTCTTTGGCTGGGATCTGGTTACCTCCACATAGATACGTGGTGTAGGATAAAATGCTTCGGTGTGTCTCCATGTGTCTGGCAGGTGTGACACAGGCCCTCTGGAATATCTGTGTCCTTCAGCAGCAACGACTGGAGATCAGTCACCAGGACCAACTAGGAACCGCAGAGTCTCCTGAGTGCACCTCAATGGGCTCTGGATGCCGGCGCGTGCATAACTTTCTGTAGCCCTTGCTTCAGATCTTGGCTCAGATGTTAAATAGATACCCAGATGTAGTTTCCTAACATCAGACTGAATCCCATCCTCTGAACAAACAGCTCCTTCTCCAGGTACAGGAATGAGGTACAGAAATAATTTTGATCCAACTGCCTCTTTGATGGCATAATGTGTGACAAAAAGAAAGCTCCTACTGAGCCTGCAAACTCCCGTGTCAGAGACCTTTGCTGCACCTGGCACAAATCATTGCTCTTAAAAGGCAAAGGGGAGTCTCAGGCAGCAAAAAGTACATCTTAGCCTCCAAAAAAGAGCTATCAATTAGAAAATTTGGTCTTCTCTATGTGGCCTATGGCAGCTGGATACAAATCTGGTTCTGCTAATGTTTTGAGGTGGCTTCAAGCTGTGTAGCTAAGTTAACATCATGCTGTGTTTAAGTTAATGTATCCTGCTTAGGAGCACAGTTACATTAGCCACAGCTACCCGGCTTCCAGCTGGCTCAGAACAGGAAAGCAGTTGACTTGGAGGTGCCTTGGATGACAAAGATACTTCCCAATTGCTTCTGAAAGTCTTTGGAGAGGAGGTGTGGTGTCTTTAAACTGTGCTGGTGATGAGATCATCCTGGCAACAGGACGAAATCTAAAGTGACTGAAGTGGGAATAGAGTGCAGAGCCTTGCAGGAGGACACGTGCCATAACCATTGGTAGGACCTGTTAGGAATTTCTGTGAGAGAAAGAAAGGTGTTTGTCATCTGGAGATCTAAGAATGCTCATTAGGAGGTCATTAGTTTAAGTCATTAGCTGATTTGGTTTGGGCAGATTAGCAGTCATGTTCCAACTAACTAAAAGAAAAAGTTCTGTAGACAGGTTAACTGTCATTAGCCTGAAATCTGGCTGCAGGAAACCCAGTGTGCCTTGGATTTGCAAAACTGGTACAGGTAAAGACATGAAGCCGTGCTTCCCTGGGAGACTGCAAGGTAGCTCTGCACTATCTGATGTGACTTGATTGTCGTGCCTGAGGTATGGCATGGAAGAGGACACTGGTGATGTGACTTGCTGTGGCCACAGCAGGCTAACAGTCCAGAGCATCTCTTTTTCTATTTCAGTTCCCATGTAACAACTCTCCTCCTAAGCCTCACTAGGATTTGAAGCTACGTTTTAGTGAAGTGAAACATCTTCTTGGAAGCAGAGAAATATTGGGTAGCAGTAGAAGGTTACTACCATTTTAAATTTATCAGTCTTCAAGAGGATGACACAGAAAAGAGTTATGCAAGTATTTTACATGAGCTGAGCTTTGGCCAACACATGACTGATTCTGGGCACGTGTTTTTCAGCCCTGAAGGTGTTGTCTCCAATTCTACCAGAGATGCAGATTGCATGTAGGCTGGTGGAAAGTGATCTTGCCACGCTGTCAGCTTAGTTTTTCATAGGCACTGAAGCAGTTCCTGTTTCTGTGATGTTTGAATTTGCCTTCAGGAAACCTCGTTAGTGTCAGCAATAGAAAAAAATAAAAGTTGTGCCTGCTTTTCCTTCAACATCAGTACATCCAAGAGGAGATTAATTATATTTTTCCTAATTAATTTTTTCATGTTTTCAACCATACCTTCTTAAAACTTGAATGGAGTTAAAGTAGTGCTTGGGACCCAAAGGGGAGGGAGCTGAAGCATCAGATTCCAAGGGCAGGATCCTTGGTCTGGGAGAAACATTGCCATCTTCCAGAAGATTTCTAGCACTACACAAGCAGTTCTGGATGACACTCATAGTCATATGGTTTAATTTTAAGTAGTCCTGAGAGGAGCAGGGAGTTGGCCTCAATGGTTTCTATGGGTCCCTTCCAGCTTGAGATGCTCTGTGATTCTGTGAACAGAGCAGGAAAGTAGATAGTGAAGGCAGTTTGCCAGGACACTACCTGAACAGTACACCATCTCAGTTCAGGCAGGCACATCAGGTTGAGTGTTTTCTTCCCCTTTAGATGACCCTGTGACTTAAAGACAAATAAAGCCCGGTGTGGAATTCAGATCTTGTAGGCTTGCTTTGTTGTGGTGGTTTTTCCTCCTCGAGGCTATACAGAAAATAGGCCTGCACACGGGGGAGTTTATTTTGGGGGATTTTACAACAGACTTAAAAATACCTTACGTGCTTGATTTCTGTCCAGAAACAGCACATTACTGCATGTGCTGAAGATACAGGCAGGTTTCAGCACAGAAATGATTCCAAGAGCTCTCCCTTGCTCTCTGGCAAAGAGCTGGAAGATCCTATCTTCTCAAAACAATGGAACAGATTAACTACAGCTGCCGGTTGTAGTTTCATCCAAGCATTCATTCACTGACAAATTCCTTTGACTGGGATAAAATGTTAAGGGAAATTGTTAGGGAAAAAAAAAAAAGAAACAGAGGAAGTTCAACCAAAATTAGCAAAGTGATGCCATTTGTAGGATTTGACTTTTATATTTTTAATCAAGGGGAGGAAATTTAGGCAGTTAGTTTACAAAAATTCTCTTTCATCTGAAGGAGGACAGCAGCCTAAAGTGGAGAAAGATTAATTTAACCTGAAAGGAAACAAATGCCAAAACAAGTACATTCAGGGGGATTTAACCTTTAAGTAGCAAACCTCTAGTTTTTAACCAGCAAATCTCAGTCGTTAATCATTTTCAGTATTTATCTGAACAGTGTTTTTCTACTTCTTCCTATCCATCAGGCAAGGGAGGAGATGCTTCTCTTTTCTCTGAAGTCAGCAGCAGCCCACCAATAAAGAATGTTCCAGTTACTTCAAGGTCAAATTTTGGTCACATCACTAAATTCACTGATTTAGGTGGGAGCTCTTTTGTACTTCGTTTTCTGTTTACATGATCAAGAATCTACAAATAATCTCCCCAGCACCCTAGGAAAGGAAGGCTAATACCTTCAGTTCCACCGCATCTTTGGAGCACTGATGAAAACATCAGGATCTCTGGTTCGTGGGCTCACTCAAAACTGAAAGAACACCAGATCCCAGCTCTTTCAGACTGCATTGGTTCTGCCCTCAATCTGAATGATGATAGTTGCTTGCGAGAAATGTAGCTCAAATAAACATCTGCCTGTGTGCAAAGGTCTCATAATTTATTTTTTATTGACAAGTGATTGATTTTTGAATGAAAAACAAACCATTTGAGTAGGAAAGTAACACAACCTGGCTCATTGAGACCACACCGCTTCCTATCAAAGTGCTGTTCTATAACATTTGAACTGTGAGAAGATGTCTCTTTGGTAGTTTTGCCACCCTATACCAACAAAAAGTTTTAAAATGTCATAATACTGAAAGTGAGAAGTCATGGGGAAATTTCAGGGGAAAAAAAAAAAAAAGAGAGTCAAAAAAACTCCAAAAGTTTCTGTAAGTACTATGGACAAATGCCAAACCGAAATGAAACCAAGCCTGTACTTCTGTGCCTGGGCAGCATGTTTGGCTTGTACATGGATACCAGCCCTGGGCCTATTATAACATTTTAAAGTTGAGAAAAGTAATTACTGTTTCCTAAACTGATTAACTATTCCTTAATGTCAGTGCTTAGAGAGTCATGCTGATTTAATCATGTTATCTCTTTACCTCCAGAGGAAGTATGCGCTGCATTACAAGATTGCTCTCATCATAAACTACCTGGGGCACTGTATATCAGTAGGGGCCCTTATAGTTGCCTTTATGCTTTTCTTGTGCTTGAGGTGAGTAATCTGTTTGCATGCTTCTAATTTGGTTGGTTGTGTGATGCTTACCTGGTTACTTCAAGCCTTCTGGTAATGCTGTCCAGGTTGTGTACGGCCTTGAAAAATGGTCACGGCTTTTACAGCCACAAGAATGTACATGGCTTCATTGACTGATGAGCTGCACTGGTGGCTTCTGTGCACAGGACCTGAAACTCATTTGTATTCAGGAAGAGAACTGTTCATGACTTATTGATGCAGCAAAAAGTTCAGTGAACACAGAGTACTTCATTAAGGGAAACTGGGATTTGAGTGTGTCAAACTGCAAGTTTTGGGGACAGATATTCTTCTTTTTATTTTTCATAGGAGGTACATGGTGACATAGGGCATTGTGCATTCATTGACAAATAATGCCCAGGTCTAGACCAAAAGAGACAGAATAATCTTTCTGTATTGCTTTGGGTTAATTTCAGTTTTTATTCCATTAAAGAACTTTAAAGTTTACCTAAATAACACATGAAACATCTTTGGAAGGTCTTTTTCCCCACTGACGTACATGATGAATGCAAATCACTGGAGCTGCACAGAAGCACTCCCCTGCCTTGGGGCAGCAGTGGAGAAGGGAGTTTGTCAGGTCAAATGCATAGGTCAGTGAAAGAAAGTCTGTGAAGAAGAGATAGGGCTACAAGGAGGAAAGAAAGGGCAGGAGGGAAGGAAGCCCAGTGGCAAGCAATAGGTAGATGTTGTCAGTCATGATATGTATTGTATGTACCAGACTGAGTCACAGGAATGTATTTTAGCAGGAATGATCTGGTTGTCTGTTTCTGTATTTGTTGGGTTACCTGAGAGGTATTTCTGTACTATTCCTGCTCTCTTGTCTAGCAGGCTTCCATGTGAATTTAGAACCAGCTTCTCTAAGTGCTATGCAATCCTAATTCTTGAGAAAACCTTACACTAGTATCAGAGGAGAAACAGGTGGAAGGACCTCCCATAGACTGCAACATGATGCTAGACCTAATTGAAAGAATTACTGCTTTCCTTAGGTGGAGAATCCCTACAAAGTGTTATGCTAAGTCTTCCTCTTGAGCATTCCTAACAAGAGAGTCTTTATTATTAGCAACAGAAACCTTCTTTCACCTGAGCATCTATAAACAGAATAATTCATGCTAATGCTAAGGGAAAAACCAGCTTAAAACATTCAAAGGGAACGCTTATGGTGCACCAGTTTAAACTTCCATTTCAACCCCTTTACTGCTAATTCCCATGGTGCTTGGAGATCTGAATTAATTTATACTGCATAAAGAATGCAAATTAGTCATTGTAGCTTTATTCTCTGCTTTGATACTGAATCTTTTATAAATACTTGGGTAAATAATGCAAGACCAATTTGCTAGCAGGCTACAAGTGTATCCAGCTTCTAACACAGCAGCGGCCTAGCAGATCTCTTTTAAATTGTTCTCTAAAGTTTGACTTTAAGATTTAAATTTTGCAGTCAGCTTCAGCATTAAAAATGACTGCAGCAATGAAGTGCTCCCCTGTACAAGCTGGGAATTAAAGAAGTCCATCTTTTCAAGTTCCCACCGTGTAGTGTGAAAAAAATGAGTCTGAAAGGGGATCTTATCAAAGCATAGAAATGTCTTCAGGGTGGAGGTCCTGAGGATGGGGCTGGACGCTTTTCAACGGTGTCCAGTGATAGGCAGTGGGCACAAACTAGAACACAGGAGGTTTCACTTGAACTGAAGAAAAAACTTCTTTACTTTGAGGGTGGCAGAGCACTAGAACAGGCTGCCTAGAGAGGCTGTGGAGTTCTCTTTTCAGTAGACTTTCAAAACCTACCTGGACACATTCCTATGCAACCTGATCTAGGGGTACCTGCCTTAATAGGAAGCTGATGATCTCTAGAGGACCCTTCCAAGTGTTATCATTCTACCCTACCTAGTGTCCTGCCAGTACTAACCATCACATGTCTGTAGTGTTACACCTCTTTCCAAAAGTAACAAAGATGCTCCAGTGAAGGCAGTCCAGATTCACCTTGCATTACAAATGTCCCACACACAAATTCAACGTTTCCTTATCCTTGCCTCTTCAAAGCATCCCAAGAACAAATCCATTTCAATAACTGAGTCATTTTATTTGGGGCTTTTTTTTTTTTTTTTTTCCCTAGCTATAAATCATGCTGGTTTAGTTTGGATAAAAGAAGTCATCTGCTAATTGGGTTGAAATGAGATAATTTAGGTAATTCCTGCCCAAATCCACCCATCTAGTATCTCACTCCCATGAGTGCCTGCTAAGCATAAAAATGGAAGAGATCTCTAGGAAGGCTCAAGTTCTAAACCTGCTCCATATTTTTATGCTCCTCACTCATTACTTGGTTCATTTTCCTTTGCTCTGTCAGTGCAGATGGAGTCTCATATCAGTAGAAATGTTCTACTGCCCTAAACTCTAAGGAACTGTGTAACAGAAAATATTTTGAGGGTCAGAAATCTCAGATGTAGCAGGAAATAATAAAATCATCTGGCATCTGTGTTTGTGTTGCCAAGGAGGAGAGCCCCACCAGGGACTCATTTTTACTGCAAAGACCTGTTCTAGCCTTGCTTTCTGAAGTTCTGTCATGTGAATTAATCTTTCATTCCTGGCTGTGAAATGAACAATAAACCAGTAAAGATTTCTTTTAGCACCTAAATAATTAAAAGAGAAACTCAGCTTATGGGAGAGGGCTTGATTTTTGTTGGCACACTGACTGAATGGCAATGAGTCATTGAGATAGCTCCTAAAGATGTAAATCAAGGATGGTTCCTCGAGGTCCAAATGTAGGTGGTCTTAAACGTGCAAGAGCCATGCTGTCTTTGCAAAGCAAAACAAAGGAAGCACACAAACAAAAAGAAGTATGCTGAGAAGGAAAATATGAGGAATCTGTGCATAAACCTAATGTGCTCCAGAGATGCATTGATCTCCAACACAGGATCTGGAGAGATTTGCTCAAGGCGCTTCACAGGGCATTGTTAAATATATCTGCACTACTGTGAATCATCTCAGAGTCTGTGTGTTCTCATTAACTGTAAAGGACTGATCCATCCCTCAGGTGCACACAGGCAGCTCCTGCTGACACAGCTCTTGTCATCCCACTTAATCACATTCTCACACTCATAAACCAGAAGTCTTCCGTAGGAAGTATCCTGCTATCAGTAATACCAATCAGGCTGAAGGGGAAACAAAACACCAACCAAACAAAAAAACACCCTCAACCCCAAAGCCAACAGTAACAACAACGAAAAGCCAAACACAAAGCAAAAGGAATTGACCACTTACATTGTTCTTTTGAATCAAATTTTTACTTTACTGTTGCTGATAATGCAGAATCCTGAATTGCTGTGGCCTGGCTTTTTCCTTGTTAGTGTGCTTGTAGGTCAGCCTCTGAGTGAAAGAAGAGTCCTTTGTCCAACTCCTGCCATGTTACTCAGCACTGTGCTGGCAGTGGCCAGCAGTGACCTAACTGGAATCAGTCAGAGCTCATTTTGTTTGTGCAGAAGAAGAAGTATGGGCAGACAGGTATTTGTTCTGGGAAACTTCTAAGTCTGTCCTGAGTGCTGAATCCAATAAAAGGGGATGATGCTGGAAGGAAGAAAGGCTGAAGATTTAGAATGACATTTCCTTCTGCTCAGGTTGCTGGATAAAGGCAGTTCTGGAAAAAAAAAAAGAAAAAATCATCCAAACCCACATACATTGGCACAATATCTTTTGTCACTAGTATGATGGTCATGAAAGCAAATTGAGATTTGGAGGGAAACTTTGCTTTCCTCTTGTCTCTAAATTTACTTCTTGCTATTTCCCCTTTGAAACATCTGCTTATTTTTTTCTCATAAGCCTGAGGCAGTGTCCCCTTTCTTTCTTGTGCTTACAGTCAGGTTTCCTAAATCTCACTTATTTTTTCTGCCAAAGGACCAAAACATTTATTTCTTGAAAGAACATAGTTGCTTCCCCCTGCCCCAACTCTCTCCCGTGGTTTAGGAGAGGAAGGTCTCCTTTCATTTACTCTCTCTTGTTTCAAGCTCTTTTGAAATGCCTCTTGATCATCGATCTGGTGTGCAGTTGGTGGGACTGCCACTGCAGGCTCTGTTAGCAAGAATGGAAGAGGTTGCTGAAATGATTTGTAGAAACCTCTCTGAGCAAACATGCAGCACCCATACAGGGCAGATTTCATAGAGCCAAGGGATCTGACCTCTATTAGAGCCTAGATACTGAGGATGTATCAAGTGTGTAGTTTGGACTTCTAAGTCATGTGGAATCAATGTGGTTAGAGCAGAACAGACTCCAGATGTAAGGCACAGTCCTCCCATACAAACCTTTCCACCACTGAGCGAGGGGAAGAAGAGCGAGTCCCAGGACAAGGCATCAGCTAACTGAATTCATGAGCTTATGTCAATACTCTGTTTCCCCCTTCAACTCCTGGCTTTCCACCTAGCCTAGATAAATCTGTTCCATCTGCCACTTGGAATAGCAAAGCCTTAAATAAGAATTCAGGCATATGGCATTTTTTTCAGCTTCATCATCAATACCAGTAATTGCAGAGCATTCATTCAGGGAATGCAGTGGCTGTAGGTTTGGAGCTAGCTCTCTATGTCTCACCCTGTATTAGCCCACAGTAAAGTTCTCAAAGCTAGGCAGGAATGAAAATGATGAAGCTCTGTCAATAACACATGTGGAATGAGATGGTCTTCTTTGAATACAAAACATCTGTGGTGCTTGTGCTGCCTGTGCTGCCTGAAACCATCTGAAGTGTCTCATCTCACAAACTCAAAGAACAGAGACACATTTCCTATTGATTAGCTGTAGGCCAATGTCTTTGCTTCACACCCTCTCATATATCTGTAGGACTTGTTCTTTAGACTCTGTATAGAGCTGAGCTAGTGTGAAAACCACAGAGAGCAGAGCCCTTGTGAAGTCCTGTAATAATACCAGTAATTAAAAGCATACCCAGAGAGCTGTGTTCTTTAATTGTGGGAGATTTTGTTAGCCGCATCTGAAATAGTGGTAGCCTAGCAATAGGAAGGTTGGCAAGGAGTATTATTGCTGCCTGTAAATACATCACTGTTGGATAAACATCAGAAACCAAAGAGCTACTTGGAATCAAGGGCAATGTCTGTGCAAGAAAAAATGAGTATAGATGCTCTACAGATAGAATGTGAGTGGATACTAGAGGATGACTTCCAGCCCACAGAGCAGAGGGGTCCAGAAGCAATCTGATGGAGGTAAAATTGAACTTGCAGATAAACTTGGGTATATGAAGGACTTTTACTTAATGACTTTCTTAACTGGAGATCTGGAGGATCAGGAGGCCACTTCCTTGTGGAGTCGCCATCCCTGGATGTGTTTAAAAGACATTTGGCTGAGGCATATAGGGACATGGTTTAGTAGTTATGTACAGGAAGGTTATGGTTGGACTTGATGATCTTAAGGTCTTTTCAGATTAGACGATTGTGTGAGTCTATCCTGTGCTTGAATATGTTCCTAGTGGTATATTTCTGTCAATGAGATTTTAGCCAGCAGGAAGTGCTTTTGGAGGTGGACACTAATTTGTTTAATTTCTGATAATGCAGCTGTTCTGTCCAAAATTATATCTATGTTGATTTGTCTGTGCTCTCTTCTTTCAATGATGATGGGATGGTTTGGGGCACCATGGAGCAAACCTTGCAATTTTTACAAGTTTTCAGATGAAGGAAGAGAGCAAAGTTTGGCCTTTAGAGTTTAGATATGAATCATGCTCAGGAGTGCAATTTACTTCAAAAAAAAGAACATATCTGAGTCATCACTGGAAAGGAGATTCAGAGATGTTTTCAAGCCTTTATGTTTAGAGTTGCCCACTACAAATGCATGTGCAGATGTTCAAGGACTAAATGGTTCAGTTTCAGTGTCCTCTCTCTTTCTCCACTGCAGTTATTCAGCACCCAGCCACCTTCTCTTGTCTAATCTGAAGGGGGAGTGCTGCTGCTTCATGCTGCTCTATCAAGAAAAACATGAGAGAGGTGGGAAATCCACGATTTGTGTCACTCCTAAATGGGGCACGGACTCTCTCCTGCTGTCACATGGACAACCTCTATGTGTTGCAGCTTCCTTGGGGAGCTGCCCAGGTTGAACCTCTGTACACATTTCCACATGTACAGCAAGCACCATAAGGTTAGTGAATTTAGACCAAACACAGGAATGGATATTTAGGAGCAGGCTATGAAAGATTCTATACAGCCCTTCCTGAGTTCTTGGCCAAATACTCAAGGCTAAGGAAGTATTTCATACCATGTTTTGGTAGAAATGAGGTCAAGGAGAGTGTCACCAGCACCACCAGTGCCTCAGACTTTCCTCCATGGTTTATTCACACAGTGTCTGCAAAGGCAGATAATTTGATAAAGATTGCTTATGATATAATTGTATTAACAGCAAAAAAACCATAACCCCTGAATTCCCTAGCTGGTCATTGAAAATAATTTTCTTACAGATTATTTTTTGTCTAATCTCAGAAGGGAATTATGAATGAGGACATGCTGTGCACTTGTACATTTCCCAAACAGTAGCTGTAAGCCAGATCCACCGCTACCAGCTCTCAGTGTCTGGCTTCTGAATTCCTAATTTGCAATCCAGCTGCAGTGGTCACTCTTCATAGAAAACTTTCACCCTTTTACAGTCTGGACTGATAACTACAACCTGTGTCAACAAGGCAGCATCTGAGATAAATCCCAGAGGGCTGTAATCATGTCCTGTGCCCCACCACTCTAAAGCTAGTGTATTATGGGGGTACTAAAATCTAATCTGCAAGGTAGCTCCTACTAAAAAGGCAACTTTGCAGACCCATTTCCTGTTTGGTTTAAAACTGACTGGCATCTGACCTCCATTTAGCAAAGCAAATTAGAGCAGATTGCTAAATTGTTTTTCAACCAGCTAAACTGGATGCACAGGCTGTATTAAACCAAGCCATCTGTGTTTGACTTTGTCAGCCCTGTGGAAATAACTGAGGAGGAAAAGCTGATAGCACAGCCAGGACTGGAACCATGTGCTTAGGCTGGGGTATCCAAAGGCTGGGTTTCACCCCACGTTTAACCATGTAGTTCTCAGGGGCGATATTTCTCTTTGTACACTGACTGGGAATAAAGCACAGGCTGATGTGGTGTCCTCTAGTTACCCACGCTTCGTTGTCAGCATTCTCATGGGCAGGTTGCAGAGGGCTGGTTTTGACCCCAGTTCATCATGTTACACACCTAGACAGTGCTGAGCACTGATAGTGGTGGTGTTCACCACCAGTCTGATCCCACCCTGTGGTCCTGTTCTGTGTTGTCTCAGCTGCATTCTTCCAACCCTAGGAAAGTCAGTGCTTTAAGCTTTAGGGACTGAAGCAGGCAGAATGCCTGTGATTAAAAATTCACTTGAAGGCAGGAGAAAGAAGCTTTGAAAAAAGCACAGATGCTTCCACAATGGATTTATTTTTAGGGTCCGTGCACACCCTAAGCACTAATGGAAGATGCTGTTTTCCCTCTTTACCCGAGCATTTCACCCCCATCCTCATGATGAACCTGTTATTTTCTTCCAGGCTTTCGTTCTTCACTTGCCACTGCCCCTTCCATTTCCTGTGAGAATATTTATATTCCCTCAGACAACTGCCACCAAGAAGCTCTTTTTGCTTGCCAACCTCTCCAGCTGCTTTTCCCATCTGTAAGTTTTAGGAGTACCAGAATATATGCACTGAATGAACATGAGCACACAGGCAAAACCATGAGGACCTCAGGGGAGTCTTCCATGTGGATGAAAGCAAATAGGGCATGACAGGCACTAAGCCTGGGAAATAAGTTACTGTTAGTTATTCTTCCCACTCCATGCCATTTATGGGTTGTCCATGAGCTTTGCTTGCCCTAGAAAAAGCTAAAGGAGAATTTAAAAAAAATTTTTCCGGTATTGTCCATGATTCTCCTTCTGACTTGTACAGCAGTCATGGAATGGGAAGGACTCCAGCAAATGTGCTCTCAGATTTCCTTTGCCAACCATTTTCAGACAGACACTGGGACAGCTGTCTTAATTGAACATCTTTATTAATGGAATACTACATGAATTAATAGAAGGTTTTCAAGCTTCTTTAATAAAGTTCTCATTTGCAATTATTTCCATGCAGATGATCCAACTAATTCAGCTAGCTTTCGACCATGCTGGCACGTTATTAGGATTGCTAATGTTAATTGTTTGTGTCATGCTTTGAATCCAAAAACAGCAGCTCAGCATATCCCAAAGGAAAAATAGCGCTGAAAGTAAAAAAAAACCAAGCCCATGAGTCAACAGAAAGGCCAAAACTTTGAGGTTTACCAGTGCTGTTGTAGAAACCCTTGCCTCCACTGCCAAATCAGCCAGGCCACCTCTACAAAGGTCGATCAGATTTTCTGCTTGTTCCAATCTCAGCATTTCCCAAGTCGAAATAATGTATCTTTTAATTCTCTGCTTTCAGTATCCATCCATACAATTAAGGTCTTTTGACAGAAATAATTAGCACCATGTGCTTTTTCTACCAATGAGCAGAAACTCTTCCTGCTCAACTCTGACACAGGCTGCAGTCAGCTGCTGAAGAATTTTGCCTTTTTGTTAACTTGCTGCTATTGCTGCGAAGGCGGAAGCCCAGTTATGACCCCTGGCACACCAAGCAGCTCAGAATGCCCATGATTTGATGTCAGGTCAGGCAATGGCATTTGGGCTCGAAACGTGGTCTGTTCTCAAATCAGATAAAAAGGTCATTGTGTGCAGTTTCCCACCATACACCTGGGTTTCTGGTTTCTAATTGGGAAGGCCAAAGAGAAGTATGTTTGTTTTCACCTTAATGGCTTCTTTATGTCTAACCTGCTGTAGAGCTGGAGCTAATGCTTTTTTATGGGGCTATGTGTGTGTGCAGTGATTGGGAGCCTTCTGCTCCCAAATCATAGAATCATAGAATGGTAAGGTTGGAAGGGACCTCAAGGATCATCCAGTTCCAACCCCCTGCCATAGGCAGGGACACCTCCCACTAGTACAGGTCACTCGAGGCCTTGTCCAATCTGGCCTTGAACACCTCCAGGGAGGCAGCATCCACAACCTCCCTGGGCAACCTGTTCCAGTGTCTCACCACCCTCACTGGAAAGAACTTCCTCCTAACATCCAGTCTAAATCTCCCCTCTGCCAGTTTAAACCCATTGCCCCTTGTCCTGTCATTGCAGGACCTTGTAAATAATCCCTCCCCAGCCTTCCTGTAGGCCCCCTTCAGATCCTGGAAGGCTACTATCAGGTCTCCTGGAAACCTTCTCTTCTCCAGGCTGCAGAGCCCCAACTCTCTCAGCCTATCCTCATAGGAGAGCTGCTCCAGCCCTCTGAGCATCTTCGTGGCCCTCCTCTGGACCCGCTCCAGCACTTCCATGTCCTATCATCTTATTTAGTTTTGGCCAACACAGCCAGACACATGCTCTGGGTTTGTCCACTCACTGGAACACACACATTTTCCTGCACCATTGTCCCCACACTCCTATAAATGTTAAACACAGTACTTCATAGCTCAGTCTCCTGTGAAAACACGTTGTCACTTGCTAGTCTTCTCTCCATCCGCCCTGAGGCTTGTGGCTGTAGTCTCAACACTGACTCCTGGCAAAAAACCCTGCCTCCCTGCCTGACATGAGGACACCTCTTCCCAAATCAGCAGGATAAGTAGCACAGCAACGGGGCTATGGTATGGCTGGCCCTCAGCACAAACTTACCTGGTGAGAAGCTGTCATCTGCAGATCACTCAGTAGCCAGCAAAGCACTTCTTGAGAGAGCATGAGGAACCCTTCAATTTACAGAACTGCAAGACCTTTTTCTCTCCTTTCCAAGGAAATCTGCTTTCTTCTGTCCCCTCCTTCCCTCTGTGTAACAGACACTGCTGGCATGTGCCTGTCTGAGACAGTATGCTGAATTTCAGGGAGCCCAAAATCTACTACCAGGCACATGAATTGTGCTACTTCAGGAGCACATATTGGAGATACGTCACCAATCACTTCTCCCAGCTTGTTTCCATAGCCCAAGGGACCAGCAGTTTCCTGCTATTTCCAATCTGCTATCCCTTCTTCCTGCAACTCCCAAAGGCCACACGGGAATACAGTTGTGAGGAAATTCCTCCTCATCCAGCCCTTGGCAAGGAACAGGCTAGCAGAGAGGAGGAACCAACACAGACAAACATGTTTTACCATGAATAACAGCTTATGAATTCTTCATTTCATCATGGTAGTAGAATAAACTATGGTCTGACCCCAGTGGGCATAAATGACACAAAGAGTTCAGTGACTGCTCTGAGAACCTGCTGTCACCAACAGGGTGATTTAGTGTAGTTAAATGTGGTCTCTAAATCAGGAATATCTTAAAACCTCTAACTATCAGAAACAAGGTGGTAAGAGCAAAAGATAACAAAGAACTGAGGTCTTACACAGATCACCACGGGGGCCTTAGTCACAATGGCTCATTGGTTTAACTGAATATGGAAGTTCTTGTATCTTTATGTTGTGACCTCCATCTTTCAATCTGCTTTAGCTGAGTTGATACTACTTCTTTTCTTATTCCTTCCATCCTTGGATCCATGCACCAGGGAAGAGTCAGCAGAAGAGTTCATCCAAGGCCTTTATCAATACTTTTTGTCTGAAAAGGGTGAGAAACCAGAAAGGAAATACAGGAAAAGTCTCTTTACTGGAAGCTCATAGCATTGGTCCATGGTGTCTTGTGATGTTCCAGTCTTCAGGCTCTCCGGGATGGTGATGTGCTGCTGTTCTTAGGAGCCGTGCTACACTTGTACTATTCAATCCATGTCAAAGGTTGTAACATGAGTGGAAATGGCATTAGCAATGCTTCCTGACATAAAGGTGAATATGAAACCTTCTGTCATCTCATATCTTAGGCTAGGGGACTTTAAATGGCTCTGTACCTCACAATTTCTTCCTAGATATGCTGTAATTGTGTCTGAAGCAGCAGTTCAGCACCCAGTCCCCCTGAACTCCCATTTTTCCCCTGTCTCACAAGAGTCTTAGCTGTCTTGATAAGGTGGCTTTCTGCTCTCTCTGCTCTCATTTTCTTGATGCCATCACTGTCATGCTCTCCAAATTGTGATAACTCCCTACTGAGGTAAAAATAGCCCCAAATTTCTTAGCTTCTTAGTTGTGAAGGAGTGCATTCATGCCAGTCTTTGTGACTCTGGGAAATCTCAATCCACTAATTTATAATTCTGCTCAGTATGTATCCAATTCCACCTCCTGCCAGTTACAATGTGATGTGAATACCTTTTCAGCGCTGCCTGTGAGAGCAGTTATTGCTGCTCCTGGAGCGCAGGCTGCCTTGCTTTTCGCTCCACCAAGTGGAGTAATTAATCAAGGAGAAAGGAGCTGTGGGGCTCGGTGTCACAGAAGACTGGTTGGACTGTTTTGCAAGTAATTCAAAAAGGGACAGGTCATTTTCATGAATAATAGGACTATTCAAATTTAAATTAAGGCTTATACGTTTAAGCTAGTTTCCATCTACCAAGAGCCAGGAAAAGACCTCTGGGGGACAAATTATCCCTATGAGTATTATTAGTTTCTTCCTCAGGCTTTGAGATGAGCAAGAGTGACAAGGTTGGCTTTGTCCTTTCACCAAACATAGCAGTGCTCCAGGTCTCCTATTATTCAGTCTTTTTGTTGGCCATTTTGGGACATGTCTTTTATTTGCTCTCCATCTCAGACTCCAGTCTGGCTACGCAGATAAACTTTATGTTCAGGGTAAGTTCCTGAGCCCAGCAATGCAGTCTCGTGTGAATTATGCCTGAAATGAGAGGATCCTCCTTTTAGTCAGTGACCCTTGAGATGCTTTACTCATGCTAAATTACAGTATGAACACTGACCAGCAGTGCTTGTAAATGAGGACAGCTTTTTCAGGCAGCTGGCATAAGATCTTTCCCTTGTTAACTCCGTCGATTTAGCTACAGTCCTCCACTGCTGTGCCCTGCAGCCTCCACACTCGGTTTTAACCCTGCTGTTTCTCCCTCCCCGCTGTGAGTTATTTCTCAAGCTTTGCCTACCCCGGGCTATGAGTTGCATTACTGCCACTGTGAATTCTGTGCTAGTAGTAGTCAGGAGACAGAAACAGAAACCATGTGCTCTGGGATCTCAATAAACAGCAACTAACTTTCAGTCCCTAGTTGGAACTCTTACTAAAAGAAAAGGAAAGGGAAAACCACAAAAAAAGGGGAAAAGTTTAAAACCATTCTGTGCCTGGGGTCACGACATCACCAGAGCCACCGAGAAATTCTGTGGTGCTTTCAGATGTGTTTCTCAGCCTGACTGCTCTTTTATTTCCACTAAAACCCTAAGTGCAGAGTAGCGGTCCAGATATCACAGAATCACACCCCTTACTTGGTTTTGCTGCTTTGCCAAGGCAGTGATGTGATGGAGAATGTGACTGGGGAGAGACTGCAGCCGAAAAAGCGAATCCCTTGCTCTACAGACTCTTCTTCCTTGCTTTCTTAGCCCCAAAAGCATGACACTTTTTGGGAGGCAAAAGCATCTGCTTACTGCCCATGCCAAGCATCTTGCAATCCAAACAGAGGCCAATGGCTAGATACTGACTGATGGGCAGAGAAGACAAAACAGTATGAACCAAGAAGTAGTAGAGAGGGCAAACATGAAGCAGCCAGTAAATGCAGAGCTTGTCTTTGTATTCCAAGACAGAATAGAATGTGCTTTTAATGAGTAGGATCCTACTAGGGCAAAAGCTCTTTTTATGTACTGAATCCAAAAGCCTACAACTAGCTGTTTGCTCCTGGTTGCCTCTGTGGCCAGTCTAATGTCCTGCTCTAAATTTTGTGGGAATAACATTTCTTCCAGCCAGATTTAGTGATGTTCCAGCATATGGGATGATTAAACAACATCTAAATGAAGGCATGCAGCAAGGACACTTTCTCACTCCTTTATCTTCTTGACAAGAAATAGATTCAGGTGGCAGATGTACTGGATTTGTTTTGTTGTTAGAGCTCTCAAAAGCAATTTATTTCCTGTTAGTAACTCTACATTATGACCTGAATTTCCTCAATATCTAGTCCCCTGCCCCCTTTTCCCCCTAGAAGCAGCGTTTCAAACACCCTCCTTAATCTGCTACTCCTTAACCTAAAGGCAGTGCATGAAACATCTAGATGATCAGCAACTGCAGAACATTTATGCACAGAACTATCAGCCTAGAATAGACTTTAATAGCATATTTCAAAGTCTGTCCAGACTCAGATGGGTTCCTGGGGTTCAGCATGAAAGACAGTAGGTGTTGGTTGCCTAGTTTCGTTGAAAGCTTAACCATGAAACTTTGCCTTTTGTTAGATACAGATCTCTGATATGTTCCCTGCTAGCACAGGTTACACTGAGAGCAGAGCTTTGGGGTTTGTAGGCTAAATAAAAATGAATGGATCTGAGCAGCTGGAGGTTTGTTTTCCAAATTGACTCCAGTCATGAGTCACTAAGGCTCTCAAAACCAAACACCAGTTTTATACCTGGAGCTTGAATTACTAAACTCGGGAGCTATTTTGACATTGACTTGGTAGGGTTATACCACTGAGCAGCTTTCTGTAAGCTGCAGTGTCTCATTCATGGGAGGTCTTCTATTTATTCTTTTTCTGGATTGCTGTGAAATCCTTTTAGCCCTGAGACCGACTAATTGAGTCCTAGGGAAAGTGCAGTAAGTGTTTTGTGATAACAAAATAGTGTTTGTTGTAAGAGGGCTGACTTGTTTGTCATGCAAAAGACCCAAGACAGAAGTAAAGTCGGGTTACTGAGTTGTGCCTTCTGCTGGCACTGCAATGAGCTACATCAGTTACAGCTGAGCAGGTTTGAGAACACCACTCTCTGTGTTTGCCCCATTTTGTTTGACAGCTTCCTTTGCAGATAGGGAGATTGCTTTGTCAAATGCAGAATCCCAACCCAATGATCCCAGGAAATACCACCAGCTGTTTGAACCCCTGTGGAAGTTTTAATAACTGAAGTGCTTTGCATTTAACTAAGGAAAAATTGTTTAATTGAATACTCTGTAAGTGCAAACCTACAGCTGGCCTTACTTTACTGTTTCATGAAGAATGAGAGGACAAATGGCCTTGTGTTAGAAAAGTGAATCTGTAGCAACTTACTGTATAGTTTCAGTGGTACTTTGGTTGCTGGCATCAGCATCATGCACTGGCTGCCTCCTGGAGTCATTTTCAGCAGCAAGCACTATTTAAGGTGTCCCCTGTTGTTTTATGGTACTGTGTCCCAACTTATTGTAGCTCATATTTTACATTGTGCTCAAATCTTACATATAAGGATAGGCAGCTATACATTGTTCAGGTAAGCTTGGTTCAGCCAGAAAACCAGGCAGTCCATGCTCTCCTATTGTGTTAATGGATCTGAAAACTTTGAACTTCACACAGGCAAGCCTGTTCAAGAGACTAACCAGATGTAAACTATTCCAGTTTTGTCACTCCAGCGCTGACATTTGACACCAAATTTCCTTCTGTGAACATGCAGTATACTCCAATGTAGCCTGGTTGTTAGGGACTTCATTCTGGTTCTAGAGATGGAGCAGAGAGGAGCAAAAGTAATGACCAAGGATGAAATGGCCACTTAAATATTTGAGTCTTTCCAACAGAACCTGTTTCACTTGCTGAAGTGGTTCTGCTCAAAAGGAACTCCTCATGTTATCAAGACATGTTGTTGGATATGGCTTTGCAAAAGTTCTGATCTGGTTTCTGAAGGAAAGGTACACAGCAAATAAAAGAAGCACAGACTTTGCCATCCCCCTATTGCTGGTTTGTATTTTTGTCATTCCTGTTTGTTGTGACTACACTGCAGAATCCAGGTTTTGGCTTCGCAGTTTGCCTTGAGACCCAGATAATGCTTCCCAGTAATGATGACAGCTACAGACAGGCTCAAAGACTGTTAACTGCTGCCCCATTGGACAGACAAACCTCCAGTTTCATACTGTAGGGGAGGTAATGGAGGGGGATAAACCATGAGGAAATTTGCAAGTGAGCAGAACAAGCTTGTTTATTTTGTAGAGTCGTTAATATGTCTGTGTATATATTCGCTATACATATGGTGATTTAAATGAATTTCCCTGTTTAGGAGTATCAGATGCCTACGGAATATTATCCACTGGAACCTGATCACCACGTTCATCCTGAGAAATGTGATGTGGTTTCTACTTCAGATGATAGATCACAACATACATGAAAGCAATGAAGTAAGTGCTGGGAGGCAGCATGTCTGGCACGTAGTCTGGGAGCAGGCAGGGCTGCTGAATTCGTTCAGCTGACACAAATGTTACAAAGGACACCTAGCCATGTGCTCAGAGGGACTTTCATCTAATTTCAAAAAGAGGAAGAAAATGAGCTTAGGTTTGCTACATTTGCATTATTTTCTCATTATTGAACATCAAAGGAGTTTTAAAAGTAAAAATCCTGCCCAGAGGTTTCTCTCTTGTTTTCATTGGCCGTAGATAATTTGCAAATGTATAGACTGTGAGAGAGTATTGTGCAAGACATTACCTTTGGTAGGTCTGGAACATTTTTGTCAGAGCACCTGTGCTGGGAAAACATTCACTGCAGAGGGCAATGTCTCCATGAACAGACTGCAGAGAAGAGCTGGTTTATCTGTTGAGGCTCTGAGTCAGCCACTTTGTCTGATGCCAGTAGGCTGCCTGTAGTCAGTGAGATTTCCAAGAGATATAAGAAATAGGGACCAAAACTGCAGTTTTTGCTTGTGGAGATTTTTCTGACTGTTTTTTACGAAATACCATTTTGCAACTAATCCCCAAGCAAGGCTTGAGGATGAAGTTCTGTGATATGAGCTGCATCCAGTAGCAGCTCCCTGGTTTTGCAAGGAATGTCTCATTCAGAGACCCAAACATTTCACTTAAGCTCATGCTGCTCCTTTTAGACTACTTTTTTTCCTTTTCTTGATCCTTTGGGGAGGACTGAACCCTTGGGACCGAGCTCACTAAACTGAGAGAGAACTAACCTAGCCACAAAAAAAAAGCAAGGAGGAGATTTCTGCTGGCATAGCTATCTAAGTCAGCTTTCTGATGAGTAATCAAGAGTCAGAGACAGTTCAAGGGACCAGGCAGATCCATACAATGAAAAATGAGAAGGTTGAAGGGATCAAGAAGCAGAGCATCTTCTTTGCATGGCATTGGGCACTCCTGAGAAATGCAACATGTCACTATGCTCTTACTTCTCTTACTCTCCATGTTACTTCTTGTTCACTGAAGTACATTCCAACTTGTCTGAGTGAGGACATCAAATCAGTCCCTATGTGACCACTCCTGCCTCCCCCTGTTTAGTCACCCAGCAGCCCCAGTAATATGAGATTTTCGGAGCAGATCAAAAGCAACAACTCCCAAAGAAAAAGCATTCTTCTTTATTTTCTTGGGGAACAATCCTACATTTCTTTGGCAAATAGTCCACTCTCATAGTCCCTTGGAAGAAGGTTTTTTTACTTTTCTTCTTCCTTTAAAATATCCTTATAGTGGAGTATTCTCCTTTTAGGGCTGTCCCCTGATACCTCCCTCCATAATCAAACAATGTGTGCTGCAAACAAACACACACACACACACACACACACACACTTTCTTACTTTCTGTCTTTGGGAAGAATTTAGACTAAAGCACCTATAGATTATGAGCTGGTTCCATAACTAGTATTGGTCTGTGTTGGTTTAGCATCAAACTTGGTAGAAGTTAGGTAATGGTTAGGCTCAATGATCTTAAGGCTTTTCCAACTGAAATGATTCAACAAAAGAAAATGATCCTGTAGAAATGAAATACCAGCCCAGGATCCTGGATATCCTTTCAGTTTAATGTCAACTATGCACTCATCATCCTTGCTTAACCTTTCAAATATAGGATTTGACACCTGAACTTTAATCCCACACTCTGGGAAAACAAATAAAAAAGCCATTAGCACCTATATAAAGAAATAGTCCATGGATAACTCTGTATTATTATTCAGTCAGGTGCCCCTTTGAAAAGATGTAGCTTCTATTAATTCATTTGATTCATCTGTTTTTCTGATGTTAGACTGGATGTTAGGAGGAAGTTCTTTCCAGTGAGGGTGGTGAGGTACTGGAACAGGTTGCCCACGGAGGTTGTGGCTGCTCTCTCCCTGGAGGTGTTCAAAGCCAGGCTGGATGAGGCCTTGAGTGAGCTGTGCTAGTGGGAGGTGTCCCTGCCTATGGCAGGGGGTTGGAAATAGATGATCCTTGAGGTCCCTTCCAGCCCTACCATTCTACGATTCTGTGTTTTCAGACTACAGAAGCATTATTGTAGACAGTTTTGTGCTGCATGATTTAGTCTCATGGCAATACTGCAATTCTGAACATAGATTTTTACTTTCCTTTAGGAAAAATGAGTTGGAGTCAGGCTTTCAGGTGTCTTTTAAAAGTTGACCACAAAGTGCCAAGAAAAAAAACACAAAACAAATAAAAACCCCTGCAGATATAGGGACAGATCCTCACCTGCCTCAGTTTTCATTAACTCTTCTTCTTTGCAGAACACAAAAGTCTTTTGGGGAAGGTGCTTTATACGAGCTTAGTGGTAACTTCGTGTTCCTACTGTGGTGTAAGCCAGTCAAAATAACACCACCACACTCCATGGGACCAGTGTCATTTGTGCCAGTTTGTTATGTGATCTCTCCTGTGCTGCTCAGTGGTGATGAAGTAATGCATGAAATAATGAAATAAAGTTACAGAAGCATCAAGGACTCAGCGTGGAAATATTTTGCATGAAGTTATAATGCTGATGTTAATAAAGCAATAAGGGGAATTGCTGGAGGTATCTGGAGCCTGGTGGAGCATACATGTGGGGATCAAAAATCCTTGGTCAAATGAATGAAAAGGTATTAAATTAATGAACTCAGCTAATTGGATTTGTTGTTTGATAATAATAAATCCACAATTCCGAAAGGGATTGCTCTAAATTCATTTCATCCTGGTTTGCTGTGGAGGGAGATCTCATTACTGTTAGATGTATTTATCTGTATCTCTCTCACTGTATTCCCAGCCTGCTGGCCAATTCCACTCTGGTCTGAGACAGGGACAACAGACTCAGGTACAATTACTTTGTGCAGTTTTGTGCAGCTGTGGAGAGGACAAAAACTGTGCAAGTGTTGCAGCTGAGACAGAGAGAGGAACAAGAGTCTAGACTTAATATCAGGGAATTTGCATGAGATTGAGGCCACAAGGAGAGATTTAATTCATGCTCATCCCTTTTAAAAATGGAATGTGGGAATCAGAGTCTCTGGGAAGCTAGTTGTTTGATGCTAGCCAGAATTAGGATTTGTGTGTGTTTGTGGCTTTATGTTCTTTTGCTCAAGTCAAAAGAAGTGGGAGGGAAAACAAATTAAGTTTGCTTAAACAAAGTTTTGACATACCTTCTTCTTAATTGTTTTTGGTTTTAATCCTCTATTAAAGCCAAACCAGATTTCAAATCTTAATGAAATAATACAGAAATGAAAGTTTTAACACACCCCAAAGATCTCTTCTGTTTATTTCAACTCAATGAACAGAAGTGAATGCAACTTGTGAGCAGGCTGTCATTTTGTAACTGTTTCTTATCCAATAACTTCTTAATCCACAGAATTTTATTGTGTTTAATAGTGCATCTGTTGTGCTGTTGGCTGCCTAGATATCATCTGTGTGTACAGCATATGAAATCTGAAAGAATATTAACTAGGGGTCAAAAGTTTCAAATATTTTGGTAGTTGATTAAAAGGTTGGAAAATGGTGAGGCCAAAATGACATCAATGGTACCAACTAACACAGGCAATTTATGTCATGCTCCAGGGAATATACTGAATGCCTGCTGGTAGAGAAAGGAATTTTCCCAGACCTCTATGTGTAGCACTATGAAAATTACCATCAGCAGTTACTTGTGATTTATTGATATGATCTTACCATCTGCTTCTCTATAGCTAATTGTGTATTCCACAGCTGTGCTCTGACTGCACAGATACTTGTACTGATACAGTCGCCCTGACCAAACGTTGCTGTTGTACTTATGGTACAATGCAGAGGTGATGTGTGCAGTGATGGGACTTACAGACTGAAGCACTAAAGGCAGGAGTAGAGAAGGTGAAGAGACTGCTAAAAGCAGCTTTTTAAAGTAAAATAAAAGCATGTCTTTAAAGTAAAAATATCTTTCAAGTGTAACACCTTGGGTTTTTTTCCCTAAATCACAGCAGTATTTCTTCTCTTCATTGGAAATGAAGCAAAACTGTGATGTTAACTTTCACTTTATGCTTTCTTTGAGATGTTCAGCAGGTGGGATGTGACACTTACACTCTTATGTTGTACTTGGATAGAGCCATCTAGGCTATGGTTGTACCTGCCTGAAAGATCACCTGTACTCAGATGACCTGCCTCCTCATGCCTCCATTCCACATGGCTACTTCTTAACTTGCTTGCAGACTGCTGATGTGGACATACCTTATGGCATGCTAACTTTTCAGGTTTGCTCAGGTACAGGAGATCCTGTATGTTGTGGTCGAAGCCAAGCCTCAGCAGAAGGTCACAAATACAGCTATGAGTTCCAAACAGCTCCTAAGATATTGTGATTCCAAGTCACAGGCATAATTCTGCATCTCATGAATGAACTATATCATCGATTTTTAAGGGAGTAACAGCGTAGAATGAATTCATGAACTTAAAATACTCTTTTCTGTTTCCTTCCCAGCCTTGGTGTCGATGTATTACCACTGTCTACAATTATTTTGTGGTGACCAATTTCTTCTGGATGTTTGTGGAAGGCTGCTACTTACACACTGCAATAGTGATGACTTACTCCACAGACAAGCTGCGGAAATGGGTCTTCCTCTTCATAGGATGGTGTAAGTCAGTTCTGTATTTAAAATGGCATTACATGGTACCTGGCATTAAAATGCTATAGACAAGAGCAACAAGAACACTTCCAGGGATGAGGCATCCACAGCTTCTCTGGGGACCCTGTTCTGGAGGATGCTGAGGCACTGACAATAGGTTGTGGATATCTCATCCCTCAAATTGTTTAAGGCCAGTCTGGATGAGGCTTTGAGTGTCCTGGTCTAGTAGGAGATGTCCCTGCTCGTGGTAGGGGAATTTGAACTAGATTATCTTTAAAGTCCCTTTCAAGCCATTCTGTGATATGATTCAATGAATAATCTTTTAAAATCCCACTGTGGTGAAATTTGACATTCAAACCTAACTTCATCAGAACAGCATGAGAATAGGTTTAGTTCTTTGCCGTGGTGGTAAGATAAAGCTAATGGGTTATTGCTGGAGCTACCTTCTTTATATGCCTCCTCAGCTAAAGAGAAAGGGAACTCCCAGGCTCAGCATTTTGGTAATGCAGCAGTTCATACCACATCCCTTTAGCTGTGATCAGCAAAGCTGTGATCACAACCCCTCATGCACTGCTGCTCAACACGGCATGAAATAGAAAAGGCACTGCTGTGCTATGTGGACCACTCAGCCTCAAGAGACACTTCTGAGCAAAGAGCTGACTAGAAGAGAAGCCTAATTATCTGCCAGTCTAACCTTACAGCTGTCTTTTGGACTGCTGAGGCATTTCTTCCTAGAAAGCAGCCTTTAACAAAGGGCAGTGTCATCTTTGTACTGTGCTTGTGGCTACTCAGACAGAAAACCAGCTCGTTGCATGCCTGATGTCTCACTTCTACTGTGTTAGCCTTGGCCAGAGCAAAATCTGCTTCTTTTCCCAAGCTGCATCAGCAGAAGCTGATCCATCAGTACAGGCTTGGAACCATGTGTCAGAATAGCAGTGCTGCTGAAAAGAAGGTAGGTAGGGCTTCCAGTGGATGCAGGCTCAGTGTAAGCCATCAGTGCCTTCTCATCATGAATAAGGTAAAAGACATACACAAAGAGGTTCTTCACAATTTTCATGTCTTGGGTCTTGCAGGTCACTGGCCAAGACTCTTCTCACACAAATCTAAATCCATATCTGTGTCATCCATCTGTACATGGGTTGTGATTAACTCCTGGGTTTTTTTGCTGTTGCAGGTATTCCTTGCCCAATCATCATTGCCTGGGCCATTGGCAAACTGTATTATGAGAATGAACAGTAAGTGATGTTAAGATTTGTGTTTCTGTGGCTCTCTAGATTAATTATGGAATGCCTGCAAGCTGAGCGGGTGTTTTAGAAATAAGTCTGATTGATAGGAAAGAGGAAAGGTCACACCACCTCTATCCAAATCCAGACCATCTCAAATTTCAGAGCACCACTTGAGTCACCTCCTGGAAATGCCTTTTCCCAAATACCATTGGCCAAGCCTGAAGCCCTGGTTTGATAACTTTGTAAATGATTTACAGTCATGGTAATCTACAATGGGATTTTTTTTTTTTTTTTTTTTTGAGCAAGACCTTGGTACAAACTAGAGCTGAGTGCTAAAGGATTTAACCTTCTGGATGTGCAGAATTCAGTTGACAGACTGCCAAGAATAGTCTCATGACTGGAATTTTTGCATTTCTGTTTCTGGCTATTCCAATTGGAAGCAGTTAGTGCATGAAATTGAAAAATATGGAAGATAGAGAGGCCTTTGTGTCTGGGGATTTTTACCCCCAAACATTGATGTAGATCAGCTTGTACTTATCAACTAGTGTTTGAATCAGTGCCTATTATCTGTTGCAGCTCTCTTCTCTAGCCTTAAAAGAATTCTTTTCTCCATGAATCTGCTTTTCATATGACCACATTGCCTGTCTCTCTGTAGTACATCTGATTAAGTATGTCCACCTCGTTGGTGTCTGCATCTGCACTAATCTGTGGTCTCGTGATCAGCAGTGATCAGTCAAAACAATAAATGCAGTCTGGGGTGCATCATCTCACCTGGATGGAGATGTCTAAAGCAGGTTGGATAAATTAGACTTGTTTGCACTGGTTTTCCTAACTGTAAGGGAGGCGGATCGGATGAGAAGGAATTCTGTAACGGACTAAGTTCCTCTGCTCCCCACACGCTTTTGAAACCTTGACCTATGGCTCCAGTTATGAGTTTGGAGATGATGAACAGGTCATCTTAAACATCACAAAACAAAATAACCCAAAATTGTGTCTTGAAACCTGCAAGGCCAAAACACTGCCTGCTTACTCACGCTGATGCACATTAAACACTCTTCTTCAGGAGTTCAAGTTTGACACCAAGGTTTGAGCACCTCACTTGGGAAGATTACTCAACACTCCCAAAAGAAAGAAGCTAAAATAGGGCCCCTGGTAGAAATATACCATAGAAAACTGTTATTGCACTACAGGCAAGGTGGGTAAATGGAGAAACCGTTGCATTGTCTGTACCACTGCTTCCTTTCCCCACCACTCCAAATGCGTTGTGCTTTGAGAAAGTGCAGGATTTGGCTGCTGCCTTCCACAGCCTGAGGGGCAATGGCCTGGAGCCTCAGCGTTGTGTTCACTTATTGCCAGTGGTGGGGCCGAGACTCATGTACTTTACTCTGAGAAATGGAGGCTGGATGCTTCAGTAGTGCCAGTCCTTTGATCCAGCACACACACACACCCCCAGGCAGGCAGAGCTCTTGTCAATGAAGAGCTGATATGGGCATTAAGCTGTAAGGCAAAGACTATTAAATGAAATCTGCTTCTTGCATTCGTAGCAATGTTACACGGAGAAGAGACTCAGTAAAATAAATGAACCAAAGTAAAATGAGATAACTAACTTGCTTAGGGCCTGTCAATGGCCATAAATATTCAGTCATCTCAAGCATTAATGTCTATGGTGCTTCAGATAGCCCCTGCTCACTGCCTCCCAGGCTGAGGGAAAGGAGCAATTCTGCTTAAAACAGTCCAGCTGAAGCACAAGTAGGAATTCATGTGTGTGAGATGTGCATCTGTGTGTATTTAACTTAGTTATGCTCTGCTCTCCTCCCCAGTCTATCAGCCACTAGGACAGTTTAGACTAAACTTTGTGGCATTTACAAAATTGTCTCTCTGTGCTGGGATGATACAGAACTCATCCTTTTCATTTCAGTTCTGTAACTGTGTGCAAATGTAGACAGATGAGATAAAAATAATCCCTGGCTTTGGAAAAAAAATTGCTGTCAGGATATTGGTGTATGAAGAGAAGCTTAAAGGGTTTAGCCCAGAGAAGGCTCATGGGGATCTTATCAATGCTTATAAATACCTTATAGGAGGGTATGGAGAAGGTAGATCCAGAGACTTTTCAGTGGTGCCCAGTGACAGGAGAAGAGGAAGTGGCTCAAAATGAAACACATAAAATGCTATTTGAACATCAGGAAGCACCTTTTTACTGTGAGGATGAAAGGTGCTTCCCAGGGAAATTGTGGAATCTTTGTCCTTGGAACTTTCAAAAGTTTCAGCCGCCTGCTTCAGCTGGCTTTGCTTGGGGCAGAGGGTCAGACTAGTCCCCAGAAGTCCCTGCCAGCCTTGGCTGTTCTGTGAAAAAGAGCTGCTATCCACAGCCAACCTAGCTGTTACGGTCCATTTTTCTTGACCACTGGGGAAATTGTGCTATTCCTCCAGAGGTCAGACCTAACAAACTGGACACGTGGCAAACAACAGATCCCAAGACTGTTTGGGTATCCCCAACAGCCCAAAATTCAGGACCAAATGGGAAACTTCTTCCTCTGAGTATGCATTTCAGCCATGGCCTGAGGTTGAACTGGGATTCAAGTTACATAGCCCATAATAGCTTAGAAGCTAAAAATAGTGCATAGGAAGACTACTAAGAAAATGCCTCAGCCAGCTCTTTAATTTTTTTTTTTCATTTTTGTACCTACTAGAGACCATGTTCCACACAGTGAGTCAAATATAATTGGTACTGTGGCAAATATCCTGTCTGGAGTTTAGCAGTTCTTTAGCAAAATCTGACAGCTCTGAGAAACACTACTGCTGAGACTCCAATAAAAATCCACACAATTGATTAAGAATTATTGTAGTAATTTCATTGATGGACAGTTGGTTAAAGGGAAGAACATTAGTAAGATCTAATTAACAATAATGATAAAACCATGGTGGCTTTTTGTTATGTAAAGAACTGAGAGAGAAATATGAAGAACACTAATTAGTGCCATTCAATAGAAGAACGTGTACATATCTGAGTCTAATCAGCTCTGTCTTCCTAAATTGTCCTCTTCAATATTCAGGGAGTGTTTAGGGAGTGTTTGTTTATTCTTTCAGGGGCAAAAAAGAAAAAAAGCTTCTATTCAGCACAGAGAGAATTAAAATTCTGATGCACCAAGTGATTTTCAGTGGTTTAGGCTTCTCGTTTTGGTATTAAAGAAATCTGCAGTTCTGATTTATTTTTTTTCCCCCCAAATAACAGCTCATATATGTTGGATTTAAAATAAGAGTTAAAATGATAAGCAGAAGTGTTTTGCAATTTCTCAGTTAAGGTCCCAGTTTGAACACTTAGGCTGTAAATATGAAATATAGCTAATCAGATGCAGACTTTTGTAATGCCTCTGGCAAATATCTGTCCTCCCACACTGGCTATCCTGATTTAATGGATATGTTAGAAAATTTTCATTACAATGTGTGACAGATCTATTCTGTAGCCTAATGAGCTGAACACCATCCTAGAGAAGTTGCTTTGTTTATTTTACAACCACAAAAGGAAGCTGGAGCATCAGGCTCCCCTGTAGATGCCTGTCTTGTGGAAGTCTCCCTTTGGCCACAAACTTGTTTCCTCAAATTGTGTGGAAGTGTTTATAAAACACAGGATGCTTTGCTCAGTGCAGCCTTGGTCTAATACTGGGCTCCAAATGATAAATGTCAGCAATTTGTTCTTCAGTATGGTCTTAACAGTTCAGCAGTATTTAAATTCCAAAGAGCAACGAGCAGGCTTTGCACTGGAACCTCATTTGTGCTTTACCAGCTCTGTTCCAAATTCTCTGCTGATTTTTCCTAGCCCACTAAGTTCTGCAACATGCCTCAGTCTGCTTCTTGTTAGTCCCTCTGCTGGATTCCTCTGCTCAAACAGCAAGCTTCCCAGAAACTCCTCTTCTCACAGAGCCTGCTTCTCTGTGTTTCAGGCAATATATGATGGTTGTCCCTAAATGCCCTTCCAAAAGCCTCTCTCAAATGTAGGTCTTGCAAGTTCTGGAGAGTTGTGTTTCTTGCCTTGGCATATATTGTAATTTTTTATTTTTTTTTTTTAATTTCATATCTTTCTATCACCATAACTAAAAAAACATAAACAAAACAATCAGTTTCATTCCTTTAAGACTGCCCTGGGAATTTTTCTTGGATGATAACTCAGCTGGAGGAAGTATCTTATTCCAAGCCTTAGCTCTCATCACCAAATTCTGGAAGATTACTTGCAAAATTAGCAGTTTACACTAATTTGCAGCCAGTGAAGCAGGAAATGGTTTGTATTTGTGAAATATTCAAAGCTCTTTCATTTGCTTGGAATTTAAAAGATGTAGAAATTGAATCAAGTAAAAGCAAAGAGTTGTGTGGTACTGAGTGTGTTCCTAGAGATCTGCTGTTCAGCATTTCTTAAGAGTGAGTTCAGTGAGTGCATTTTGCAATGGGCAAACAGCTCCTTCTGCTTTAGCAATCAGCACACTTTGGAGAAAGGCTTAGGAAGCATTATGTGATTCAAAGTAATTTCATCTGAACCACAGCTTTCCTTACCTTGGTTTATTTGCCTTCAACTGGTGAGGTCATGGCTTACAGACTGCAGGCACTTTGAGGCCACAGGTGTTGTTGCTTGCATGCTTGTAAAAGTGCAAATCTGCACCTGTCTCTGTGGTTTTCCTGGCTCAGGAGTTATCCTTGTTTTCATGTATCCAGTGGCACTAAGCTTGTGTCTTGTCACAAGACAAACATGAAGAGGGCATAATTTTTGCTGTGTAGACTTGCTGTGTGGTACCCACAAAAGCAAAAAACCCTCTCAAACCCTTGAACTCCAGAATCTACTCCCTAAGGGGCCTAGAGCTCCACTGCCCAAAACCTTAAGCCATTGTGATAGTAAGGTTGTATCTGCTTGGTGGAACCAGGTTCCAGACCATGTGTCTGTATCTGCAATATTAAATTAGCTGGACCTGGAATAATTCCTGGGGCTGGAGTCAAAATAGCATGAAGTAGTTCACATCCATATTTTTAAACCCTCTTGGCATCCAAATTGGAGTAGCTGCAGTTTGTAGACTATTGGGAACGTCCTCTGGCTCATGCTACCTCCAGATTTGTTCCCCAGGAATAGTTTCAAGCTGGCTGTTGTTTAGCCTGGGCCAAAACTGCATCAAGGAAAATGTAACGGTGTGATTGAGTCCAGACCTGAGCCTGGTTACTGATTAGTTTACTCACATAAATAAATCTGATTTATTAGTCCATTGTATAGCACAGCAGGGAGAAAACCACTTGCAGTTGGTGGAAATCCAGACAGCACTTCATCACACATCCAAGCTCTGCCAGTTCCAGGCCCTGCAGTTTACCTTTGGTTTCTCTGAGTTGATTTCCTTTTGGCGATGTTGAATCAGGTATTTGCTAGCTTCAAATTAATTCTGTGCTGTATGCTGGACTTGGTGGTCTCAGCTTGGTTCAGAGACAATGGGGTGAACTCTTGATTCACCCAGTACATTATTTAGACAGCATTCCCTTGCAACTTGAGACATCCTCGTTCAAAGTTACAGCCCTTACTTCATGGAATTTAAGCGTCTCTGGGCACTGAAATGTAAACCAGATTTGCTTTTTTTTACTTTCATCGCTTTTTCAGACCCAGCAGGACACATCTTCTGCATCCCCTTTAGAGAAGGTTCTCACATTTCTTAGACATATTTACATGGGCAATAGCCAAAAACGTAATGGGAACAGGAGCGGTCTAATAGGAGAGCAAATTGGTCCTTAGATCTGTGTACAAAGAAAAGGTGGCTTTGTAGCAGAAAACTCAATCACTTGTTGATTGTGTGTATACCTGAACAACTCAGGGAATAAGGGAACATCTCACTGTGGCATCCTCAATGTCACAATCTAAAAGAAGTCCTTTATAAATTATTTTCTTATTTGTTTTGTTTCTTACAGGTGCTGGTTTGGAAAAGAGCCAGGGAAATATATTGACTACATATATCAAGGACCAGTGATTCTTGTTCTTCTGGTGAGTGTGTGTGTGGGTAGAAGGACAATGCCATCTCCCATTGAGAGATAATTTAATAGGCTTCTGTGATGTTCCACATCTACTTTTATGTTAAATAAGACACACACAAGGTCAAACATCTTCAGTTGTTCTCTGAAGCTGACCTTGATTGTGCTATAATAGCTAACACTGCAAGTTAGAATTGCAGTGATCTGGTTTTGGCTGTTTCCTTGACCTTATGAGATTCATCTCCTCCCTCTGTAATGCTGTTTGCCTTCCTTTGTGCATTATTTTCAGATGTGGGAAGGAAAAATGTTCTAAAGCAGGAGGTTGCAAAATCTGCTCATCCACTTAAGGCTTTTGAGAGCTGGGACAATTCCATCATGCACATAGATTAGAAAAATGTAGCAATCAAGTTAAGGAACTGATACATTCATCTACATCTACAAGTTAAGAAGCCAGAACATTGATCTACATCCTCATCACTGCTGTGTATTTATTTGTTAGCTTTCATGTCGTTCAGTTTCCTTTCCAGTGCTGCCTACAGTTAGCAGGCTGCTTATCTGTTTACCCAACACTCTGTCTCCTGTGCCAGCCAACAGCAGGCAGAAGATGAAGGAAGCTTATTCATAAACCATTTTGAGCCTTCAGCTGAAGTGGAGGGAGGCTTTCCCAGAAAATATCTGGGTGTGGATGGCAAAGATGAGGCTTTTAGAAAGAACAATGCTGAAGAACCTGATTCCACTCTTTTTGATTCTTTTGTGGTAAAGGCCACTTAGAAAGAAGGTATATATCCTAACAGAGAATTCACAGGGCTCAGTGGGGTCTCCTCTCTTAGGGAACCAAGACTCAGTGCCTGTCCCTTACGCCACTCTGACACCCATGGAAAAGGTCAAATGCTCTAGAATAAGCATTCACAGCCAGCTTGCTCAAGGCTAAGAAGCTTTATGCTCTCACCTTGTCATTTCTGTGCCTTCCATCATTAAAACAGACCTCTCTGTTGCCTAGGAAGCCAACTCTGAATGTTCCATAATGTGAAATCAGGACAGTTAATTTCTGTGTTAATTGTTAAGATGCTGTGTGGCCAAAAAGAAAAAAAAAATTACAGTAGAAGTCTGGTTTTACAGAAAAATTCTTTTCTTTGAGTTTTAAGGAGAGAAATGCAATTGATGTGATACACACAATAGAATTGTGAGTCACCAAGGGAGCCATCCCCCAAACCACAAACAGCCTCACAGTAAATACAGATACAAAGACTAACTCACAAACAAATCCTGTTTAGACAACACAAGGTAGCAGGTTTGCAATACTTGGAGCATTTTGTTTTCCTATCATTACCTAGAAGTCTGTGAATCTGTCATAACTCCTTTAGTCATCAGGATCTGTAAAATGCTTGGGTAGCATCTCTGGCAGAAAGCAGAGGTAGTTTGAAGTCATGAAAGTAGCTTTGTTCTCCCCAGAACAGTACTTCCTTTTTGACATTTCCTATTTAAAGATCCCAAAGAGGCACGAAAAAATGGAGGTACAATGCCTCATTATATACAGGTCATTACATCTGCATCTGATTTACAGCAACCTTGAGAGCCCCCTAAAACGAGCCAATGACTATACTGAACTGATGTTGTTTATTGAACCTTTCTACATTGGCCTGCACTTGAGCTCTAATTAAAACACTAATGAGTTGAAGACTGTAATTGCACTGTGGGGTGGAAAGCAGCTGATACAATTAAGAGAAGAAACATGAGGGCAAGCCTGCCCATCCCTCTCCTTATGGTTACTCCCATCAGAAGGCATGGCTGGGTGAGGAAAAGAGCTTCCTGATTTCTTTCTTTTAGATAGGATCTAAAAGGCAAAGATGAAAATTCCTCTTACAGTACACCCCTGGTTGCTAAATCATGCCCTCCTCTTGACTCAGCTGACAATTGCCTCCTGTTTGTATTGAAAATACACAGCTCTACAGGGTGTTAAAGCTGCTGAACAGGCTCACTTTTTGATTCTTATGCAAATAAAATCAAATTGTCTTGAGAAGAGAAGGCTGGGAGGGGATCTCATCAACATCTGTAATCATCTGAGGGGTGGGTGTCAAGATGAAGGTGCCAGGCTCTTTTTGGTGGTACCTAGTGATAGCTCAGCTGGAGATTATGGCATATGACAGTCCTAGATATAGCAATCACTGTCTGGTGTTCTGAAAGACCACATCCTAGGGAAAGCTTCAGTAAATATCTGGGTTTGTTTAAGTTTTCAAATCCAAGACAGTGGTTCTACAGCCAATAAGAAACTCATTGCCCAGAAAGCTTTCTGCATGATTCATGCTCTCTGGTCTTATTCACAGAACGTTTCAGGTAGGAAATCACATTTCACCAGCAAGTTGCTAGGTTATTTCTTTTTTGAAGAAGACTCTCTGGAGTCTTCTCTTGTGTTCCCTGCTGTCAACAGGTGCCAACTTGAACCTGCCCAGCCTGGGGAGCTGTCAGGTGAACTATTCACAGCAGTATGTCCATGGCTTAGGCGGTCACATCAGCCTGGTCATTGTCAATGTGCTGGAGTGATGAGTTGGTTGCCAAGGGGCTATCATTCCCTCCAGGCAAGAGCTCTCAGTGTCACAGTTACTTTTGCAAGAGTATGGCTTTACTGCTATTGCAGTGTTCACTGTCCTTGGTCTGTCAGGTGGGATAGTTGGAAGAAAGCCCTGTTCAGTCATATGTGACTGAAGACTCCCATGGTAGTTGATGTGACTGAGGAATGACCTCCAGTTTGTTTCTTTAACAAAGATTTTTGAACACCAAATATTTTAGGAGAGACAGAAGGACCAGCACAGTAGTAAGATGATCACAGATTGGGTTATAAGCTTGGAAAGTAGTCTGTGGATGTGGTAATGCAGGATGCAGGGCTCTAACAAGAAAACAGTGTAATCCTAACTGGGGCTGCAGTTCTGTCTGGGCTTGGGTTTAGGTAGTATCATGGGCAAAGGCAAGGGTTGGTATGCTGATGTGTAATGCAGACATGAGGAAAGCAGATTGTCTCTATGTTTGCCACTCTCTCCCTTCCCCACAAAAACACAACTGTATCCCATAGAATCTTCATGATGTGTGTAGTCCTGCTGTGCTTACCTGAAGAGCTGATCTTTCACTGCTGCTTTAAGAAGTTTCTTTCACAGTCTTCCTGATCATGACCATCCACCACAGTATGCCTCACTCTGCAGAATCACCTCTCATTATTCCTGGTCAGGTAGCATTTTCCAGCACATTGCTGTGTGCCAAAGGGAATTATTGCGGTGTCTGTGACCTTTGAAAGGGAAACTGTGTGTCAAAAGGCCCCATCTGAGCATCATGTCAGGACAGCATGAGAGAACAATTAAAACAGGGCTTTAGTAAATTGGCTAACTAGTCCTTTGAGGGCAGAATGGCAGCCTGTAATGCTCGAGCTAAAATGACTGATCTGATGCCAGGTTGGGTTACTTCATCTTGGAGTGGATTTTACCACATTGCATAACAATGCCAAGTTTAAACAGAATAACATTTATATTTCCTGGGAATGAAGAGGAGCAAACATTCTAGGAAGCACAGAAGTACGAGCTTTCTGTGAAGCATAAAATAGGAAGCCCAGCAGAAATGAGCAAAATTAATCCTAGTTGCCCATTAAATTCTAGAGGAGCTTAGTGGCTTCCCAAAGTCTTGACCTTGAGGAAAACTGCAAAGACGCTTCCGCGGCCAACATTCCCTCTTTTGAGCATCTTGGAATGTTTTGGCTATTTCACCTTGCTAAGGGATGTAGATTTCCTCTCAAATGGAGTTTAGTTTTATGCAAGAATATTTTAGTGACTGAAATGTTTCACAAAAAAAGTTTCTTTCGGTTCAAAAGAGGTTTGTATGCTCAGATTGTAATTGTAAGTGCCAAACCAGATGGTCCAAATGCTTTTTTGGATCGCCGGCTTACAGCTCCATTTTGGGGCTCTGAATTTTCATCTCAATTTAGAAGTGAAAACACTAAAGTTCCAAAGCCCTGGCAAGATAAAGAAAACTACTTCTTTCCCATCTGTACTTGGAAAGGGTCTTCTTCCAGCAATAAGAATATTCTTAGCATATAATAAATGAGAGCAAAAGAACAAGAAATGTGCTGGTTTAGTCTGTCTTTGAGACCTTACCTTTGCATTCATTTTGTAGATCAATAAATATCAAAGGGAAAATCCTTAGTTCTATCTCCTGTTATGAAGCAGAAAACATCTATAAACAGAGATGAATCAAAATATCATGGGCAATTAAAGGTAAATAAAAAGGATGCACTACCTGCCGTCATTACTTCTCTTAAATGCCCATTCATCAGTCTCCATTTATGGAATTGATGTGTGGGTTTTGTTAGAGCTGTCCAGTTCTGAGACAAATTAATTTGTTGACACAGAGCTCTGACAATAACAAGAAAGTCCTTGACAAATAATTGTGTGCTTTTCTAGATACAGGGCAGGGGCTCTGTTCTTGGAAAACTCGCTGTGCAGTAGCTGGATCTTCCTTTGAAACGCCGCTAGGGATATATATGGAATAAACACCAGAGGCTTCGTCTTCTTTGCTTGTAAATCAGAATCAATCTGGTCATCACTAGAACTGTATGGATTCTCTCCAGCTGGAAAAATAGCTCCATTTTCATTTCAAGAGCTTCAGCTTTTGCAGGCTGTGTGCAGCAGCCAATTCTCTCTTTGTTTCCCAGATTGTGTCTTCTCTCTTGAACGGATGCAAACTACCATCTCTGTGAGCTGTGGTAACAGGCCCAGCGTGGACAAATGGACAGTAACAATTCATCTGATTACGCCGTGAAAATTGATCTCCAGATTAGAACTCTCTGAGTGCTACTAAAAAGTTTTATTGAAGCAAATGTTCTTCTGAAGTGAAAGTGTGTTCTTTTAAAAGAAACCATTAAAACAGAACACACTGAAATGTGTTTCTAGTAGGCAAAAATGGAAAGAAGTCTCCTGATGTCACCACATTTGCACCTTTTGCCTTGGAATTTGTGCTTGCTAAGCACTGCCTTTGAGAGGTTGTCTTATTAAAATCTTAAAAGATCTCCCAGAGATCTTTGTAGTAGATACAAAAGGGGACCCTTGATGCCAGTGCTTCAAAATATATTTTAAGCGTTCATGTAGTGTCACAGATCCTCAGTAGAAACAGCCACATTCATTCAGCTGAAGCTCAGGTAGGATACTCCTGGACAATCTGAAGATCATTGGATGATTTGTGTGGGCAACTGGTTCAAGTCCAAACACAATTTATCCAAAACCACTCATTTAAAATATGCCAAATGGAGCACTGTTAAAAAGTATCAGTTTCTCTCTGCTAAATATAGATAGAGGCTGGGATAAAAAGTTACCTAGAAGTAATTTAAAATTAAATTATACCAATCCAACTCAGCTCTTTATACTTTTATCTTCACTGTACGATGGAATTGCTTTACAGGCAAGGCTAAGGCACTTGACTTTTCTCTCTTAAGTAGCTAATTTAGCATGGAGAAGAATTAGTTATTCTTTTTCCTAAAGAAGCTTGTGGGGTGAAGCCTGTAAGAGGAGCTTTGTGCATAACAAGCCAAAAGCAGCACTTGTAGCCTTTCCTGATGTGGTGACATCTGTGGAAAGTAGCCCTGTGAGAAAGTGGAAAAGCAAGCCTTGAAAAGGCTGCATGCAATATCCATAGTTTGTAAAGCCACAAGATGAGATTTTTCTAACTTTAGTTTGCATTTAAAAAAAAAGACAGTAGCATTCTCCTGACTCGATTATCCCCTTTGCATCCCAGCCATCCTCTTTTGGTCTAATACACCTGACTCATTTCTCCAGCACCTTCCAACCACCCCAGAATGCTCTACTTAGTCCTGTTCCTTTTACCAGCCCTTAAAAAAAAAACCAAACAAGACTCTGCTTTGCAGGGAAAGTCAAACCAGATTCTTCATGTTGCTTTTTTCCACCTTCATTCTCTTGGAACAAGTTTCTTTTTGTTTTTCAAGCAACTCTCTTTTCAAATTTGCCTCCTCCTGAACTGCTGAAGTGTAGTACTCACCGTGACCCTGCATGTTGTAAAGATGAAACCGAACTGAAACTGAGTTAATGGATTAGATCCATCCGGGGAGGAAAATCTCATTGAGGCAGAGATGAGTCTCTGATGCCTGTCTCAAAAAGTCCTCAGAGCTATCTGTTGCTGAAAGCTGGGACTCTGGACTTGAGTAGTGTCGTTCAGTATTTGTCCAGGTTATGCCTGGTGATCAAACAACTGGGTCTTACACTTGTCCTCTGGTGTCTAGCAGGGCTTTGATGGGCAACTTTATTTATCAATAAATAAATAAAGGTGGCACTTCAGAACATGGTTTAATGGCTGTGGCAGTGTTAAGTGAATGGTTGGACTCAGCGATCTGAAAGGTCTTTTCCAACAGAAACAATTCTACAGTTTTGTGATTAAATGTTATTGAAGGGTAACTGTGTGAGTAAAAGTCAGGTGTGGAGTTAGGTCCAGTTTAAACTTGGGAGCTTCCCTAAGAATCATGGGGAGTTTGAATCCAGGTGACCATTTATAGAGCAACCATTTATGAGGATCAGAAGAAATAAAATTCCAAAGCCTGAGTTTATTTCTGCAGCAAGGTAAGGTGGAATTTGAGATCAGTGTTTCTGGAGCCTTGGTTGAACGCTGGGACTCTTTTACAAAGAGTTAGTACCATAGTATCAAAGTGCCAAATGGATTAAAGCAGCCAACCATTAAGCAAAGAAGTCTTCTGTTCTGTTAAGCTTTTCCAGAAGTCATTGTGACTTGGTATTCACAGCTGTTCCGCTGGGAAATGTTAAGAATATCGGGGTAGGATTTATTTAATCCAACTCAAAGGACAAATCTTTTTGCCTGAACACAGGTGCATAGGAGCAGCTTCTGGATTGATGAATCACATTTCTGCAATTTAATTGCAGAGAAGATCAAAATCCTTAATTTTTCTGATGTAGCCTGTGGCAATTTTAACTTCCATTTTTCTACTGTCACATCAGAGTAGGACTCATGAAACTTGAAATGCTTTCTCCAGCCCAGTTCATCATGTTAATCCCATGTGATTAGTTTTACTTATATTTGGAACTTGCACTTTCCTGACAGGCTATAATTCCATCTGGCACCTGCCACTACAATTGCAGAAGTGGCAAGTTTTGGATTTGTGCCTTCTATTGGATCCTTGTTAGAAATATTTCAAACCCTGCTCTGAGCTGATGAGGAATCTCAAGTTTTGGTGGCAGAATTTTAGGGGCAGAAGCTTGCTTTCTGTAGGTGGGGAGCACCTCCATCCCCCTCCACCTGAGTACTTCCCCCTGACCATTTCTTTCTGATATTGAGGAATGGTGCAGTCACCAATGTGAGGAGTTGAAGATTCAAGTCCAACCAGTGACATCAAGCCAACTTTGTCTCGGAGAAATAAAGCAAGAGTCAGTTTACTTCAAGCTCTTAAATATGACAAAGATAATTCCAGCAAGAACAAACACACAAACTGCACTGGTTTATTTATTTATTTGCTCCCTAAGGCCCTGCTCTGCTAAGAAAGTAATTTCAAGAAATGTCACTTGTTAGCTCCTGGAGCAGCATTTTTGTAATTCACATAATAAGTGTTTAATGTACATGGTTCCCAGTGCTGCCAGTCTCCCAGTGTTTATTCAGGTGCTTATTGAACCATTTGTTATAAACAAAGTTATAGTAACTGCAGGGAAAGGCAGAATGGATGCCAGGATACTGTAATCACTGAAATATATCACATTGCACAGAAAAAAAAAAAAAAAAACAGGAGCATATTTTGAAAGCACCTTTAAATTGCCAGCCCTGCTGCAGCGTTCATAAATAGCTGGAAGTCAATCACAGAATTGTTCCATTCATAGCCTGGAAAGTGCCAGGAAGCCTGGGAGCCTGGAAATGCATGTGAGAGAATATCTCTTCCAAGCCTAGGCTGTGATCTCAGCAGATCACAGTTGTGTAGTTCTGACCAGGTACATCAGCAACAGTTCTGAGGCTGATCAGTATGTTGTAGGCTACCCTACTTTGTGTGTTGTGAAAGCCACCCCAAACTTACCCTACATGCCAAGTCTTTCTGCTGGTCACAGTGTACAAATCAGAGTCTTCTTTTGTTGTTTGGTGTTGGGGTTTTTTTTTTGTTTGTTTGCTTCCTGTTTACGTTGAGAGGAATCTTAACATAAGAAACTCGCTATCAGATGCTACAACAGCAGTAATTAAAGCAAATCTCAATTCTCAGTAGTGAGATGGTAGCAAAAATAATAATTACATAGCTCAGCATAGTAAAAAGGGAAGCAGTAAATCCATCATCTCACCTTTAAAGGCAATTAAAAAGAAAAAAAGGCATTTTCCAGGTGTGATCCATCCACTCTTGGAGTGCAATGTATAGCCTCCGCTGAATAGAAAGGGAGTCCAGCATGACTCACTCATTCAGATCTCTGCAATGCAGCCTTGGAGTCTGAGTGTCTGGGAGCCCTACCCAACCATCAGAGCCTGCTGCACAACAGGCAGGTGGTTGCAAACACCTGCCATAGCCACTCTGCACAAGGCTGCCAAGTACTCTGTGCAGGGAACCTTCAGAGGGCTCACTCGGGGAGAGATGCAAACAGCCAAACAAATCTCAGCCTTTGTTCCTTGCGGAACCTGGGAAAAGGGTAAAAGGAAGTAATAATAAGTGCCTTGCTGGGACCATGAATTTTGTGCTCTGTTTACAGTGGTGTTTTGAAAGCATTAGCAGCTGTTGGATATTTGCTAGTATTTCTCATGAACTTCAGAGTCTGTAGCAATCGATGGTAAAACTGCGAGGTAGTTTTCAGTCACATAGAAGCTTCAGCGTGTTTCTCTAAGCCATTAATGGACCCACTGGTCTTTTTTTTTTTTTTTTTCCCTCTCATTTCTCTTCCAGATAAATTTTGTGTTTCTATTTAACATAGTTAGGATTTTAATGACAAAGCTGAGAGCTTCAACTACTTCAGAAACAATACAGTACAGGTAAGTGAGCTGGTATTTCTTGCTGTCTCTCTTCTTAGCAAAGAACTACCTTGCCTGCCCTGTCCTTGTCCCATCTCTGTCTTTCCAGATATCACTGCTGACCTCAGAGTTAGGTACACAGTATTTATTTTCACAGGCTGTATGTAAAAGTCTGCCTGCATTTTTTCTATCCACTCTATTTCAGTGTGATAGAATGACAGAATTGTCGAGGCTGGAAGAGTCCTCTGAGATCATCTCACCCAACTGCTTGCCTAGAGCTGGCAGTCCTGCAACTACTGCTAAACCAATGCCCAAACAACGCAGTCAGCCTGGGCTCACAGACACACAGGCACATGTACTGTTGCAGCCACCAGCATCCTGACCTCCTTCAGGCTTGCACATGCCCCAGCACGCACGTGCAATTTCCACCTTCCAAGGAAATCTGAAGGATTCCATTTCAAAAGAGGAATTTTATCAATGGGCAGACAAGCTCTTACACTGGGAAACAGAATAGGTTCTGTGGAGTAACTTTGGTCACAATCCTCTAAATCATTTCTGGGTAAAATCTCAGTGCATCAAGCTGAAGATTGAATCTTCATGTCCTCAGATCAGCCTGATCTTGTCTCTGGAGGCAGTTTTGCTCCAGTAATGGGAATTTTGTAGTTTGGGCTGTTGCCTTCCTTTTACTGCTGACTGGGATTTGAGGACAAATGTGAACTTAATGCAATGGTCTGAATTTCTTGATCAGACTCTACTTTGCAAGTTTCTTCAGAAATGAAGGGGGAAATTACCCCTTTTTCCTACCCAAACCTCATGCCATAAAGCTAAAAGTAGGATTAAAAAAAACCTGATTCACATCTCAAATTTCTCCCTGTCACAATTTGCAGGTACTATTAGAGATACTAGATTCTGAGGCAATCTAAAGTAACTCCCTTCATCATTGCACAGATGATGGTGATCTTATCCTCACTGTGAACTCGGTGAGGGAATCTTCTTTTTCACAGCCTAACCAGAAAAACTTACAATTCCAGTCAAGGCTGGGGTGAGCCTTGCTTGGCTAAAGTGGAGTAATCCAAACATTTGTGAAGCAATATTAGATGATGTGGCAGCTGCTTTAGGACTGTCACTCTGTCCTGACACTGGCAATGTTTCTGTGCTTCCCTGCCTGACTCCCTGCCTGTCTTTACCTGTTACAGCTTTATGCAGAGATTTAAACAGACTTAGCCAAATTGCAGCCTTTTGTGTTTGCAGAGGATCTAGCACAAGGAGTGCTGTTCTGCAGCTGACATCCCAGAACACTATTACAGCACCAATAATAAAGACTAGCCCCTAATAATTGTGTTGATCATCGCTTGTCCTTCATTGTGCACCCTCTGCTTATTTATTATCTGTAAGACAGCCCTAAGTGGTTGTGTTGGGTGTGCAGGTGTTGCAGAGGGTGAGCAAGCCTTTGTACTCCAGGCAGAAGCAAAAGATGGAGTGCATTTGGAAGAGTGTGGCCAGCAGGTCAAGGAAGGTTCTTCTCACCCTCTGCTCTGCCCTGGTGAGGCTGTACCTGTAGCGTCCACTTGTGGGCTGCCCAGTTCAAGAAGGACAGGGAAGTACTGAGAAGAGTCCAAGGGAGTAGATGTGGAATGCTAAGGGGACTGGATCATCTCTCTTGTGAGGAGAGGCTGAGGCACCCCAGACTGTTTAGCCTGGGGAAGAGGAGACTGAGAGGGGATCTTCTCAATGCATGGGATGGGCTCTTCTCAGTGGTGGCCAGTGACACACCAAGGGGCAGTGAGCTTGTTTCTTGTGCTCACTTGCCTTTTCTGTCTCTTGCCCACAGGAAGGCAGTCAAGGCAACACTAGTTCTTCTGCCTCTGCTAGGCATCACCTATATGCTTTTTTTTGTCAACCCTGGTGAAGATGACATTTCCCAGATTGTCTTCATCTATTTCAATTCCTTCCTGCAGTCTTTTCAGGTAAGAGAGCAAGTTTACATTTGGTATCAGCTGCCCTTGAAAGGATCCTCCGTGCTTTTCAGCCATAAAGTGAAGGCAATGAAGTTGAAGATAGAAATGTAACTTGAAAATGGCTCTCATGCTTACAAAATAGGCACTTAAGCATGTCATACGGAGTGGAGATCTCCTCTCAGGTGTGTACTGGAGCGATTAATCCCCCTTAACATCAGCACAGTCTGTAGCTACAGCTTCTCACCTGGGCTCCCATTTAAAGTCAATGGAGAAAGAGATGATTTTTCATTCTGTCCTAGTCTGCCTGAGAGAGAATGATGAATCAAGGTACTTCTCTCTCCACAGAACACAGGGTGAGCTGAGACTTAACAAAAGGGAAACAATGCCTACCTATTGGGCTTGCTTAGTTAAGACATTAGCTATAATGCCTAGCCTCCCCCACCAGCTCTCCTACAACTGAGAATTCACACCCTATCTTCTCCTTCCCTCAGTGTAAGAGGAGTTCTGCCAGGATGCAGAAGGCAGCAGAACATGAGTAATTGCCTCAGCTTCTTGTATTTGGCACCAACCCAAAAGTTATTGAAGACCTTGCATGCTATTTACCCAGGCATTTCTGCTTAGGCGTGTCCTACGGGAGCAAGCATTCTGATAACCATGGTATCAATACATACATACAGCACACATGCTGCCAAGCCAGGTTCAGCATGCATGAGAAAAGTTTTGACCTTTGAATTACAGTTTTTACTGTTTAATTTTGAAACACAGAGAATCCCACTAGAAATCACAGCTCAACATCCAAAGTGAAAAATGGCCCTTGAACAAAGAACCAGTCTTTACCAAAGAACAAAGTCTTTACCAGTGACCTGATCTATGTTTTTCATTCCCTAAAATTAGTTGTATTTTTTAATCTTCTGTTGCTCAGTGCCTCAAAAATGCTGCACTGCTTATTTTTATGTTAGTGGCGTGAAGAGATATGCAAGAAAGAAAACACAGGGAACCTCTCCTTTATGGTGACAATAATTACAGTCCATTGATGAAAGTAAAATGGGTAGGATTCCACTCACAGGTTGAGAGGTGAAAGTGTCTTCATGTCTGTTAGAGTCATTACACTCTGCAGATGTTACAGAGGTATTCAGGGCAGTCAGTAGATTCCACAGAGCAGTTCAGCTCAGATGAATGCAAGCGACTTGATGTTAGCCTTACCCGCACAAGACCATCTAAGGCCATTTGGCACCCTCTTGTAGGTGTCTGAGATATCCACACACAGCCACACGTATGACATAGCACCTGTGAAGGGTCAGTGCCACTTTGGGGAGGCAACTGGAAGCTGTGGATGTGCTTTAGTACACCTAAAGTGCAATGCCCTCTGTCAATGAAGTCCTGTCAAGATTCTAGCTCTCGTGTCTCACCTGTGAGCTGCAAGACACTTAAGTGTTTTCTCAAGACGTTGTGAAGATTTCACCTGTCTAGAAGTGGGTGATCTCAACGAGATTATGCTTCTGCTCAGCATGATCCCAGGATAAAGCTCAGTCCCTGATTTTGTGTGTTAAAATACTTGTCTAATAATTGACTGCTTTCTATTCTTTCCAGGGTTTCTTCGTGTCAGTATTTTACTGCTTCTTGAACGGTGAGGTAAGCAGTGTCCCCTGCTGTCAGTGTAATTAATTCTCAGGAGGTGGAACTTGCCTGAATGATTGCAGAAACATGAGGTGCTTTTACATGGGGTCGTAGTCTCATTTGTCTGTTGCTCTTGTGGGCATTCCTGCTAATGTGCGTCTGAATTGCCCAGCCCTCTTTGCAGACAGTCTTTGTTCACAAAGCTTTATCAAATTCAGGTTATTACCTGAGAGGGTAGAGGAAAAGAAATCTTCTCAGATAATAACATTTTTATTCTTCGTTTTAAGACTGCTTTGAAGTTTCTCATTAATTGCAAATAAGATTTCTGAGCATACATAAGCAGTACTTCTGAGCTCTGCTCTCGTTGAGGATATGCTGCAGGTGACCCCATTTTGTAATGGGATTGCCATGCTCAGTTGAGTGAGTTAGTTTTTCTCTGTGGATATCTCTGAGTGATCATTGCCTGTTGCTTTCACAGAAGAGGGTTGGGAAGAGGGTCTTCTTCAGAATTAATTTTAGATGCTGTTACTCAAGCAAGAAATGTTTCACTAATATCTCTCAGGGTGTGACTTACACCCCAGAGTGTTAGAGATGTACATGCTTCCCCCTGCTTACAAAGTCAGTGTCTCATTCACCTGCATTTAGATCTTTATCCAGTTAGAATTCGTGTCTCTGCAGAAATTAATTCCATGTCTTAATTATTCCTGGTCTATTGGGATACATTTTGTTCATGTTCCTTCTTAATTTCTTTGTGGGCTGTGAAGAGGAATGGACATGCTTCCTCACCCAGCATTTCCTGTGCTTCAGCCAATGAAACACTAGTATATTCCTTTTATTTTTTTTTCCCTGGTTTTATGCTCTTTCTTTTGCTTTTCTCCATTTTCTCTCTTCCTCATTGACCAGCAGGTCAGCCCTCTACCGGTGCATGGGGTTATTCCTCCCCAGGTTCAAGATCCTACATTTGCCCTTGCTTCATTAAGTTCCTCTCCACCTAATACTCTAGTCTCACAATTATATGCTATGAAGAAGCCTTTATTTCTTAGTGTGTGTGAACAGCATCACATCAGAAGCACACAATTAAGTAGAGAAGTACCAAAATATCTTCTGCATTCTCTCAGAGAGGTGTCCCTGGTAGAAATGGTGATGAAGGTAATGCCACTCAACTCCCGTGAGGTACCAGCACTTTTAGTGAGATCCACAGCAGGATTTGCTCTAAAAGAGGAAAAGAACCTCTCAGTGGTAGCCTTTCTGTAGCCTGAAGTCTTCATAAACATCACTGAAGCCTTGTTGAATTATTATCTCTGCAGTGAGACCAATATTTCTGTTTGTGTGATGGATGTTCTGATGACTGCCTATCTCAGAGGGTTTTAAATACTTGAGGTTTTCCATTTATGAGAGAGCTGCATTCTTTAAATGCATGTAATAGTCTCTAACAAGTTATTAATCCCACACAGTGCCAGACCTGCTGTGAATGATAACACAAGCAAAAAGCCTACAAACCCCATTAATTTCAAACTTCAATAATGCTGTAATCTCAGCTGCATCTCTACTGTTCCATATTTGATACAGCTTGTAACTAGATGCTTTTAAACTTCCCGTAACTCTCTCTCGTAGAGCTCAAACAATATTGATCAAGATGAAAGGTATCAAAGTTTCTGTCCTTTTGTCAGTGTTCCATCTGTGAAATTTGGCAAACAAAGCAAAGCAAAAAAAAAAAAAAAAAAAGAGAAAGAGACTTTTTTTTCCTCTATAACATCTTGTAGCCTTCCTTAATGTAAACAAGCATGTCCTTATCACTGAGAGTGCTTCACAACTGTGAGTTCTTTTGCTCCCGATCAGAGGACTTACACAACTGTGCTGCTTGAACAGGTCTGATGTGCTAATGGAGAAGGCAGCACCTCCAGCCCTCTGTCTGAAGACAGCACTTTGGTAATACATGAAATCCCCATAAAAGGCCTGGTCTGGGCATTGCAGTGGTTTGGTCTGACATGTCAGCAGTGAGATCACCGAAGGGAAAAAGCTAAGCTATTAAATTGCAGCCCATGCAAAGAATTTCAAATGGGATGAGTTTATTTCCTTGTGCTTTGTAGCAGGCATCTGACCTGGGAATACAAATGTCTCTTTTTGCTTCATTTTGCACAACACAACAACATTTCAACACAGATCTTGGACCAGCTTTTTTGGCTGCAGTGAGAATCAAGTCAATGGGCCATGCCTTGAGAGACTGAGTGTCATTTGGACCCCTCTGCTGGAGATATGATGCTTCAGATTTTGAACAGGAATGTCATTCCAAGCCAACACATTATACACAAGATCTTCCTGTGAAGACAAGAAGAAGCAGCAGTTTAGCTAAAAAATTGGCAATTTTTTTCTGTTTTATTGCTCCTGGAAAGCTCCGAAGGTGTGACCTGAGTTAGGAACTTTTCCCCCACCACACTATTTGAAGTTTACCAGACTAGCTCAGACAGCTTGGAAGTAAGATTTGTAGCATGGCAAAATTTACAAGCATATATATATATACAATATTGACAACTATTTACAATTATATACAAATTAGAAATACAGAAATCCAAACTCTCTCCCAGACAAAGAAACCACCCAGAAGGGCTCAAAGCTACCTACTCCTTCTCCCCCTCTCAGACAGACAGGCAGAAAACAGAAGCCAGCAAAGCTTATATGCTAGTTATTAGCTGAGATTAAAGGAGACATTAGATCAGATCAAAGGAGAAACGAAGAGAGAAACTTCCCAGAACAGAGTGAGGGAAGATTGTTTATATTTTGGCTTTTTATCCCTCTCAGCAAACCAGTGAATGATGATTTTCTCATCATGATTTTTTTTTTTCACAACCAATGATCTCCTTTCTCTCATTAAAATATTCCAATTAGCCTCAAACCAGCACAAGGTGTTTTCAGCAATGTGCACCATGGAAGGGCATGAAATGCCACTGCCACTTGACTGTCATTAATTTGTGCAGAGACTTCATGGAGAAAAAAGTTGTTGGGTTTTTTTGTTTTGTTTTGGTTTTGTTTTTTTGACACAGAAAATCTGCTAGCACTAGAAGGCAAAAATATGGAAATTAAATTTAATTGTAGTGGTAAAGACTATCTCTGGACTTGCAAGAAAATTAAGGATGAGAGGCTTCTGACAATTTAAGATGTTATGAAAAATGGCATAATGAAAAATACATATTCATTTATGTTAAATGCCACTTTAAAAGAATGAATGTAGGCTGTGAACGTCTTTTTTTAATGACTGCAGTAATCAAGATGCTCCTCCAAAGTTTTTTCTATCAACTCACAGATCACAAGACTGAATTTAATTTCACATAACACTGGACTGAATTAAGTTTTTTAAAAAAAAATATGGAGTGTCTTGGAACAAGGATAGATTCCCCAGTTTGAAACTGTGCTGAAGGGGATGCATTTCCACAAAAAGAAAACCCTGTTGGGCATTTTTTTATTGTAGTTCACTGAGAAATCTCCAGGTTCCTTTAGCTGATGAAACTTTCTACCTAGGTCATTTTGCTTAGAACAAGATAACCATGTGTAATCAGGGATGTGTTTTCATGACATCTCATCCTGATATGAGTTTGGATGAGAGTATAGATCCACAGAAACCACTAAGTAATCTCTTCAGCCTCTCTAGTACAAGCTGATGAATTCAATCTAGTAACAGAGTTTGAGAGCATGTGTTTAATGAAAGCCTGTCTCTCAAAAGGATGCTTGGCATGGGATTCATCTCACATGGCACCTCTGATTTTTCTAACAATGATACTGAGAATGGAATGTTGGGAGGAAAATGTCACTATCCTGTGCACGTCACAGCCAGACCTGAAACTGAAAAAAGGCTCAGTGAAGGCATGGATTTGAAACTGAAAAAAGGCTCACTGAAGGCATAGATTTGAAACTGAAAAAAGGCTCAGTGAAGGCATGGATTCTTAGCTCAAGCAGACCTCAGATTCTAGTATCATCTGGTCAATATCAGTAATCAGCTATGAATTAACATATCAAATGGAAAGCAATTAGCTGACAGAGAGAAACCATAACCAGAGAGGAATAGAGCAGGTTACTTGGTTAGATGGGAGTGTAAATTAGTCTCACAACAAGGTGCAAGGCAAGAATAAATATGTTTAATTTTTTGTGTTGACTCTACCCAGGCACCATCTGTCTCTCAAAATCTATAAAGCTCAAAGTGGCTTACTTTGATCTGATCATCTTGGGAGGCTATTCATTAAAATTGCCAACTATGAATCACCACCTAAATGGTTAGTCATCCACTGCCCATCAATCTGTGCAGACTTCACATGCATCATTCTGAACTCAAAGGACATGCATTAAGCATTCCTTCAAATCACTGAATAAATATAAATATGGGGGTGGACTGGAGGCCTAAAGTTTAACTACATCTCCCACGGTGATTGCTTTCTGAGCAAAGGTGCCCAACAGTGCCTGTATGAGTACTACTGCTAAATGCCTCTGAGGATGACTAGTCAGTATAGAGCCAAGTGAAGGGATCTGACCTGTCCTTTGGGACCTGCTGGCAGCAGTTCATTACAAGACTGTCATCTTCTCTCCACACCCAGGCATGTTCTGGTACAAGGTTGCCTCCGTTGTTGTCGCTCCAGTAGGTCTCTTCAGACCGAGGTCCTGCCAGAAAGCAAAATGAGAAGTCCAGGGATGGTGAAAGGTAGCAACCAGTCTGAGGGTCCTTCCTTACCTCATCTTCCTTTTCAATGCACCACTTCTGGTGTGGGTGTGAGTTCAGAGCACCCCACAGCAAAATCACAGAGACTCAGGGTGGACTGACTGCATTTGTAGCCTCCCTCTCAAGTGGCTAGTTCTGGTACCTTGTGGCCCAGAAGAAAGAGGCACATTTGCTTCCATCCCAAAATGTGAAGCAGATCTTTATAACTAGGCAGAGCCAGTTCTAGCTTCATGAACAGTTATATATGATAACAGTATTGCACTCTGGTGATCTTAGGAATAGAACTTCAGCATCCCAGTCTAGCAGGTGCTGCAAAACTATTCTGCTGTCACCATATTCTGCTGTCACCAGGTTGCCAAGAATTGCTGCTAAAGACTAGCAAAAAAGGAAAAAAAAATAGATTTGCAGAACCATTAACCAGGCTAATTTTTTTTAGGGAGCAAAGGAGCTGAAGAATGTTACATAAAGTAATGGTGTGATGTAAGCTATTTGGGAGGGTTAAAAAATTCCACCTGAGCTTCATTTTTGTTTCCTTTGAGCCTTGCAGATTGTTTTCACTACATCCCTTTCCTACCTTATGAGGATTAAGCACATCATGTTACTAATCTTTATAGATGATTGTTTTGTCTAATGGCAACATGACCATCTTTGGCCTGAGACTGGCTCTACTGAGGGCCTTGTAAAGCCATACCAGTAGGATGAGAGGTAGGCACACATATAGTTGCTTTGCTTATAGTACTCTTATTTCTCTGGGTGTTAGCATTCCTCATCTGCAGATCCCCACATTTGTCAGTCCAGCGGTCTCTGTGCTTAGTCTGTTCTGCTTCTTTGCTTCCATTCAGGACTGCACTTAATCCTTCCAAGGATCTAGAGAGGCTTGACCTATAGGCTTCTCCACAGCATTTGCTGTCCTCCTTCCCTTCAAAAAAACATACATCATGCAAGGCATCCCCTTATGTTAGTTTAAGTTCTATTATGTTGTCTCTCTGCCCCTCACTTGTTAACGTTTTCATGTGAGAGATGTTCTCTGGGGACAGAGTATGATGGCATCCCAGTAGTCTTACTTCCAGCTTCCATTACCATGGCAGCTCATTTAATCCTACTCTCCTTATCAAACCTTTCCTTTTAACCCATTACTACAATCATATTTTACTATTACATCAGTAACTCCCAAGCGAATGGGGCCCTGTGTTCTAAGGACTGTGTAACTAGATCAAGCTTTCTTCCTCTCTGCTAATAAAACTTGACATTTCTTCCAAAAAAAAAAAATGTTTAATGTTGCTAAAGTCTCTTTCTTCATTTCTGTTTGATGGTTGCAAGAAACTAGCCAGCACCAGGATCTAGCGTAAGTAATAGCAATGCAAAACTGATGTCTGTTTTATTAAAAGCAACCCTTCTCTGCATGCTTTCATCCTTCTCTCCACGTCTTTCATTCTTTTTTATTGTTGTTGTTGTTCTTCTGAAGAGAGTTATTAAAGAATTTTTATACTAGGATGTGGGTTTTTAGTGATTTTCAGATCTGTTCTGAAAGTTTGAGAAGTCCACACTGCGGTGATCCAGTCAAGAAAGAAAAACTATCACCCAATGACTTCTCTTCATCCCATCACCTGAATTATTTCTCTTGACTCTTCTAAAGTGCTCCTGGTGAGAGCAGTGTCCACACTCTGTAGGCACAAATCTGCTGGTAAATGTGATTTCACCATGTGTTCAGAGAGAAACCGGTTATTCACAGTACCCAAAGTGCAAAGAGCTGAAAAGAGTCTTTCCGAGAGAGAAACGCTTTGAGAGAAAAAGACAGACCAGGGGTCAAGAGTGAGAACAGCTCTCCGCTCAGCAGCGCGGATAAACTTTATCATCTCAGGCAACTCAACTTACATAGAAGTGAAGCTGATAATTTGTATTCCTGAGAGCCTTTGTTAGGCTCTAACCGCTGATGATAGCCTGTAGGCATCTTTGGGCTATTACAGACAAGTGCGGTTGATTTCGGGTCATAGATGCGCTAATGCTGACTCCAAGACATGCCATTGACTCTTCAGATGGCTTAACTAGGTGTAGTTGCTCTCACGGGGATTAACAATCACCTTTAAAGTTGTTATTTTCTTTGTCTTTTTCTGTTACTCTTTCCCTGCGTAATAGCTTTTTTTAGTGCCTTTTAAAACGTGTTATTATAGCAATCTCAGCTGGTTTGCTTTTCTCCTTCCTGACCTAAAGTTAAGCTAGAATTTGTTCCTGAGTTCACTTGTAAGAGATAAATTTGAGCTTAACCTTTTCTGCCTCTGCTCTCATCCCATCCTAATTGCAGTGAATTATTCTGTCATTAAGAAATGATTTGCACTCACCCCTGTAAGTGCAGTTTATTCCCATGTGCACAGACCGTTAGGAATGGCTCCAGCTGTCCAAGAAGGCAGCATTTTGTTATGACTTTTTCTCCTTCCTTAGAGTTTGTTTAGACTCATGTCTTTCTCTCCAGATCATTCTTCATGACTTGATTGGTTTGAAGCACAAATGATAAATCTAATCTGGCTTCATTGGCTGAATAAGCATCTGTTCACACAAATTGCTCAGAAACACAAAAAGTCCATCAGGTCACATCCCCTTTTCCTGACCTCATGCAGTGCTACAGCAGGAGTACCTGGGCACATGAACCACAGATTTCCCAGTCTGGTATTAACCTCCTCAGCAAGGTTGTGCTCTACACAGAGATTTACCCTCTGCTTGTGTACCAAAGGTGAAAAAAAAAAAATCACCTCTTTGAAGGACTTAAATAGATCAGAGATTCCGCTCCGGCATAAAGGAGAAAATCTTTTTCTAACAATATATTGGAATTTGGTGACATTTGGGAGAAATGAGCATTTGAGAGGCAACATTCCTCTGCAGGTCGTGTCAGATGCTCTTATGGGACTTTTCCCGTGACACTCATTATCCCTCTGACACTTTACACGTTACTTAGGCCATTTGCCTTAGATACCAAACATTTACCTAAGCTGATTTTGTTCTCAGAGGAACAAGATGGAGCAAGGACTTCCTTGTTTCTGATATGGAAGCCACCTTCTGAAAGGGTTCACCTCTCTTTCTATGTTGTCTTTATTGAAAGCAAAGGCAATTAGCCAGGACTAGGTATCAGGCTTTCAGATGTGATGTAGCCCACCTGGGATGTGCTCTGACATATGTGTTTTCCTTCATGCATATTTCGTATCTACCTTTAATTTCATAACCACCCCTTGGCCACTCCAGGTAGAACTGTGATAAGTTTGCACATAGTGGGCACCCAGGAAAGTGCAACACCATGACACAGCTTCCTACTGCTTCTGGTGTTTCAGCAGGAGGGTTCAGTGAGACAGTGAAGTCAGTCTGGTGAGACGGCGAAGTCAGCAGTCCAAGCTGGCTCCTGCCAAAGTGGTGTATGGCCGAGTCAGACCCCTCCAGCCCTGGCTAGCTCATCTAACTACCTTGTTTAACTCCTTTTGACCAAACTCCATCTTGAAACTAGTGGAGATGTGTTGTGCCTACTACTTAGTAATGAGCAGCTCTTCCAGAAATCCTCCACACTGCTGTCTAAACACATTCTTCTCATAAAAAGTTCATCCATGATGATCATGCTCCTCCTGGCAATACTGTATTTTAATTCCAATTCTTCTTTCAGTTAGATGTTCAGTCATCCTCTTCTCCACATAAACAGTCTTATTGCATTATTGTATTTTATATTGGATCAAATAATAGATTCCTTATCAAAAGAAACTAATCCAGTGTGGCACTCTTCTTACTATAAAGGTATCACCTTACTATAAACTAGGCCTGCATTTATATGTCTTAAGTGTCAGATCAAGCAGCACAGGTCAGACACAGTCCAGAAGGCAACCAAATTAAAGAGATCTTCAGGTTTGTTTTTCCTGATCTTCACCCTCTAGTAGAACTCTGATAGAAAAACCAGATTCCAGCTTCAGGATTTCCCTGACAAGGCACCAAAGAGGGCAACTGCAAAACTGGTCTCCAGGTCAGTAGTCACAGAGCTGAAATGGGATGTATTTCATGGACAAAGCTGGTGCTGAGAAGAGATTGTGAGGTGCCAGGCCACAGCACTGCAAAGTTTCTAAACAGTAGATTATGGGTCTGAGTTCCTGAAGGTCCACCAAGAAATGGCAAGATTGAAACTATTTAAGAGTAGGGGTGCACATCCCCCCTTCCCATGGCCTCCTTGTGAACTGATCTGTGTTATCACTATCAGGCCATCATTTCTGTTCATCTAGGACACCTAATACTTGACAGCGTGTGGTCTGAGTGGGAAATATCTCTGTTAGAGTTCATTGGTTCATTTGAGCACCTGTTAAACAGCAGGTTGGAGCTGGTCAGAGGTGGGACTGGGGGGTGTATGTTTTTCATGTTTTGAGCAGACATCACACTGCACCTAAAGACAGGCCCTGAGAGTACTGTCGGTGCACTCTCGGACCATTTGTTTCAGTACCATTTTCCATGCAATCCCAGTGGTTATTACAGATACACCCAGGATGGCTTTGATCTACCTCAGGTGCTGATAGGTGAGAAGCTGTGTCAGCATGGGTTTCATACAGCCTGTGCAAGCTCATCCCGGGCCTTGTGCCGTTGCCATGGTAGCTGATCCATGTTGAGGTCCACTCTACAACAACATCACTGCTATTAATACACCCAAGCTTTAGCCTGCTGGTGATAAGAGCCCTCCTTTTGTGGGATGCAGCGAAGATAAATACATTAAAGACTGAAAAACATTCAGGGTGAAGTATCAATGTTGTCTAAATTTAGCTACATTTATAATCCATGCTTCTAAAGCAGAACTTGTTGTCTAGACTCACTTTATAACTCTTGAAAAGAAATAGGTATTTTTCATCTGACCACAGTATCTGGCCTACTTTGCACATCTACTGTAGAAGAAGACAAATCATACCCTTTGATCATACTGACTGATTCTTTCTTGGTCAGGAAGAGAACTATGAGTTAGTAGCTGAGGTGTGACGCCTACTATAATGTAGACATATTGTATATAACCCCACCTAAAGAAACGTGGCTTTAGCAAAGGAGGCTCTGGCTTGATGTAGATCTTGTATGTAAAAATGCTCTTCTTTCAAAGCAGGAGCAAAATGTCAATGTCCTTTCCTACTGAGTGCAATGACTCGTTGACTATCCAAGAAGTTGGGCCCAGATTCATCTCTCTTGGTTTTGTAGGCTTATCTAGCTGCTTATGGTAGAGATTTGAATTGTGCTTGTCTCTGCAGTGAGCAGAGAGCAAGAACACATAGAGATTGGTCTAAATGTTTCATTTCAGCTTCTGACTTTGAGTCTTTTGTGCCAGTGATTTGGCAGGAATTGATTACAGTCTGTGTTATGAGTATGTTCAGCTTTCCCTCCTGTTGTGTTTGAGACTTGACTTCCTGTCAGCTGTCTTTCTCTTGCTGGCATACATATACGTTTGAGGTAGAGCTCCTGGGCTCACTCTTAGGTCTTTGGAAAGAAAAGAAAAAAAAAAGAAAAGAAAAAAAAAAAAAAAGCTCAGAGTTCAAGATTCATCTGTCCTATGTAAGTATCTGCTTCTTTTGACTGTAGATTAGCTCTCCATTGCCTGTACAAGGATCTTACAGGGACTGGGTCAAGTCCATCTGTGTTGCAGACACCACAATTTAGTTAGATGATTTTCCTATGCAAGGAAAGCAGAGGCAACTCTAAACCCTCCACCAGGTGCATACATCTTGAGAGCTTGATGCAGTTGCAGAAGCTTAGGCATTTACTGCCATTTGAAATGCTCTGGGGCATTTAAGATGCCCAGTATGAGAGGTGAGGCCTGTTAAGGCCCTGCCTTTCCCAACCTGCAGCATCAGGAGAACGTCGAGCACAGGATCACAGGATGTCAGGGGTTGGAAGGGACCCAAAGAGACCATGATCTAGCTCAGGTCACAGAGAGATGCATGCAGATGGGCCTTGAAAGGCTCCAGAGAAGGAGACTTCACAGCCTCTCTGGGGAGCAAACTCGATGCCCATGTTCAGACAGCTGAATGCAGCCCTGCATGGTTCAGCGCATTGACACATGTCAGCGTTTGTCGCAGCGCTGTCTGCTGTGCTCTGCACAAAGGAACCCTGAGCGCTCTAAATAGTCATGACCTTTGCTTTCCCACCAGGTCCGCTCTGCCGCCAGGAAGCGATGGCACCGCTGGCAAGACCATCACTCCCTGCGAGTGCGCGTGGCACGCGCCATGTCCATCCCCACCTCTCCCACACGGATCAGCTTCCACAGCATCAAACAGACCGCAGCCGTGTGATATGCCCCGCGCACACGCGCCGCCTGGGGGCCTTCAGGGTTCTTCTTTCTTCACTCTTCCCCACGCCCTTTCTTCGGACTTCCTTCCTCTATTCTGCACTGCTCTCTTTGGCAATGAGGCGTCCGCCATGGGTCTGTGGACACTCATCTCCCAGATTTGTGATGCTGCTTTAAGGCAACCGGGGAAAAGCTTCTTGGAGTAGGTGGTGGCGAGACGGATTCGAAGAAGAAAGAGATTCAACACTGACTGCACCTTGTGGAAGTTCACAATACGATGTCTAAAACAGCAGACTTGCAGGAACAATCAAATTATTTTTTCTCTCTTTTCCTCACCACCCCCCCACCCCGTATTGTGGTGAACAAAGACTGTTTTTAGCATACTGCCCATCTCACCCTGTACATTGTTTCCTAGTGATTTCGACAGTTTGGTGTATAGGTAGCCTGTCTCCTGGTTTCTTTGTACAAAGTTCTCTGCAGAACTGTCATTGGAGAACATGTGGCTGCAAGAAAAAGAACATCTGAAAGGTGGTGTGAAAAATCTGGATTTATCTACCTTCCCCATTTCTCCTTTTGATGCATGGGGGAGTTAGCCAGGTCATCGTTGGACTGTTTAAGACAGGGCGCTCTGCCTTGGAAGAACCGTGCCCTGTCCATACATAAAATCTTGAGAAGGACAGCAATATCTCTAGATAGCTCTTTAGAATATCCTTATTCCTCTTAGCCTCATGCTTTTGGCACAATGTAAGTAGCCCTTGGGAAGTTTTGAGTTTTTTCAGCTAAGAGGATTGGGCTGGGGAAGGAGAACAGGACATGTTTTCTGGGTTTAAAAGGGAAGCACTGTAAAAACACTGATGAGAAGAGGATGTTTGTGTTCCGAGAGTAGTGCTACATGCTGCACAAAGATTATCTATTGAGCATTTTGAACTAGAGCAGATGTATCTACCAGGCTTTTTATGTGATGTTCAAAAATACTGTATATTTTCAATAATAAACACTACTCTGGGTTGGTTTCAATAAAATCAGACATCATTTGCTTTACTCTGGAAAGGAAGAGGATTTCTATCTTAGGAATGGTTTTGTGTCTGAGATCAGGGAAAGAAATCTGTTTGGATAATGAGCCAAGAGGAAGGACAAACTCATGATGAAATCTGAGCAAGGTGGCATCTAAGTGCAAGATTAATTGTCTTCCTTCTCAGGTCAACGATTAGTACACTGGATCCCTTCTCTCCACTGGGTTTTGCAACCACAGAGAGGAAAGAAGCAAGTTGAGTAATATATTCTCCAGGATCTGCACTTCACCAGTGGTGGACTAATTTTCTCTTCCCATTTTAGCACATTTATTTTGAATTTTCATCATGTTTTAGAAGACTTCCCAGCGCAAACTGGGTTTAAGTCTCTGGATTTTAATTGATCTGTCTCTAGCTTTTAGGGCTACACAGGGCTTGAAAATATCTTGGCAAATAGTGATGTTAATTCCCTGCTCTTTAGGCTTCTTACCCTAACAGCTCAATCACATTCAACTTTGGCAGCATACAATATACTTTTCTCCCTCCTAACTCTCATTTGGATCCATGTGCCTCAGTGAGATAACTGAGGTGGGAAGCAGAAGAGAGATTTGAGATTCTGTCTACCTTGTCTTTGCCAAAGAAGAGGAGCAGGGAAGAGTCCTCACATAGCCTTGCATGTTGCATGCCAACTAGCATGATAGATCCCAGCACAGCAGAGATACAAATGAGGCTGGAATATGCCTGCCTATGCCACTTACTGCTGTCAGTGCCTTGAGTTTTACAAAGTGATACAAACCATCTTCATGGTAGCTGGGAAACAAAAGCGATTGATGAGAGAGGACTTCTGTTCATTGCATACATCACAATAGCAATGAACAGCTCCTGGCATTTTCTGTTTGAAGGGACAGATATCTACAGGGTAGAAATATGTGCACTAAGTACCTCTGGGTTTGCTCTGTCTCTGGGCCAGTCTAGAGTGAAGAAAAGGATTAGCAATGCAGCAGACAGTTTCAGAAATGGCGGGTTATTGTTGTTGCCAGGAGTGTATTTTCAACTAAAAAATCTAAAGCCTTTTTCCAATTAGTATTGCTCCAAAGCAGAGATTTGCAGTCCTTCCAGCACTCAACCCTGTCCCAAGCCAGCATGATGGACCTAGAGCATGAACAGGATGTTGCTTCTGTTAATTCTGAAGTGATTGCCATGCTAACACATAAATTCCTGCTTTGCCATGGAAGCTTTCTGAAGTCTGTCATGCCGAAGGTACTGGCAGCCACAGCCTGTTTTCTCTGCAGCATGGTGATGAAAGTCAAACTTGAATTTCTTCCATCAACCTTCTCGAAGCAAGAATTCAGACCGTTCCTGGAAGAGCAATAAAAATTCTTTTGAGGGTAGATATTTTTATCTTCTCAGAGAGGGTAGAGTGGGGAGGATGGAGATAGATATGGGTGTTACTGAACACAACCTGTCTCAGGAAGGTCATGAAGACCAAGATTTGAGAAATGAAGGCAGAATCTAGGTTATATCAGGAAACTCTGAGTGGGATGCTGATACTCATGCTTCTTTCTAGTCCCATGGTGTGGCTACAAAGAGAAATTAGTCTTATCTAGACACTGTGAATTGGACAACCAAGTTTTTGAAGGACTGTGGTGTAATCCATATACTTGTCCTCAATTCTCTATTGTCCAAAACTTCTTGTACTCAGTGAATCATTATGGAAATTAATATCCATGAGCAGCTAAGTTCTTGAAACAGAATTCATCAAAGCTCTTTTTTTCTTCTGAGTAACAAGTGATAGAACAAGAGGAAATGCATCAGGTAAGGTTGAGGTTGGATGTAGAAAAAATTTCTTCACCAAAAGGGTTGTCAAGCCGTGGGCCAGTCTGCCTCAAGGTATTTAGAAGACATGTGATGCTTAGAGACAAAGTTCTCCAGAAGATCTCATTTCCTGATGGAAGAAGGGGCTGTAAGGAAGTCCCTCTTGACTCCTTTGCCAGTATGAACATGTTAGCATTGACTACCTAATTCCGAGGACAGCCATCACAAGGGATTCCTTTCACTCCATGGAAAGAAACAAAGCACTTCTAGGATTACAGTCTTCTGAGTTCACCACCCAAAAAATGGTATGCTGAGGGACATGGTTTAGTGGTGACTTGGCAGTGCTGGATTAGTAGTTGGACTTAATGATCTTAAAGTTTTCTTCCAACCTAAACAGTTGTACGTGGAAAGGTAGCTTCATGAGCAGGCAGATTTCACATAGACCCTTCAAATGTTCATAGACAAGTTCACTTTATTCCCTTTCTCATTCAGTGCTTGGAGCTGGAAGATAACAAGCATCTCAGGAGAAACTTGAGGAAAACAAATAGAGCATATCTATAACTCATGGACTAGTGGCAAGATACATAGCTAAAACAACCATGCATCATCTGTTGGATTCTAGATTGGAGTTTTGGTTTTGGTTTTGGGTTTTTTTTCAGTTTCTCCACTTGATAATTAGTGTAACATAAAGAAAATATTTCTAATTAGTGTAATTACCCTAGCACTGTCCTATGATGACCTTAACCTGTAAGAAGCTGAAGCTTTAAAGTAGCCCTCATAAGACTTTAATGAGTTTCTCAGATGCTAACAAGCAGGCCAACTTCTGTGAAGGATATCTGTGCTCAGCAGTCTCCAAAGGCTGTGAAATGAACCCTCCAACCTGTCTGACGTATCCTTCCTCCACAGTCCCAGGCTGCAAGGGGTCATGTCAAAGGCTGAACCAATTAACTGCACTCTGGATATTGGAGTATGTCAAATGAGTGATTCAATCTTCTGAGGTGGAAAAATGACAAAGTATAAAGCTGCTGGTAAGGTCATAAGAAACAGCACCAGCCCCCTGCAGGGATGCTTTCCTCAGGGTCCACCTATATTGTGTAGATTATTGGTACTGTGGCTAATGAGCTGACCCATCGAGGCTGAGTAGGGAATAGTGGTTAACCTGGGTCATCCCAGCCCTGGCCAACCACATCTACCCTGAAAGCACATTGAGACAGTAGAAATTCTGACTGTCCTTCAGTTGGCTTGCCAGTTATTTAGTAGTTGACTCATTTTGACCTTGGGGATGCGCACTGATTGCTGACTTACAGCTCAGCAGTTCAGCCAGAGGCTAATTTATCATCTGCTGTGTCCACCAGTGGGTCCTGGCACATTAGCTGATTCTCTTCAATGTCTGGAGCAGAAATTGCTTCTTCCTAGTGCAAGTGTGAGGCAACATCTAACACAACTCAGGAGCAGCATGCAACCAGAGTAATCCAGGCCACAAGGTCAGCCCAATTGCTTGTTTGTGAGGTCTGGTGCTTGTCACCATTTTAAATCTCCCAAGTAACCCTGCAAGCCTCCTTGCCCAGCAACCAGATGAGGACTGGCTCCAGTTCTGTAAATCATAGAATAGTTTGGGTTGGAAGAGACATTTAAAGTTCATCTGCTCCAAACCCTCTGCAGGGAGCAGGAACACCTTCAACTGGATCAAGTTACTCAACACCCTGAGCAGGCATCTATGTGCAGGCATTTCAGGTAAGTCATCAAGTCTGGAGCAACCTTTCCTTAGCAGAAGGACTGCATACTCTTGAGGAAAAGCAATCCCCACCAAACACAAAACCAGTCACCTTATGCTGGTTTGCCACAATAACATTTAAGTGCCAGGCAGGGTCCACTTTGAATATCTACTGATGGCTTTTACTAGCTCTCAGCTCTTTTGCATGTATGAGCACACTTGGCAGCTTGGTCTTCCTGTTCGCTTGAGACATGTCTTAGAGCTAAAGAGCGACTTGCAGACCAAGAAACTAGAGAAGGGTAGATTTAGATTGGACATTAGCAAGAGGTTCTTTACAACTCAATATCCCTTGAACTGGATAAGAAGACTCTCCTGGAGCATCATTGGCTGGACAGATCTGTGTCCCAGTGAACAAAACCAGCCACAAAAGCCAGTAGTGCCCAGCTGCTGAGTGCAACCACTGCTGCCAAGTCCCACATGCGGCTCCATGGCTTCACCAGTGCAAAAGAATTAATCACAGCCACCAATTGCTTTCTTTTCTGCTTTGATACTGTAAATGTGGCCCACTGAGAACTTTGAAGATCACAGTATCACAGTACACAGTATCACCAGGGTTGAAAGAGACCTCAAAGCTCATCAAGTCCAACCCATCACCACAGACCTCAAGACTAGACCATGGCACCAAGTGCCATGTCCAAACCCACCTTGAACACCTCCAGGGATGGTGACTCCACCACCTCCCTGGGCAGCCCATTCCAGCAGTCAATGACTCTCTCAGTGAAGAACTCTCTCCTCACCTGCAGCCTAAACTTCCCCTGGCACAGCTTGAGACTGTGTACTCTTGTTCTGGTGCTGCTTGCCTGAGAGAAGAAGGTAACCTCTCCCTGGCTACAACCACCCTTCAGATAGTTGTAGACAGCAATAAGGTCCTCCCTGAGCCTCCTCTTCTCCAGGCTAACCAATCCCAGCTCCCTCAGCCTCTCTCCATAGGGCTGTGCTCGAGGCCTCTCACCAGCCTCGTTGCCCTTCTCTGGACACGCTCAAGCACCTCAGTGTCCTTCTTAAGGAGCTTCTAAACCTAATATCACATACCTCGGGAAAAGAGCAAGCTGGAGGAAGATCATTGCTCTTATTTCCTGGAGCCTTTTGGTATTTCTTTGATGGTGAGGCGCATAAAAAAAACAAAGAGGAACAATCTCTGTTGTTTTCCACTTGCTCTTTTTAGTGTAGGTGAGTGGGCTTGTTTTGGTTAGAGGGTTTGGGTTTTTTTCCCTTCAGATTTTTCTGTAGGCAGTGTTTCCATTCTTCAGGATACATATGTGCAAGCAGCACCATTTATATATCCAGCTCTCTCACCAAATGAGTTTGGGCCACTGAACCAGTACAACATGACATTTTTTCAATAGATAGCAAATTCATATCTCTCTCCCAAAAGGGAATTTCACAGGAACTGAAACTATTTGCAAATTTGGGTTAAACGAGACAATAATTTTGGCTTAAGGAAAACAAGTTGTTTGAAATGCTGTTACTGATGACTAAGAGTTGCATTTCACACCTAAAAAAATACACTTTTTTTTCCTATTTTTCAATTTTAAAGTTGACCAGAATTTTGTAAAAAGTATTTTAAAAAAAAACACAAAACAGGTATCTGTTTTTAAAATTACCTCTGTCAAATGACAGAATGAGCTTTACTTGGTCCTTCCTTCTGTAGGCTGAGATTCCTTCTGTAGATGTCTCCCTTCTAACCTCTAACCATGAGTAACCCTGTAAAGATGGATTTCTGAAAATGGGAGATTCTTATGGTTCTCCTTTTGTCCCTTAGGCATCACAGACAAAAGTTGCTTAACACCCAAGCAGTCTCATTTCACCTCAAATACTGTGCTCACTTTTGAGCCCCTCACTACCAGAAGGACATTGAGCTGCTGGAACATGCCCAGAGAAGGGCAGTGAAGCTGGTGAAGCATCTAGAGCTCGGATCTTTTGAGGAGTGCCTGAGGGAACTGAGGTTGTTTAGTCTAGAGAAACTGAGGGTAGACCTTCTCACCCTCTACAAGTCCCTGAAAGTAGGTTGTAGTGAGGTGGATATCGGTGTCTTTTCTCAAGTAGCAAGTGACAGAACAAGAGGAAATGGACATAAATTATGCCAGGGGAGCTTTAGATTGGATAGTAGGAAAAATGTCTTCACCTTAAGGGTCATCAAACCCTGGAACATACTGCCCAGAGAATGGTCAAGTCACCATCCATCTTGGCAGGGAGGTTGGACTCGATGATCTCTGGAGGTCCCTTCTAACCTCTAAAGTGATGTGATTCTGTGATCCCTTGAGGTATTCAACACTCATGTAGCTGTGGTGCTGATTGACATGGGTTAGTGATGGACTTGGCAGCGCTGAGTTAACAGTTGGACTTGATGGTCTCTAAGGTCTCTTCCAACAAAAACGATTCTATGATTCTATGATCTGAGTGCCACAGAGTGCATTCTATGATTTGAGTGCCACATGGTGCCAGTTCCAAACAGGACACTTCCCAGTGGCTTTCCTTCTGTGACACTGGCAACCCATGAAGCAAACTTCCATCTGTGAGTTCAGTGACCACGGTTGTTATGTTTCCCCTCCAACTCGGCCAGCCAGAATGTAACAAAACACAGGCTTATTTAAAGCACTAAAACCTGCATCAGATTTGGACATACTGGCATAGAGATGCTTGCCTGGCTTGGACAGCTTTCTGCTAAGGACAGTGCCTGTTGTTACTGGGAATGCAAAGAACATGAACCCAGTTGACTGTGATCCTGACAGCAGGTTGGTCTTCAGGGATGTGAAGACACTGAATGCCAGAGAGAGGAATATGCGGGGAAGCAGTGGCTGAACTTGTAGAGATTTTCAAGAGGAAAGGCTTGCTGAGAGCAAAACAAGGGCTGGAGGCAAAAACAAGCTTGATGGCCTTCTACCATTGGAGTGTGCTGTAAAGACTAAATGATTTGAAGGCATTGGAGTCTGCAGGGAAAGTAGGCAGTTCTGGGACTGCAGTAAGAAAGTGCTGTTCTTGCATAGGTCCTGAACTCCATCCTGTGTTTGCAAAGTTCATTACCTAGGAGAAGCAGCACATAATACTACCACAAGCATCCAATGATGCTAGCAATAAGGTTGCTTGAAGGTTTTGTTTCAGCTTTGCTGATTTGCATTTTCTCTTTGTACTAGTTATACACTTTGCATGCTTTACACACTCACAGATAGAAATCTGTGGCTAGCAACATCTCCACTTCTGTGGTGTTCTCCAGGCTAACTGACCTTGTTAACAACAGCTGGCAAGCTCATCCTCACCGTTTCCCCCTGTTTGGTGCACGCAGGTTTTCAAAGCAATTTTGCTTTGGTCAGCATTCACAACTATTGGGAAGCTGCTTGCCAAGCAATAGAGAGAAAAAAATGCATACAAATGTTTTATCAGAGCTGCCAACATCATAAATGTTCCAGGAGTATGTATTTCCCTTTCCTGCTGAACTCATAAAGGCAGAGATGTAAGATACAACAGATGCAATCTACCACCCCCTCCAACTTGCTGCGTACCCAAAGATTGAAATGAAACCCTGAAGCTGCTGCAGACCCACAACTCATCGTGTGACTCCTTCAATAAATCAGCCCTTCCCACAGGTTCTGAAGTGATATTAGCTTCTAGCCACAAGACATTTATGATGACATATATGGGACAGGCTCCTTGTGAAATGATTACAAGTAGTCCCATCTGCAGCAGAGAACTGAGAAGACTCTGCAGTCAAAGTCAATTAAAACCCAGATACATTGGCCCTCCTGGCCCATTTCAGCAAGGAGAGATCACATGCTTTTTCCCTATCAAATATTCATCAGCATCATTTTTGAATGGTGTTAGTTATTACTTGTTCCTATTTGAATCAACAACCCAAACAATCAAACTGCTTCAGCTATTCGGTTGTCTACAGATGATTTTATTGGCACTGGAGTGTCTGTGTACCCCTTGTATAACCTAACTATATAGCATCCATGCCCATGTTGGAAGGAGAACCATGTGTTTGCCAGGGCAATCTTAACACCTGGCAGATGATCTCTAAGCTGGTCCTGGCTCTCTTGGCAGCAGGCTCTCATGTGCAGGCAGATGTGATGTGATGTGCAGTCCGGGCACATTGTCACGCTGGCTGTGCAGGCCGAATGCATGGAGGCATCAGAGCCTGATCCTGCTCGTTGGGGTCCCAACCAGCTCAGGATCGATGAGGTAGGAAGCAGGCCCAGATACAACAGCAGTGAGCAAAATAGCCACAAGCCAAATGTGCTACCTGCTCATCCTTTATATCCATTCAGCCCGAGACTGATGGGACTTTGGACATAGATTATAAAATCAGGATGGTAGTTTACCCAGTTTGCCCATGTTAGGTGAAGCTGGGGCTTTGGCCCCCTTGCCTGTGGCCACCACACCCAGCACAGAGGGAGGGGGAGCAGAAGAGAATGCCTGGGCTAGCCAGGACACGTACAAGTCCACCTTTGGCCTATTTAGGTCTGCCACGACACCCTCCTGGCCACGCTTCTCTCAATGAAGCCCAGCACTCAGTTGCTGTCTGGGCTGCACTCACACTGCAGGCTCATGTTGAGCTTTTCATCAGCCCAGACCCACCCCCACGTCCTTTTCCTCAGGGTTGCTCTCAGCCATTCACCACCCAGCCTGTATTTGTGCCTACCCAGGTGCAGGACCTTACACTTGGCCTTATTGAATTTCATCAGGTTGCCCTGGGCCCACCTCTCCAACCTGTCCAGGTCCCTCTGGATGGCATCCCTGCCCTCTAGCAAGTCGACTGTGCCACACAGCTTGGTGTCATCTGCAAACTTGCTGAGGGTGCTCTGACTCTTCTGTCCATGTCACTGACAAAGATGTTAAACAGCACTGGTGCCAGCACTGACCCCTGAGGGCAGCCACTTGGCGCTGGTCTGCAGGTGGACATTGTGCCCTTGATCACCACTCTCTGGGTTCGACCATCCAGCCAATACCTTATCCACCGAGTGCTCCACCCATCAAGTCCATGTTTTTCCAGTTTGCTGACCAGGATGTCACGTGGGACAGAGTCAAATGCCTTGCTCAGGTCCAGCTAGATGCCATCAGTGTCCCTTCCCTTGTCCACTGCTTCTGTAACTTCTTTTTAAAAATCCACTTTTGTTCTTTTATCTCAGCACTGGACAGCACTATGGAAAACAGAGAAAGCCCTCAAAGTCATGTCCCTTTTTCTGTTGATTCAGAGACAAGCAAACCAAGGAAGATGTAGGTCTAACTGCAATGAGACAAACTGGCTTGAGCGTCACCTCTCTGGGTGACTGTGTAAGGAGAGGAGACGGCAGCAAAGAGCAGTGATTGTGCGGCGAGATGTGGACAAAGAGGAGCTTGCTGTCGTTTTTTTTTGCAGTGCAAGCAAGTGTCACATGCCAGGACCTCACCCTTATGAAATGATTGAAAGGATAACAGAAAATGGCACTCTCTGAAGTTCACTATCATCAAATTACTTCTCAGGACTGGAAGCTAATATGTGTGTTTCTTTAAAGAGAGACAGAGGGTGTTGAGGTCTTGAGTACATGGTTGATTTTTTTTTTTGTTTTGTTTTGTTTTACTGCTTGCTTTCTGTGCACTCTGCTCTGATTAAAGTGGAAGGGAAGGAAAAAATAGGAGGGGGAAAAAAGATCATTAGAAGTATAAAATGGATATAACTCTTACACAATGCCAAGAAAAACATTCCAAATTCACAGTGCAGTTTTCCATTGTAAAACCACTGGATTTGGCTGGTGATCTGAAGGACAAAAACTTTGTCAAAAGCTAGTGAGCCTTTGCTGACTCAGCTTTTGGTCTGGGATGTGTCAGAACCCCTGGAGCAGACATATGCCCAGTAGGCAACTTAGAAAGTAGTGCCTGTTGTGGTGATGGAGATTAGAGAAGCCCATGGTGTAATCCCCAGTAGTTTTTAGCACGTCACCCCTATCAGTTCAAACCATGTGCAGGTGGGGCATGGCTTTCATTTGCCCAGCCTGGGAAACAAGTGGAACTTGCATAAATCATAGAATGGTTTGGGTTGGAATGGACATTTAAGGGTCAGCTGGTACAAACCCCCTGCAGTGTGCAGAGATGTGTGCAGCCTAAAGCCTCCTTTGGGCAAATCACTATGAACGTCATAGACACCTCTTCTTGAGTGACCCTTCCTTCATGCTAGATCCCACCAGTCTCACATGGGGAAGGAGTCTGATGTGCCTTGCTGTGCAGTTTAGCCCATTCTTAGTGTAAGCTTTTGCCTGAAGAATGTGGTTAACACTGAAACAAATCCCTAAATTTTAGAAGGTGTTAGGTGACAGGTTGGACTCAATGACCTTGAAGGTCTTTTCCAGCCTGGTTAATTCTGTGATTCTGTAAATAAATGTACATTGCTCACCCAACCCAGGACTTATGATCCCTAAGCAGCTGGTAGCAAAGGTGGCTATTTCAGGGGAAATTATGCAGCACAAGCCCATCTTTGGTGTTCTGAAATATTTTTTTGTGTGGGAAGCTTCAGGGAACAGGAGGAGTCTGGAAAGCTGGCGGCAGGCATGTGACCATAGTACATTTCTACATGCACACACTAAAATAACTTTCCAGTGTTGCAGCACCTCATGGCTGTAAGAGAGGACACAAAAACGTGATTGCCATCCTGGGTTGAACAAAGCTCCATCTAGTCCAGGATGGCCTATTTCCAGCATTAGACACCAGTGCACCCTTGAGAAAACTGCTCTGTCTCTACACAGAGGCATGATACTGTTACTGAAGTCTCTCAGAGTCATATAGAAGTGAGCAGGTAGCTCTGGCAATGCTCTCACCTGTGTTCCTAGCCATGTCAAGCACAATACATGCACCCATAGCACTCCCTTTGAATCGACTTCACTCAGCTCATTCTTGTCACTTTCCTTCTCTTTCCATGGACAACAATAAGGAAGCGAGGATGAAGGGGAAGATTGTAACAAGGACTTTACTGAGGCTGTAAAGTCCTTGTCTTGTGGGAACGTCTTCCCCATTGCACTGCAGACTCCTTAAATATTCAATGCTTACTACTGCTCCAGGACAAGAAAATGGCAATAAATGCATACTTATGTTGGCGCTGAAATAAGTGAAAAGCAGATACTCTCTAACCTCATGCCAGCTCAGTCTTTATGTTCTGCTGCTACCAAGTTACTGGGTTCCTTAAGATCTAGTCTTGGACAAGATGACCTTTGAGGGTCTCTCCCAGTGCAATGCAATCATCAATCAACAATCCCACCCTAGCTTGAATTTCTTGGTATGGACTTATTTCTAAATTTTTTTTGTTAGTTGATTTTCAGTGGAAAAATCTGGTTTGGGGTACGTGGCTTTAAGTGTGTATCTAAGTGGAGAGGGCCCTATCTTTACCTGTACCTCAGCTAAAGCAAAGTCTGCATAGTAAGTTCACCCTCCTTAAGCCTCTCTGAAATGTTCCTCCAGCAATTGCTGCTGTATCATAAAATACTGTCCTAAAGATTTAGCAGGTGGAAAATACCTTCTGCTTTCTGAGGATGAGTGGCAAGTTTCCAGGTAAAAACACAACAGTGAAACTAGGTCTCCACAAAAACATGGTGACATCCTCCCAGAGCCCAAGCAAGCAGTCATGCTGCAGATCTTGCAGGCTTGATGCAAAAGCTCTTAGTGCCCAGTGCCTCGATTTCCTCTCCTTCTTTGGCCCTTAAGGGTAGGATAAACCAAAGTCAGTAACTTTAACCCAGTGTTGTGTTAGTTTAGGACATGGTCACACCATGTGAATGACAAACTCCAGCAATTACTGCAGGTACAATGAGGACAATTATCCTACAGATACCGGAGGCAAAGATGTTGGATAGAAGGCTTCATCTCAGCTCATGCAGGGTATCCACAATGTGGAAAGCTAACTTTTGAGCTGCTTACTTAATGCAGTGGAGAGGAATGGGAACTGTGAGGTCATAACTCACCTATCATCTCACAACACCTTCCCTAGGCACAGTGGACTCCTTTTACTGTACCATCAACTTCTCCCTGTACTCTAAAGTGAGCCTCAGTGACTAGAAAGGCGAATCCCCCCTTTCTGTCTCAGCACAGGAATGACCTATATTCTGAACCTGATGAAGCCCACCAGGATTATCTCTTTGGTGCATCCTTTTACTTTTATATTGGTATAATGCAATGATGAATCATGTCTATTGTTTTCTACAGAGCTCCCTTTGATCCGGAGAAGAAAACTACTGATGATATCATTATCCTTCCAGAGAAAAACATCTCTTGAATCATACTGTCACTGCAAATTTATTTTGCAAAGCTGAACATTGAAATATGGGGGTGGGGGGGTAGTTGCTACCAGTTTTATTACTGGAGTTTTACACAGATAGAAGCACACAGAAAAAGAAACATATATAAAAAATTTATCCTCAAGAGGAAGAGTAAAACAAATTTCAACTACAAAAAAATCTATAAATAAATACAGGATGTTAAAAAACTTCATTACTTACTGTCTCTTTTTCATTACGTATTTACAAAGAGCTGGCAGCAGGAATGTTGTTCTTTCCTGTAAATACACAGTTCTCTCTGACTCCTCTTGCCAAAATATGGGTGTCCCCTGCCAGGAGAGATACCCCAAAGCATCAGAACCATACTCTTGACTGACTAATATGGCATGGGACTTGTATGTGGAATTTCAGGGGAAGCAGCCAGAGGCCAGGAGACCTTAGGAGGGCTTAGATGGCAGGAGATGCATACGTGCTGGTAAGCAAATGAAGCTCTTCCATTTGAACATTTGGTACCACTCATAGTGTGAAATAGATCTGCACAGACTACGACAGGAGCTGGAAGTCCCCAGTAGAGGCAAATGTCACTGCATAATGGAGTTTTACTCCATTGTAATCCCAGTGAATCATCCTGCTCTGATTTATATCAAAACATTACCTGAACACTCACAGGATTATTTCTAAATCACACTGGTGTGAATCACAGGGGGTTTGGTTGTAGAACTTAAGGAACATGGAAAAATCTAAAGCTGAAATATTCACTCTTCTAACCTCAGGTAGTTCCTCAGCAGTGCAAAAGGACCATGTCACTTCAGGTGACCTCCCTGCACCAAAGCAAAGGAAGCCCATTCTCCCACGTGGTTGTGAGACTGCCCTCTTCATCATGGTGTCATAGCAGAGAGGATGGTCAATGTGCGTGCACTGTGCAGGTGCTCTGCACAAGAGGCCGATCCCAGACAAGATCATGAGTTGGCCCTGGAGACGTGTGTGTAATGGAGACCCTGCTCAGGATGCTGTGCACAGCTGCTGCAGAACACTTTTGTCCTTGGGAGATGTCAGAGATCCACATCAGGGTGCTAACTTTGGATATCAGAGAATTGCAGCATGGTTTGGATTGGAAGGGACCTTACCTAGTTCCAACCCCCTGCCACCTTCCACTAGAGCAGGTTGCTCAAAGTCCTGTCCAACCTGGCCTTGAACACTTCCAGGGATAGGGCATCCACAACCACTTTGGATAACCTCACCACCCTCACAGTGAAGAATTTCTTCCTTATAGCTATTCTGAAAATACTCTCATTATAACTGAATCCACCTCATCCTTACTGGAAGGATCCTTCTCCAGCACTAGAGATGCTGTATACATCATGAAGACCATGACCTCTGCAGTTGGAGAAGAACCAAGTTCCATGAGGATGGAGGGCATTTGGCCTGGAAACACTGAAATACAAATTTGAGCAATGCTGAGCTTGTCCAGAGTCTTTTTTCCCCCCACATCTTCCACTGTATTTTCTGCTCATGCAATTTAACACTGTCATTTGGTGTCTTAGGAGTGTCTCCTACACTGCATCTACTCCACTTACCACTCCCTGCTCCACCAGAGAGAAATTATTTTCTGATAAATTATTTTCTGTGTGTGAAAAATATAGGAGAGATGAAGTGACACTGATGCCCTCATTATCTGGAGACAACACAGCAGTACTAATTGGGAGCAAACCAGAAACAGAAAGAAAAGGGGGGGGGNAAAAATGCAAACAAACCAACCAACCAAGTCACACACACACAAAAAAAAAAAGATCCTCCACTGAGTTAAGCCAGTCCTAAAGACCAGACAGATCAAACCATGGTGAGCAAAACATGGGATCAGAGTTTCACACTTTGTGTTCTTGTTACTCATAAACCAGCAGAGCTGTCACTCCTGGCCTCACCTCTCTTCCCACAAAGTGTCAGCCTCGTCAAACTCAGGTTTTCACTTGCAGACCAGTTGGGTTAAGAGTAAGAGCCCCAGGTCACCATCCGTCAGTTGAACCTTGCTACTGGATTGCCACCTTTAACCCTGTAATCACAGCCAACAGACAGCTATGCCCTGCCTGCTCTGCATGAGCTTGTGTAGCAGCTAGAGCTGACTGAATTGCTGGCAACATGGATTTTTGGATGATTAAGTATTGCTTGAATGGTGTAACTGGAAAACCTGCTTCTGTCACAAGTTAGTCAGATCTGCCACAGTGGACATGAGCTAGCTTTGGCAATGAAATGCTGCACCAGCATCCATAGAAACCAGCTCAAGGCACGTCCCCTGGGTAGAAAGGCCTCTTTGGGTTAATTGACTTAAACTCCTTCTCTGGTCAACAGAGAGCTGGTTAACATCATCCAGAGGTCAGAACATGACTTTCCTCACCTTAAAAGAAGCATCTGAAAGAGATTTTTTAGGTCTCTGTGTGCCTCTCTCCTTTGGCAACAAAGGGAGCTGAGAGGGACTGCTCCAGCTTTGGCCATCTAGCTGAGGCTGTCTGATGAATCATGCCTGATCTGTCTGTTTGATGTGGTTGTGCACAGCCTACATGAGACCTTCTCCACACACAGCTGAGAATCCAAGACACTTACTGAGCAAATCTGTGATACCAGCACCAACCACTACCACAACACAGCCTGATCCCAAACCACAGAGCTGTGACACACACATTCTGCATGCCAGAGAACTGTGAGTAGCCGCAAGCATTGGGATGCTTTGCTGATTTCAGACTAAAAGGGGGGGGTGGGGGGTGGGAATCAGTCTTGAGACTTATTTTTATTAGTTCAAGGCCTTGTTCAGTGTTTTCAGTTCAACAAGACTTCAATGCAGACAGAAAAATGGTCCTGAAAATCCATTTTCACTGGAACACCAACACACTGTGATCTAAAGAAAGGGGGCAAGAGTTCTCAGCAAAAATCCCAACCCATTTGGATGTGACAGGATGTGCAATTTAAAACCCATTATCCACAGAGCTGTACTTCTTCCACCACTTTTTCCCAACAAAAATTTCATATCAAAGGCTGGTAGCTAAATCATAATGCTTTGATCCATCTTCAAATTGCCACCCTGAATTTAATACCACATTGTTAGCTCAGTCAAAGCAAGAGAAATGTCACTAATTCAAATCTTTAGCAACCTTCTTGTCCTCTGGCCAACTCCAGACAGAGGGACAGTGGAGCAGGCATGCAGAGTCTGTTCTTGGGTCTATGCTCCTGTGCTCTGTGACACAGAATAGAATCACTTAGATTTGAAGGGACCTCAGAGACCACCTAATCCAACGTTTTGGTTTCACTGACTCTAACCAGAGCCTGACAGAATCAACACTCTCTCCCCACTCAGTGTGGTTCATTGCTGCCCAAGTTGTGAGTGCACCTTTGGAGTGAACCTTGAGCAGCTTGCAACTAACTCCAACACAATACAGACAATTTTGCTTGTTCTAACATCTTGTTCTGCTGTATAAAAATACATTGTGTAGCTATTTGTTATCTCTCCTTGTGAATGGCAACAGTGTAGGAAACAGAGGCCATGCAAGGAGATTTGTGCTGCCATTTAGCCCTCTGAACAGCTGGGGCTGAGACATCAACTAGCCTGACTCTGAACCCATGGCAAGAGCAGGGATGTTTCCTGCAAACTGCAAGGGATGGATGGATCAAGATACCTCTTTCAGGAATATTCACACACATTTGCACTCAGCTTCCTCATGGATGCCCAAGAGTCAACCCCAAGAAAAACACACAGACATCAGGGAAATGAGAAAGTCACTCAGTGAGGCTAAGGACTGAGATTTTCTTGGTGCTTGGTTATTAAGAGACAAGTGAAGCTTAAGAGGGAAAGGCTTCCTGGCTACTCTCTGGTTCATACAGGCAACAAACTGACACGTCACCCATTTAGCTGTCTGCAGCAAGTACTAAAACATCAGAATAGAACATGAATTAGTCTGGTGAGTCTCTAAAAGGAGACAAGGTTAAAGGACAGAAATTAAGGCATTAAACTGTTAAAGTATCAAGTACAAACTGCAAAATGCTAAAAACAAATTACAGACATGTAAAGGAACCAGGCATTCTTCTGCACTCCTCTGTCCCATCAGAAATGCCTCTGTGACAGTAGGAAATTCTCTATGAACATTCCTTTCCAAGCTTGACTTGTCACATTCTTTACCCCTTCTCATCCAGGAGTTGTTTATTGATCCCATAAAATCCCAGGGCAAAGCAGGATGGATTCCAAGATCAGCTTGCTTTCATCCCGAACGCTACTACAGCTTTGTCTCCTCTTGGTCCTCTGCTTATATCTTCTGGAAGACAGCAACCTGATGTAAGAAGCTAGGAATGCAAAGCTGAGAGAAGATCCATCTTGCCTAGAGTAGGTTCACAGCATGGAAGCTTTGAGAAGTCACTTGTGTTCTATCACTGAGTGTGAAATTCTTACAGGATTTGCAGAATTGAACATACTGCAGGATCTGTGCTCAAGGGACCATCGGCTGCATTGCATTGCTGGGGTTTGGAGTCTGCTGTTCTTTCCCCATTTACCTGTAGGCATGGAAGCCAAAGTTCTGCAGTCTCTTTCAGTCAGGTTTTACTCTTCCTCTTCCTGACCTAGTCCACATCTTCCTTTTAGCCTGTCCAAAGATACAACTGCAAGGCTTCCTTAAGGATAATCCTATTTGGCATCTCCTCAAAATACCTTTTAAAAGGCTTTTGAAAAGGATTCATGAGTCCAGACCACTAAGAAAGAGAAAATTCCACAGCTCTCAGGGCAGCTATCCTTTATGCAGACCAGATAGCTTGATGAGAAGCTCATGGGAAATTTGCTGGGAGGTATAGAAACTGCAGCTGGTGGTTCTGGGGAGGGACAGGCTGTCTTTCCTCTAGCTCAGTGTGCAATCCCTGATCTACTTCCAATATGTTTGCAATGTNTTCCTGTGCTCTGTGACACAGAATAGAATCACTTAGGTTTGAAGGGACCTCAGAGACCACCTAATTCAACGTTTTGGTTTCACTGACTCTAACCAGAGCCTGACAGAATCAACACTCTCTCCCCACTCAGTGTGGTTCATTGCTGCCCAAGTTGTGAGTGCACCTTTGGAGTGAACCTTGAGCAGCTTGCAACTAACTCCAACACAATACAGACAATTTTGCTTGTTCTAACATCTTGTTCTGCTGTATAAAAATACATTGTGTAGCTATTTGTTATCTCTCCTTGTGAATGGCAACAGTGTAGGAAACAGAGGCCATGCAAGGAGATTTGTGCTGCCATTTAGCCCTCTGAACAGCTGGGGCTGAGACATCAACTAGCCTGACTCTGAACCCATGGCAAGAGCAGGGATGTTTCCTGCAAACTGCAAGGGATGGATGGATCAAGATACCTCTTCCAGGAATATTCACACACATTTGTACTCAGCTTCCTCATGGATTCCCAAGAGTCAACCCCAAGAAAAACACACAGAAATCAGGGAAATGAGAAAGTCACTCACTGAGGCTAAGGACTGAGATTTTCTTGGTGCTTGGTTATTAAGAGACAAGTGAAGCTTAAGAGGGAAAGGCTTCCTGGCTACTCTCTGGTTCATACAGGCAACAAACTGACACATCACCCATTTAGCTGTCTGCAGCAAGTACTAAAACATCAGAATAGAACATGAATTAGTCTGGTGAGTCTCTAAAAGGAGACAAGGTTAAAGGACAGAAATTAAGGCATTAAACTGTTAAAGTATCAAGTACAAACTGCAAAATGCTAAAAACAAATTACAGACATGTAAAGGAACCAGGCATTCTTCTGCACTCCTCTGTCCCATCAGAAATGCCTCTGTGACAGTAGGAAATTCTCTATGAACATTCCTTTCCAAGCTTGACTTGTCACATTCTTTACCCCTTCTCATCCAGGAGTTGTTTATTGATCCCATAAAATCCCAGGGCAAAGCAGGATGGATTCCAAGATCAGCTTGCTTTCATCCCGAACGCTACTACAGCTTTGTCTCCTCTTGGTCCTCTGCTTATATCTTCTGGAAGACAGCAACCTGATGTAAGAAGCTAGGAATGCAAAGCTGAGAGAAGATCCATCTTGCCTAGAGTAGGTTCACAGCATGGAAGCTTTGAGAAGTCACTTGTGTTCTATCACTGAGTGTGAAATTCTTACAGGATTTGCAGAATTGAACATACTGCAGGATCTGTGCTCAAGGGACCATCGGCTGCATTGCATTGCTGGGGTTTGGAGTCTGCTGTTCTTTCCCCATTTACCTGTAGGCATGGAAGCCAAAGTTCTGCAGTCTCTTTCAGTCAGGTTTTACTCTTCCTCTTCCTGACCTAGTCCACATCTTCCTTTTAGCCTGTCCAAAGATACAACTACAAGGCTTCCTTAAGGATAATCCTATTTGGCATCTCCTCAAAATACCTTTTAAAAGGCTTTTGAAAAGGATTCATGAGTCCAGACCACTAAGAAAGAGAAAATTCCACAGCTCTCAGGGCAGCTATCCTTTATGCAGACCAGATAGCTTGATGAGAAGCTCATGGGAAATTTGCTGGGAGGTATAGAAACTGCAGCTGGTGGTTCTGGGGAGGGACAGGCTGTCTTTCCTCTAGCTCAGTGTGCAATCCCTGATCTACTTCCAATATGTTTGCAATGTCTCTGATGACTGCCCCTGCCCCAGGACCCCTGAACCCTGGCATCTTCTCCTGCATTTGCAAGCCCTCCTCTCAACCTTAGACCCTCAGCAGGTCAAGCTGGTTCCAACTTTTCCCCTTTCTAGTGAACTATTTCCTTCTTCTCATCCTCTAAGGCCTCCTGAGAAGCTCTCCAAGGAGCTTGCAATGTCAAAACACACTCATAAATCACTTATCTGCAGCTTTCCCAAGAACGAGCACAGAGGCGCCACCGTGTCCCTCCCAGCAATTTCCCACCGTTCAGTTTCAGAAACATGAAGCTGCTCAGTGCATTCTCAGTCTCCCAAAACTCCTTCAACTCTTTCTTGTTGCACTGCAGAGCACACAAGTAGGTGTTTGCAAACAAGCCCAGCCAAACACTGAGCCCCATGCTCCTCCCCATCCTGATTCAAAACAGGAATTAGCAGGGAATTTGATGAGATGTGCAATGCATTATCTCACCCTTGCAGTAGCTTTCACCCACATCTTGTCTGATCAGAAGTCAGCTTCTCCAGTAAAAATGTTAAACCATCTCAGAAAAGGATGCTCAGAAATACCTCATCGCTTTACACAATCTTAAGTTGTTCACAGCTCTTTTCAGCAAGTTGGTTTTTTTGGTTTTTGGGTTTTTGGGGATGGTTTCAGCATATTGACAGTTCAGTTTGCCCTATAAACAATCACTTCAGTAGCAACATTTTTAAACTTGTCTTCCCAGCCTCCAGGGCCTGATGGCTGTTGGTGGCAAAGTGATACCTCACACCTACACAGCTGAAATCAACAGTAGTTTCAGTCTCCTGCCAGAATATTGCTTCCTCACCCTTTGCACTGTTCCAGCAGCAGTACTACTGAGAAACTTCACACCAAAACAAATGCCACTGAGAGCTGCAGCTCTCCTTCCACGGACTTCCATTGGCATTTCCTTTCCATGGACATTTCCTTCCAGTATCTGAAGGGGGCATGTAGGAAGGCTGGGGGAGGACTATTGACAAGGTCTTGTAATGACAGGACAAGGGGCAATGGGTTTAAACTGGCAGAGGGGAGATTGAAACAGGATGTTAGGAGAAAGTTCTTTCCAGTGAGGATGGTGAGACACTGGCACAGGTTGCCCAGGGAGGTTGTGGCTGCTCCCTCCCTGGAAGTGTTCAAGGCCAGGTTGGATGAGGCCTTAAGTGACCTGTACTAGTGGGACCTGCCTATGGCAGGGGGTTGGAACTAGATGATTTTTGAGGTCCCTTCCAACCTTACCATTGTATGATTCTATTCTATGACTTTTCAGCATAGAACACCTTGAACAAAAAGATGATGTCAGGAGAGGAAGGGAAGCTGAAGAGAAGTCCATCTCCAGCCTCGTAATTGTAGTAAGTCTTTCATAGTATGCAGGAAAGCCAACCAGCTCTGGAGAAGACAAGAAGGAAAGAGAGACCATATGTCTCACCTCCATGGCTGCCAGCACATTTCTGACCCTTTAGCAAACCTGGTTCTTATCCAAGAAGCATTCTGTTGTCACATAACTGAGCAAGACCTAGAGGGCACATCCTTGCACTGACAGTCCTTAGCTGGGTGTGAGATCCATGCTGATTTCACAGGCAACAATAAAATGTCCTTGAGGCGTGCAGTCAAAAGAGATCTGTAGTTTGGAGTTGCCCTGACAATAGAGTAACCCACTGGAAAATGAAGATACTGCAGCCTGGAAGTAGTGCTCTCAAATGCAACTCTCAGAAGCCTCAGTAGTGCTGTATTTACCCTTCTGTTCTCTAGATACATTTCAAATGTTATCACAATGCCAGTACAAAAGGATGCCTAACGAAGAACATGTGTCCATCTGTGTTTTCCACCTGGAAAAAACGGGATGTTAGAGAAAATTGCTGGTCTGTCACCCAGTCTCTTCCAAATACCAAGCGTCCTGGGGAAAAGCAGAAACTCACTCATCTGTCGTGATCAAAGCTGTCCCCAGAACTCTGTAGCTGGTATCTGCAGGAAACTTGTGTCATTCAGCTGTACAGGAGAGACTCTTAAAGCATTCCATGAGAAAATTCCACCCCAGAATCCCTGTGGTGAGCAGGAATAGGTGCATCTGCTATGGCTTCGCTGAAGAATGTCTCCATGGCCAACTGTGCAACCTATACCCAAATCGCTCAGGGCAGCAGCTTTGCTCCTTGTTGAGTGAGCTCCAAAGCTTGGTGCCAACATCTGCTCTCTTGCTTCTCTGTCTCCATTGTGCATGCACAGGGCCCATGATTCTGAGCAGCCTCTTGGCATTCTGTTTGTGTTGCTGAAAATATTGGAATCTACACGAAACCCCCAAGGACTTTCCCTTTGGCAGACCACAAAAAAGTGCCTTCCTGAAGCCATTTCCATCTTGATGATCATATCGGGTAATAAAATTCCTCCTTCTTCCACTCCCACCTGCCTCTGCTTTTCCTTCCCCTCTATCCATTGCACAAACCTGCTTCAGCAACAAGTTCAGAGCTGCTTCTTGTCATCAGTGCACAAAGCCTAAACAAAATCCATGAGGGGAAACCAAGCATTTGTGCAGCCTACCCTTTTTTTTTGTTATCCCCAGTGCAAAGACAGGAGCCACAGGAGAGAAAACAAAGGAACAAATCTCCTTGGCCAAAAAATCTTGAGCTAAGGGGCCTGTGTACATCACATTGCCTGGACTGTAAGCTGAGGCTTTGCACACCCTGCTTGTACAGGTTTTAAGCTTGCCACAAACCTTAGATACTGTAAAGGGATCCCTGAACTAGGGTGACCCTCTGTTGGGAGAGCTTCACAGAGAAATATAATCTAATATTAGCACTGAGAACCACAGAAGAACTGTGAATGAATGAAGTTCAGAGGCAGAGTCAGGTTCTAAGCAGAAACAATACCTTTTATTAAACTAACTGTTGCATCTAGAGAAAGTAGACAGGCTGTTGGGTACATAGGCTGCTTCTTCCTCAAGCAGATGCTTTCAACCTGCTATTCAGCCTCCCAAACTCAGAATGCTTTTGAGCAATTGCACAGATTGTACCCAGTGGCTAAATCTGGCAGAAAAACAGGGCTTCCTCATTCTTCCAAGTTCCTATGAAATTCAGGATGCTTGCCAGGGAAAGGAACATGCATGTCTGTGAGTGTGATATGTTCGAGTGACAAGGAGAAAGCAAAATGTTTCATGTTTATTTTTATCTGGGGTCACTGTTGACTCAGAAGGAAGTAAATAGAAACTCAGGCAAACAAACAAAAATTAATGAGGGTTTCTGGTGGCCTGGAGGTGGCCTGGAATTGCCTGTATCTGTAGGTGTTGAGGGAAGCTGGCATGCTCCTTGGCCTCATTAGTCACTCAGAGGTTGTGAGTGCGCAGTGACCTTGGCCCCTTACCTGAAAACCAGCATGAGGCTGGGAAACTCACAACTTCCAGTACCTAAGGCTTGAAGTTAAAACCCCAGGGAAGGTTTATTGAAACCTGCATGAAATATTTCAGTGTCAGACAGAAGACATTTTTAGACTGACCTTTGTTTCACTATAATCACAGAATGTCAGGGGCTGGAAGGGGCCTCGAAAGTTCATCCAGTCCCTGCCAGAGCAGGATCACCCAGAGCAGGTCACACAGGAATGCATCCAGTCAGGTCTTGACTATCTCCAGAGTGGGAGACTGCACAACCCCCCTGGGCAGCCTGTGCCAGTGTTCTGTTACCCTCACAGTGAGAAAATTCCAACTCGTGTGTAAATAAAGCTTCCTATGCCTCAGCTTCCACCCACTGCCCCTGGTCCTGTCATCAAGCATCACCCAGCAGAGCCTGGCTCCAGCCTGCTGGCACTCACCTTGCACACATTTATAAACATGAATGAGGTCACCTCTCAGTCTCCTCTGAGCAGCAGAGCCCTAGCTGCCTCAGGCTCTCCTCATAAGAGAGATGTTCCTTTCCCTTAATAAGTCTCCCCCAGGTCACTTTCCACATAGCTACTCACCAGCCAGGTAGTTTCCAGCATGTGCTGCACTCTTGGGCTGTGTTTTCCCAGGTGAAAGACTTTTTAATTGTCTTCGTTGAAGTTCTTGAGGTTCTTGTTAGCTCGTTCCTACAGCTTATCCAGGTCTGCCTACGCGGTGAGTCTCCCTTCCAAAGAGACCACTTCCCCACTCACTTTGGTGCCATCAGGGTACCCTTGATCCCATCATCCAGATCTCTTATGAAGACGCAATGTCAGGCCCAACACTGATCCCTTTGAGACCTCACATAGAGCCCTGAGAACTTAATTCATTACACTGAGATCCATGCGAACTGACAGACTCCTTTGCTTCAAAACATCTGTGTAGTCCAGCTCCAGACTGGAGCCATGAAGGAAGATAAATCACCCTGGGATGTGCTGAGTCCATATTAGCCCTGATTCTTGAGCGTGCTTATTCAGATCTAGTTGGTCTCTTCTGGTTTTGCCTTTGGAAATACAAAGTTTTCAGGGCTGCTTTGTCACCTTGCAGACTGCAACAGCTTCCCTCTCCCAGGAGGAAAAGAAAACCATTTTCACCTCCCTGTACAAGCCATGGAGACATCTCCTTAGCAGGCAAGAAAAAGTCCAAGAGTAAAATTTAATCCCTAGTGAAATTCTTCAGTTAATCACTTCATCTGCAATTAGGCTAAATCAGGTTTATCACTACCTGGGTCAGACCTCCCAGTTCCACTCCCATTTACCAGGCTTCATCTTAATCAGACACAGAGTGAAAGGGGTTAGTCTCCAGATGGCAGTTAGCCATATCTGCATTAAAAACGCAGTTGTACTTCCTCTGACAAGCTTATTGCTTCAAGTGACTCAGTCCCAGCGTTCATTCATTGAGGTGAAGCTTTTCAGAGCTGTGACTGTGGCTGAAGCTCTTCTATCTACCCATTTACATTGTGTCTACCTCTGATGTTGAAAGCATATGAAAGCAACACACATGGCCAAGGCAACTGAGGACTGGAGAGGGCTCCAAATGGTGCAACAGATTTAGTTATTTATTTCTATTGCACCTTTAGAGAGTGATGGGACCAGAGTTGTGCTGTGATAAGCATCATGCCACAAACCAAGACAAGAAGAGCCCAGAGGCAGAGAAATCACAAGCTAGGATCTGAAAAGATGCAGTAGGTGGAGAAATGAGATGGGGTGAGGAAATTATAAAAACACAGCATGGAGGATATAAAATTTCTCCAGGGGGAAAATCAGTTGGAAAAGACCTCTAAGATCATCAAAGAAAGTTAAACAGCTAATGGGACAATTTTCTCAGCACTTGGAGAAGTGGACTTTATTCTTTGATGATCCAGCTCTTGGGGGCATTGTCTCCAACAGAAGTTGTGACCAAAAATTAAGGTTTATCTTTAAGTGCATGTAGTGCCAGACGACAGCAGCAGATGCAAAGTGATCCCTGTGTATTACTACTAAAGCTGAACCGTAAGAAGTAACTCAAACACAGAGTTTTCTTGCAAATCCTTGCTATTGCAGCCACTCAAATTAGTGCTTGAGACAGCAAACCTCTAGCTGGGCACCAACAGAAACAACAAAATATCCATCTACACCAGGCACGTGAAAAGGCTGCTTTGAGAAGATGATGGTCATCCCTTTTATCAGGAATGTGATGATCTGTGTCTCAGGAAAGAGCTAAGTTAGGATCTTGATAGTTTCCTCAAATAGGTGTTATCTTTGAAACACCAAGAATAAATAACCCCTGCCATGACAGAGAACAGGAGATGTTTTCTACTAGGCAGGATTTTGTGCAATAAAACCTTTTGTTGGGGAAGGAAAATAATGATTTTCTATTATGCCACGTAGGGGGGGGGGGGGGGGGGGGGGGGGACAAAAAAAAA